>OY723400.1:16501683-17101683 GCA_963210345.1 Inga oerstediana
GGGAGTAATACCAGGAAGGAAAACTTTAAAAACTGGTAAAAAAAATTATTATTTTTGGGAGTTTTCCGTCCTATTAATTATTTCCTTCCTACTTTTCTTCTCATCCAAAATTTGGGCAAATGATCGAATCCCTTACCAGAGCATTGCTAACCTTGTCTGCGACGGTTATCCCCTGCACCTTCCCCACAAGGACCTTGTAAAGACGGATTGTGCTGGGAGATGTGGGAGTCAAATTTATAGTTGCGGCAGAAAGAAGTAAAGTTTGCGTATGGGTTAATATTAATATATATATATATATATATATATATATAGCAGCTAGGAAATATATAATTGACGTGGCTCTACAATAATAATGCTTGTTAAGAGAAGGGAGTAAATGGCACATACCTTGAGTATCATTGAAATACATTTATGATGATTAATTGTGATTAATGATGATTATGTGGAATTAATTATTAGAAGAGCTTAATTGATACATTTTATGATTTCTCTTAAGTGTTTGATTCGTGGAACAAATGGTATTACATTTATATGAATTATTTTGTAGGAAACTTGGGAGAAATTGGAGTGAAAGTGCTGAAAATAGGAAGAGGTACTAAACTGTAAAGTTCAAAAAGTTTGCAGGCAGCAGAAAAAGGGACCAAAGTGGAAAACGCAGAAATTTTCTGTAGTGCGAATGCAATTGTCTCCAGCGTCCAGATTTCATCTTCTGCCATCCGAATTCGTTGGGAATTAACTCAAAAGGCTTGACTCTTGATCCAAGCAGACAATCGGTCCATTCCACACTCACTCTCCATCTATTTTATCTCATCTTCATCCATCTTCATCATCTTCCACCTCCAGGTCCAATTCCATTATTTTTCTACCATGGCTGGAGCTACACCGAAGCTCAGAGGAGCTGATTCTTTAACCATACGTGGCTGATTCACTTCTTCTTCTGTGTTCTTAGCTGGTGTATGCGTTTGTATATTTACCTTTGGACGTTGATAAGAGGAATTTTATATTTACGTTTCTGAAATATAGACAGATTCGATTGTAACTGTGATAGACGTTGTATTCCTTGATTTCATGTAGGTTTGATTACTCTCGAATATCTGTTTGATATTTGATGGTGATTAGATTGATAAACTCATGGTATGAATCGTTTGATTATATCTTTGGAATTTTCTGTTTCATTGTATCTGATTTGTTGCATTCTTGGATTGGAATATGAATTTGCTCCATATCCTATTTAGCTATGATGGCAGAGTCATTGTTCTAGGGAAGGTTTCTTCATCTCATCTAAATAAACCAGAAAATTGTAGACAGAATAGTTTAGGACCTTAATTCAGTAATTAGATCTCATGAATGTTACCTCTTTTCTGTAATAATTCTCTTAAATTGTGGCTCATTAGATTTGCTAGGAACTTTAGCATCCATTAGGCTCCTTAGAGAAAAATGACCTAGGCTAGTTATCACTATATTATAGTTAGCTTAATATTTTTGGTAGGTTTAACGACAAGCTCTATCAATCATTATGAGCAGAGTGGCCAAAGCAACTAAAGCTAAACAATATTCAGGGGCAAAGGTGTTGGGAAATGGACGATAAAACATCAAAACCTAAAGTAATGTAAACGTAAAAATAAGGATTACGACCAGAAGATCGAAGGCCAGACATAATAATGCAACATCTGAGGCTTTCAAAAATATATGAAAGGTGATGTTAGCTGTATGAGTGTGCAATACAGTTCGTATGATGTTCTATTCAAGAAGATGAAGGTGAAATGGTCTTCAGTAAATTAAATATTTTTTTATTTTATGTAATTAATCATTTTTAATTTATCTAAGGGCAATTCTATTTTTCTCAAACAGCGCCTACTCAACAAAGGGACGCGCCGCAACGGAATTCCTTTTCTTCTTTTAATAGATAAAACCAGACAGTACACTCATCTTTTCCCAAACATTTTTTACTTTATGTAATTAATCATTTTTTATTGATTTTCCCACACATCAGGTTTGAACTGACCCGGTCATGCCTTAGCTTGTCTTGAATTCCAGCACTATATCTCGATTTATCTATGTGTGAGTATATATATTCTTAACCAATGCTGATATATATATCTATATATGTATACTTTCTTTTTCATTTTGATTACAGATATATATATGAGGAGACATGTGTGAATATGGAACAAATTTTTGGAGTGTGTGCTATGGATTCGTAATTTCAAAAGAGGAACATAGATCTAATTTATGAACACTATTAATTTTTTTCGTTATTAAGATTATTTAACTTTAAATTACATATATAACTCTTTCTACCTAGAAAATATGATCTTTTGGAACCACCAATTATGACAAGTGAGTTGAGTACTTTTGCATTACCACCCAGCTAAATGCAGAGAATTTGGACCCAGTAGTACATGACTAAACTAAACTGGCCTTGTTTGGTATAAATATTTTTAAAACGAGAAATATTTTTTATACTCCTATATACAACGTACTAAAAACCGGATCGGACACTGAACCAGCCGAGGTACTAGGTCAAGGGTCAGTGGTTCAGATCAGAGTCAACCTGGAGGTCAGACTGGGGTCATTTAAAATATATATAATTTAAATGTTCATTCATACCATTTAAAAAATTACATAAGAGTTTTTTTTTGGGAGAATTATATTCAGGTCCTAAGGAAGAGGAGAAATGAAGAAATGGTCCCTATAGATTGCAAAATGAAAAAACGGTCCCATGGAGTTATTAACGAGTTGTCAATACAAACTCATGGAGTTGTTAATAGGACCATTTTTTCATTTTGCAATCTACAGGGACCATTTCTTCATTTTTTTTTTTATTCCATGGGACCTAAGTATAATTCTCCCCATTTTTTTCAATCAATAATCCAATATAACCTTCTGAAACTAATACCCACAAAAATATTGTTAAGTACATA
The DNA here is from genome assembly GCA_963210345.1 of Inga oerstediana. Taxonomy (NCBI): domain Eukaryota; kingdom Viridiplantae; phylum Streptophyta; class Magnoliopsida; order Fabales; family Fabaceae; genus Inga; species Inga oerstediana. The sequence goes on from OY723400.1 coordinate 16,504,608, forward strand.
AGAATTTTTCTCCAACCAATGCCAAAAATATTCCACAATCCTTTTAATTAAAGCTCTTTGAAAATTAAACAAATTTCAGGAAAATAATTTTTCTAAAAAAAAAAACCAAAACAGCGTAGTTTGGAGCATGGTTTTTTTTTTTAAGAAAAAAAAAAGGAGGCAGCCTGTGACTTAGCTGGGTTGCACCGGTTCACCCCGGGTTGACCGAGTCAACCCTGGGTCACACTAGGTCAGAACAGTATCGATCAGCTGACTGAACCAGACCGGCCAAATGGCCGGTTCGTTGGGTTCCGGTCCGAACCCGCCGGTCCGGTCTAGGTTCATGAACCATGCATATATATATTTTGTCATTCCCATACGTACATTGGTAATTGCTTTCAAAATTTAGAAGAGTACTGTGTGTATGTTGTTATTATTTGGATTAGCTTCTTTTAAGTGAATATGAAAGAGTAGTTTTATTTTGTAAATCGTAAAAGATATTTTTTTTTTAAAATTAATTCTCTTGTCTCTCAAAGAGTAGTCAAATTCTGAGGTCTATGATAGCCGTCTCTTTTGACACTCAATCTATTGTCTTTGTTACTTGTAACTCATGTTCTGGATGGAAGCTAAGGATGATAATTAAGTACCTGAACTCCAATTGAATGGCAGTTAGGAATCTAAAAATTTTTGTTAAGAAATAAGTTACAAATAACAATTCAAAAAGTAATAAATTATTTGAGAGTTCAAGTTACAACCTACAATACTTAACAATTATTAACTCCTCATTTGCAATTTGGACTTCCATACTTGAAATTGTATAAATTGATTCTTGCAATTTAACTTTGAGCAAAATCTTTTGAACAAAAGTCCCAATAAGCACCAAGGAGATGATGGTCTTCAAACCATGCATAGTACCATGGAAGATAATCACACCTAAAATAGGCATAATAAGAGGAGGACACCTCAAGAATTAAGCCCAAGCAACCCACTGTACAAGGTTGTGTTTGGAAAGATTTTTATTAGGGTATTAAAACTGAATTTTTGTAGACTTTTTGTTAGATTTGAAATTTCTGAAATTAGCTTTTCAATATATCATTTAAACAAGTTTTTGTCAAAAATAACTTTTTTTATAAAAACATATATCCACACATAAATCACTTTACTCTAATCAACTTTTACTCCGATTTACAAAGTCATTTTTACAAATGTTAGTTCCAAAAAGTCCCAAAGCTGCAATTTTATAGCAGTGAAGCTCAAGTTCATCACATAACTTGCCTTCCCCATCTTATTACACTCTTCTGTTTCATTTCATATTCATCCATTTGCCTTTTTATTTAGTTTATAAATTAGAATATAAGAGTGATGAAGATGATGAGGAGGAGGAGGAGGTTGTCGCGAATGGCTTTGAATGGGACCCCCTAATAAGCCGCCATGAAAAGACACAAACCAATTTCAGCGCTTTCACACAATTAATTCAACTATATATATGTGGATTAAAATCATGATGTTAGACAAAACACTATTCATCTAACGTAAACCACGTTTTGGGTTGAACTTTTCAGCTACAATTCTTCATTTTCACCTCTCTTTTTTACTCAATTTCTCTACTTATAGATTTGAAATTAAGAGTGCATGTGTTGGCCGCCGGTGGGTTACTTTAGGACTAAGAATCTTTCTTGGATCAAAAAACTGGCCTTGTTTGGTATACAGACAAAGGAGGTACAATGAAAAAAATTATTTTTAAAACGAGAAATATTTCTAATACTCATAAGTTGAAATAATATAAATGAATATTAGTTTGCCCTCAAAAATATTAGTAGAGTGTGTTTATCTATCTACTTATGATAGTAGCTTCTAGATTTAATACTTCTGAATATCTACCTCTGCATGGACATGCAACGGAACATACTTGTAAGTATAACTTTCTGATCATATCTGCACACTAAAAGATTGGAAGTTAATTGAACTCTTAAATAGGTTGGCAGATCAATAACAGTAACAGAATATCCCATGTGACAGAAACAAAAGACGGCAGAAACGGCCGCCATTTACCATATGATGAAATTGAAGATAAAGGCTGGTATACAAAATTCTTGAGAAAATTAAAGAATGATATATTTCCATGAATAATGATGCGGATACAAAATTCTTGAAAGCCTACACGCAAAAAAAAAAAAAAAAATCTTGAGAGCCTTAGCTGTATCATACTTAAATCCCCATACTCTCAACATCTGCAACCCTAATTGTACTTTCTTACATCAGCAAGGGAAGTTGTTTTTGGTTTTACAAAGGGATGATCTAGTAATGCTGCAGCAGATGGACGGTTGGCTGGAGTTTTTGTGAAGCATAGTTCGTGAAAATCTTTACATAACTCTTCTGACATGGGCGGACGCTGCTCTTTAACAGAAACATTATAGAAGGACTGCACCTGCGCATAGTAAATAAATTTGTTTTATTTATCTACTCCCTCCGGTTCTTAGTATAAGACATATTTGGGGAGTTAATCTTAGTCATAAATATAAGACATATTTTTCAGATTTGTCAATCTTTTCCTAATTTACCCCTATTAATGCTCCTTCAATAATAATCAAGGAGGAGAAGGAATAAGCGAAATAAGGAAAATGATTAGGTTGCTTTAGAAAATACATGCTATATTAACTAGCTCAACCAACTTCCTTAATCTAATTAAATTAGGTAAATATGTCATATATTAATTAGCAAAGGGAGTACTTCTTCAACTATTAAATGAAAGCTCCATATATGGGATACAATGTCTCATGTAATTCCCAAAATTATATTTTGATGAGAAAGTATACCCAAATTTCTCGTTTGTCCTTGCATTTAACCAGGGCACTCCTTCATTAATGCTAGACCTAAAGATTTAGTCCTCAGAGTCCATTGTATGCTTTGCTTATGTAGCAATACTCAGCGCTCAGTTGTACACATGCTGATGAGTCTACTATTGTAAGATTAGAAGGAAGTGTTGTGTTTGTGTTGGGTAAAGCATCAACAGAAAGACAAACTCATTAAGTTTATATGCATATAAAAAAGTCATATTACCTAATGCAATGTTAGCTCTATAATATATTGAAGGGTAAAAGTGTTTACCGGTTCAAAACAAGGCCAAGGGTGCTTCCCTGAGAACATTTCAATGATTAAAGAACCCAAACTCCATATATCAGCAGCAGAAGCTTCACGCAAGCTCTTGTGTTCTTTTTTCTGAAGAACCTGTATGTATGAGAAACAATTCAATGTTTGATAATCATGTATGGCATAATTTGGATTCTTTGAATATACAACAACAACAAGTAACCTTATCCCATTAGGGTTTTGGTTGGCTACATGAATTGTACGACATCATTGTGTTTTCTTTGAAGTTATAATGTTTATTAATTAACAGCGGAAACAATGTTTAAGAATGAAAATGATGCGAAGGACAGCAAGAGAGTTTAATTACAACTTATACTTTTTAAACTCTACTCCAGAGTTTATTCTAACTTCTTATATTCAATTAACAGACACTTAAAATTAAAACTTCGATTCTAACTTTCTGATTCTTCGATGACAGAATCTTCACTTGTGGAGGATAAGTATATGTGTGACAAAGGAATTGTAGTAACATATATAAGACGTACCTTTTTTAAAGATTCTACATTTTCAAGCTTGTGAATGTTTTTAAGTTCCTTAACAACACATAAGGCTCTGCTTTCCCTGTCAGAAATGAAGAATACAACATGCTTTTTTATCGCTAGGAGCAAGTGTTTACTTCTTATTACCTAGGCTTCCAACACATGTTTCTTGCTCCCTCTGGTCCTTAACATAGGACCTAATTGTGGAGTTGATCTTAGTCCTAGATATATAACATATATCTTATATTTTTTAATATTTTTTTAATTTACCCCTATTGATGATCTCTTAATAATAATTAAGGATTAGAGCAAATGAGAGAATTAAAAAAGATGATTGAGGCATTTTGAAAAATACAGGTCATATTACTAACTCCCTCAATAGCATGGAGTACGATTCAGAGAGAGAGGTCTACCCCAATCTTGTACCTAATCTTATATACAGCATTAGCATATCAGCATATTGCTTGTTCGGTGTGGTACACATATATGTCAATGTCAATCAAGTATCAAGCAAGTAATAGAATTGATTCCCCCCAGCCCTATGTGCTGAGGAAAACGTGGAGAATTGCCATTTTATGAGCTTGTTGTGGGCAATATATACAGTCCCATATCCACCAGCCCCAATAATTTGACCTTTTTCCCATATGCTAAAATCGGTGGATTCAGAGGTTGAATTAGCAACAGCAGCATCCTCTTTCTTCACTGCACTTAAGTCTCTGCTTACTCTGTCAAGAATGGAAAACCACAACTCATGTTTTTGATGGCTACACAAGTGTAAGCGTATTTCATGAATTATTGACTAAGAAATTATGAAATTAAGAAAATAAGATCAAAACATGACTTTAGTTTGAGAATTGCATACAGATGTGTTAGAGGCAACATGAACAGATGCGAATCCACCATCCCCAAAAGGAATATTCAACGTTTGCCTTTGGCTAAAATTTGAGGCTTGGGTGGGGATGGTATCTTCTCGTTCCAATACTGGGGACCGCTTGACCAATGGAATTGGTTCCTTTTCAGAACAAGTTCATACATAAAAGCATGTTCAATTGGTTCCTTTTCAGAACAAGTTCATACATAAAAGCATGTTCATTAGTGAAGTATATGGAACTATTTAGAACATATATATTGTAGTGGCACAATGAAGTCAAGTGTATAATTGACATGGCTCTGCAATAATGCTTGTTGAGAGATGGAAGAAATGGCACACCTTGAGTAGGAATATATGAAAGTGGTTGAGACAATATATGGTCCCACATATTTGCTTGGTTGAGGTTTCGGAACATGTACAAAAGGCAGTGTAAAAGGCAGCGATAGATGCAGTAATTGGGAGGCCATAAAATGGGAGAACCTCGCGTAGGAAATCAACTAGAGGGACCTTGATTTGCCACCGCCTTAACTGTATAAAACGGGAAATATAGACTGTTGTAAGCAGTGAGTAAGTTACTCGGTTCATTTGTTCCCTTCAGTCCTCCAACATCGACCAGTAATTCAGCACAAATCATTGCCATGATAAGGATAATAAAATGATCAGTAACTTGTATGGGATCCTCTGTTTCCCATCTAAAATTGGTGGTACAAGAGATTGAATTAGCAGTAGCAGCATCTTGTTTCTTTACTTCATGGTAGTCTCTGGCTACACAAGTGTGTACATAATTTTCATTTGCAACATAAGACATATGTATGTCGTTGAACCGACTACTCAGTGTTGAAAGAAAAGGCTTGGATGCGGATGATGATACCTTGTTCTACCTCCATGTGCTGCTTAATTAATCATTGAAACAAGTTCATACATATATAAAAGCATGTTCATTAGTAAAGTATATCTAAGGTATATATATATAAAAGCATGTTCATTAGTAATTAGTAAAGTATATCTATGACTCAACTCAAGAAATCTATCTACATGTATATGGTTGACATGGCTCTACAATCAATAATAATGCTTGTTAAGAACAGAGAAGAAATATATGCCACACCTTGGACAAAACCATAAGGATCAAGAACACAAGATTTCAAGCCAGACATAATACAAAGTCTGTAGCTTTCAAAAATATATGAAAGGTGATGTAAAATCCAACCATAGCCGTAACAATTGGGAGGTCATAAAATAGGACCGCCTTTAGTGGACAGATAGGTTTATCCACTAATGACTGGAAAAAACGAAGCAAATAAGTTGTTGCAAGCAGTACAAGTATGTAATGCCATTCATATGTTCCCGTCAGTCTTTTCATCTGGACCACTAAATCAACACATATCCCTTCAAGGAGGATGAAGGTGAAATGGTCAGTAACAAAAGGACTCATTATTGGTGATGACCTCCACACTTGATTAGCCGTGAATGAGATTCAATGTATGTATGTTTCAAGGGGGATTCAGTTCATGGTATGGGTTACGGAATGGACTGCTATGGTCTTGACCAAATGAACTTCTATCTTGACTCTCCAAATGGACTTGAAGAAGGCCCAATGTATGTTCGATGGAAACAAGAGTTTGAGAGAGAGCATCTTCTCTGGTGGCATTACTCATCCTTGAGACAATAGAAGCAACACAAGAAACAGAGGAATTCTTTGTTTCATTCTCTTAAATTGGTGTCATCAAATAACATGGTGTCATCAAGCTCAAACATGAATTTCCTTAACGAACAGCAAGCACAATCAAGAGACACAGAGAATACAGCAGGATATTGCAACAGAGATTAGGTTGCCAAATAAAATTTTTCAATGCTTACAATTCAGTGCACTTAGGAACTAGTTAGAATCAAAAGCAATTCATGCACCAAAACAGCATATCAAGGAGACCGTGAATTTCAAAGGCTAAAAGTTTTGTTCCAAAGCAAAACAAAACACAAGAACTGAGAGATTCAGCAAAACATTTCACAAGATTAACTAGAATTTAGTTGTACTTAGTTTAGCAGATGATCATCACTGTAGACCTATTTCTCAGCAAAATGTGGGCAAGCATGCAGCAGAAAGAATCCAGTCAAAATTTTAGTTAAAACCGAGCAAGATATTCAAAAATAGTTCTAAATGAATTATCGATAGCTTGATCAATAGTGGCATGTAACTTGAACAAAGATGTGCGATTTCTGTGGCAAGCAATTAGCTATAGCCATGACAAAGCAATGGAGATTCAACAGTTAATCAGGCATTAGACAATCACTCTAATAATCCAAGTTTCGATCAAAAACAATAGAGTAAGCATGACATATACAAGTCTGTAAAATCATAATTGTAGTACACTAAAAACTGATTCGCTTTAAAACTGATGAAATTTTCTCGAATAAGTAAGTTCACTCAAAATTATGACAAATTAGAACAGCAAAGAGCAAAGATTACAGACCACTTAAAGAAGTTGGAAGAGCTCCAAATTAAAAGGAAAGTTCATGGGTGACAAATAATTGATCAAAACTCAATGCATCAAATTTATTTACCGTTGGAAATCAGCCCATTATTACCTATCACATGATTCTAGCCCTAGTTCTAGTTGTACTTAGGAAAGATTTTTGATTGATTGTAATCAATCATTTATTTCTCTTCATTTTGTAATGCCTTCAATCTTTCCTTTGACAGCTCTCTTGGAGCTTATATAAGTGTAATCCTTTTCTCTGAATAATAACAATAGATAGAGAGTGTTTTATGCCTCTGAACAATATGGTATCAGAGCTCTGGCTGTTGATCCAGCACTAGAAAGAGTGAATAAGATAGTGAGGAAGAGAGAGAAACACGAGAGAGAAGGAACAATTTTTGGATCCGATGAAAGGAGGTGCATGTGATCACACCGCTGACACAGGAAGGATTAAAACCCATTGATCGGGGATCCCAGAGCGACGAGGTTGACCGGAGTAGTGCGTGGCCTCCACGTGCCACCACAGCACCAGTATGTGAACCTCACGCACTGTCGTACACAGTAGTTTCCAGTGACCCTCTTTCCAGAATGATGAATCCTTCTAAATTTTCTTCTCTTTTTAATTCTATCTCAAGAAATCCAAACAAAATCGGAACAATTCCCACAGCTTTTATTATGTCCTTTACAAATTCTCAAACTAAAAAAAAACTTAACGATATCCTTTTAATCTTGAATTACGCAAGTTATCTTATTTACAACTTCAAACCCTTAACTTATTATACAGAGTACAGATTGCCTAGCTTATGCTTAAATACATATAGATTAGGTACAATCAAAGATGAAAAATTATTCTGCTTTAGTACAAATTTATCTGATCAAACTAGCTTTTTAATTTTCTTAATATAATTCATGGCTTACATTCAAAACTAGATACCAGTGTTTTCTAATGAGAAATTAAAGAGCAAGCGCTTAGCCAATATATCACACAAAAATAATGACTTTAGCTTATGCTAATTAAACACCTAGGGATGGATGCAGTCAAATAACATGAGAGAACTTATATGGTATAGTGTCTATTCCTATTCTAATTATGAGATATAGGGGTTTGTAAAATGTCAATGATTTAGAAATTATCAGATTTTAGGGTAAGGAATTCAACCTAGTTGTTCCAAACTAAGCTCTCCTCATAATTGAAAGTCTTGCAATTTCCACAGGAAAAGATAATTGGACAATCAATCCTCCTCCATTCGTTGGTAATGAGATTGACCATACAATAAATGCATGCTTGGTCATCCTTGAAGGGGCATAGAACACTACAAAAAAACATGTTATGACCGACGGAATTACCCACAGAATTATTTCCATCGGTGATTTCCTACGATTTACCGACGGATTTTCCGTCAGAAAAATTACCGACGGAAAAAAATTCCGTGGGTAATTACCGAAGGAAAAAATTCCGTCGGTAAATACTGACGGATTACCCACGGAATTTTTTCCGTCAGTAATTACCCACGCCTTACCCACGGAATTCCATGGGTAATTTGAATGAGAAATTACCGACGGAATTCCATGGATAATCCGTCTCTAATGACCGACGGAAAAATTTTCCGTGGGTAATTACCGACGGAAAATTTTCCGTGGGTAATTACCGACGGAAAATTTTACGTGGGTAATTTCCGTCGGTAATTACCCACGGAATTTTTTCCGTGGGTAATCCGTCGGTAATTTCCGACGGAATCAAAATTCTGTCGGTAAATATAACTTTTACCCACGGAATTTTTTCCGTCGGTAATTACTCACGCATTTCCCACGGAATTCCGTAGGTAATTTGAATGAGAAATTACCGACGGAATTCCGTGGGTAATCCATCGGTAAAACTATTAATTTTTTTATTATCTTTTAATAATTTATATAAAATAATAAAAATAAAAATAATCTATAACAAATAAAAATTTAAATATCATAAAATTAATATTTAATATAATATATTAAATATATATAATATTAATAATAAAAATTTTAAATGAAATAAAAAAATTAAAAATTTTAAACTTTATATCATAAAAACAAAATATATAATTATATATAAATATATATTTAATATTATATATATTTATATTACTATTAAATATTTAAATGAAATAAGAAATTAAAAAATTTTAAATTTATATTATAAAAAATGAAATATATAATTATTTATAAGTATATATGTAATATTGTATATATTTATATTAATATTAAATATTTAAATGAAATTAGAAATTAAAAAATTTTATATTATAAAAAATGAAAATATAATTATATATATTTATATTAATATTATATTTGTTTTTTAATTATTACATTATATATATTATTACGTAAATAAATAACGCAAGGTTAAAGCAGCTCAACTGGCAAAGGCATCAGAACACATACCAAAGGTCCAAGGTTCAAATCCCACCTTAGTCACAAAATGCAACAATTATCTCACAGAGACACGTGGCGTAAGGTTAGAGAGACACGTGGCCCTTGCTCAGGGGCTGCCGGGGGCAGGCGGTAGGGGGCTTTCGGTGATGTCCACGTGGCCTCTTTTAAGGTCGCCACGTGGAATTTTTTTTTTCAAAAAATAATATTAAATTACCGACGGAATTACCCACGGAATTATTTCCGTGGGTAATCACCGACGAAAAATTTTCCGTGGGTAATCACCGACAGTAAATTTTCCGTGGGTAATCACCGACGGAATTTTTTTCGTGGGTAATTACCGATGGAAAATTTTCCGTGGGTAATCCGTCTGTAATTTCCGACGGAATAAAAATTCCGTCGGTAAATCAATTTGCCACGGATTTTTTAGAGACTGAAAAAATTCCGTCGGTGATCCGTCGGTAATTCCGTTTCCGTCCCTAATCCGTGGGTAATTTGATTTCAGAGACGTAATTCCGTGGGTAATATGCTGTTTTTTTTGTAGTGGAAGACTGCTTTAGTCTTCCAAAAACATTCAGGTAGTCCACCCTCTAAAGGTAGTCCAACCCAATATTCTTCAGCACAACTCAAACTCTTCCTAGATCATCCAACACCCATATAGCAAAATGTTGATTCAGATCACAGTGACCCACAACTTTGTTTTGGCATACACCAAATCCAATCGGAGATACAATTGGAAAAATACCATTTTCAGTTAGCATAGGTCTTAATGAAAACACTTCAGCTAATATTTGTCTTGATGTAAATACTTCAGTTGATATGTCAAACGAAATGAATATAGGTGAATAATGCCAGAATCCCAACCAAAATATATATAGCTCCATCAAGATTAAAACCATTATGTGAATTGTGGGTATTATCCAAAGACTCAAATTCTAATTCCTTTCATGAACCCATGGTTAATGAAAACACTTTCGCTCAATCATGCTGGCTACATATATAGTAATCATAGTACCTCTCTTCACGCAACTCTTGATGATAAAATTGCACAATCTTATAATCATTAACGAGGCTATTGATGTAACATCCCAATGCCTCGCTCTTGATATTATCCACTTTGGGCCCCGCATTCAGACCGTTATAAGGAGTCTTTTATTCCCCTCCCCAGTTAATATAGAACATAACACTCCACCTACCTTTGGATCCAGCGTCCTCATTGGCACATTAACCCAACCCTGGCTCTGATACCATTTGTAACATCACAACACCTCACTCTCAATATTGTCACTTTAAGACCCCATCACCCCTCATGGTTTTAAAATGCATCGAGAGAGGGAGGTTTCTATACAATTATAAGGCATCTTCCATTCCCCTCCCTAGCCGATGTGGAACATACACGCCACTCACCTTTGGCCTTAACGTCCTCATTGGAAAATCAACCTATATTAACCTGAGCCCAGCTCTGATACCATTTATAACATCCCAGCACCTCACTTTCAATATTGTCCCTCATGGTTTTAAAACACCACCCACCTTTGGCCTTAACATCCTCATTGGCAAATCAACCCACATTAACCTGAGCCCGGCTCTGATACCATTTATAACATATCAGTGCCTCACTTTCAATATTATCTCTTATGGTTTTAAAATGCATCGAGAGGTGGAAGTATCTAGGCCCTTATAAAGGGTATTTCATTCCCTTCCAGGCTAATATGGAACGGTTTTAAAACACCACCCACCTTTGGCCTTAACGTCCTTATTGGCAAATCAACCCACATTAACCTGAGCCCGACTCTGATACCATTTATAACATCTCAATGCCTCACTTTCAATATTATCTATTATGGTTTTAAAATGCATCGAGAGGTAGAAGTATCCAGGCCCTTATAAAGGGTATTTCATTCCCTTCCAGGCTAATGTGGAACATAACACTCCACCCACCTTTAGGCCCAGCATCTTCACTAGCATATCAACCCATATCGACCCGAGTCTAGCTCTGATACCATTTGTAACATCCCAGCACCTCGCTCTTGATATGGTCCACTTTGGGCTCGTTGCCCCTTACGACTTTAAAGTGCGTCAGAAGGGGAGGTATCTAAACCCTTATAAGGAGTATTTCGTTCCCCTCCCTTGTCAATGTGGGACATAACAACTGAACCCAAGCCCTACATTGTGAAGGTGCTTAAATCATTCATTATGCGAGGTATCTGTCTTACCTCATTAATGGTTGGGTTCCATAGCAAATGGTCATTATTATCATTATATAGTTCCACGTAAAACAAGACATTGTAAGAACAATGATTGGCCAACCATATTTGAAGACATCCATTGAGGTTGTGCTCAAATTTTCAATGGTTTCTATCTTGGGATCAAGCAAACGTAAGGATGGCTCCATGCAGTTAAAATTGTATACATAAATAAAGAGGAGACATCCATCATGACCCAATATTTTATCGCTGAACATCTCCACCACTATGCTCACAAAAAACTTCTCCTCTTTATTCATGTGTACAATTTCTGGTACATGGAACCATCTTTGCGTTTGCTTGATCCCCAGACGAAAACCATTGAAAATCTGAGCATAGCCTCAATGGATGTCTTCAAATATGGTTGGACAATCATGGGTTCCTGCAATGTCTTGCTTTGCATAGAACTACAGAATGATAATAATGACCTTTTGTTGTGGAACCCAACCATTAATGAGGTAAGACCGATACCCTAAACAATGAATGATTCTAGGCCCCTTTGCACTGTAAGGTTTGTGTTCAGTAGCCTCATTAATGATTATAAGATTATGCAATCCAGCACGCATTTATTGTATGGTCAATCTCATTACCAACAAATGGAGGAGGATTGATTGCCCAATTAACTTTCCCTGTAGAAATTGCAAGACTTTCAATTATGAGGAGAGCCTCAATTTGGATCAACCAGATTAAATTCCTTACCTTGAAATTCGATAATTTCTAAAGCACTAATATTTTTCAAATCCTTGTATCTCATAATTAGAATAGGAATAGACACTACCATATAAGTTTTCTCATGTTATTTGACTGCATCCACCCCCAAGTGTTTAATTAGCATAAGCTAAAGCCGTTTTTTTCATGTGATATTGGCTAGGCACTTGCTCTTGCATATCTAACTCGAAAATGTTGGTATCCAATTTTGAATGTAAGTCAAGAATTATATTAAGAAAATTAAAGGTTGTTTAAATAGATATATTTATACTAAAGCAGTATCATTTTTCTTTTGTGATTGTTCCTACTCTGCGTGTATTTGAGCATAAGCTAGGCAATCTGTACTCTGTATAATAAGTTAAGGACATGAAGTTGTAAATAAGATAACCTATGTAATTCAAAACTCAAAGGCTATAGTTAAATATTTTTGTGAGAATTTTTTTTAAAGGGAAGACTGTGGCTCTGTGGTCAGATTTTAATTTTTGTAAGTCACAGGTGGAAGTTGATCAAACACCAAAGTGGTGAGCTCCAAATGTGGATTGGATCAAGATCAATGTTGCTGGCGCTTGTGCGAGTAATGAAGCGAAGGTGGCTTGTGGAAGCTTGGCACGCAATGAGGCTGGGAAGTTCCTTTTATGCATTTATGTATAAATTAGGCAAAGGATCCAGTTTATATGCAAAAGCCTGTGGTATTGTGTGGGCACTGAAAGAGGCTTGGCAAATGTGTTGGAGGAAGATTGTAATTGAATCAAACACCCCTCTCTTGCTATGTTTGTCGTCTCCCTCTCCAAACCCTCTTATATATTAAATCAACAGGAATGCCTGCGTGGTTCCACCAAACAGGAATCCTCATCACTTATTCATTATTATTATTATTATGATTATTAGCATTCATATCTTGGTGATGAATTCTAGTTCCCAGAATTCCTCATACTCGGATGATCCCACAAAGGAAAAAAAATGCACCATAATTGAGTCCGTTTTTCTCTATCTCGTGTTCCTTGTCGAATTTCACTAAGAATTGATAACTTTACTTCTCCTTCCTTCCCAAATTCTCAGTCTGTAACTCAACATCTCCAAACATTTCTCATCCTTTCGAATCACATCGCAAATCACTATTCTCGCCAACACAATAATGTCCCGTGGAGGTGAGTAGGAATGGAAGGATGAGGTGAGCATGGAGCATATATAGAGGGAGACGCCTAACCCTAGAGGAAGACGCCAAGCACGGGTAGAAGAGTAGAGGAAGACGCATTTTTTTATTTTAATTTTTTAAAAAAATCAGTATATTAAAAAATTAATTTAAGTATGCTTGGTCAGCATTTTATTTTTTTTTTCCATCCAACTGTTATTTTTAAAAGATTAAAAGTGTATTTTTTAAATTTAAAGGACTAAACTGATACTTGGTATAAACTTAAATGACTAAAGATATACTTTGGCATTTATATCATTAGTATCTGATTTAAAGCCTTTAGATACCTCAGGTTAAATCAAAATAAACCAAATTATGCAATAAAAGGCACAACTCAGATCTTGTTCTCTTGAGGAGCCTTTTATTTAATTCCTAATTTAAATTAAGTGACAAAAAACATTAAGATGGGTTTTAAATTGGTTTTTTTTTTAATAATGGAAAATAACTTAGACTACTATTTTTTGGATGTTTGAGAAATTGTTGAGATAATTAATGAAATTGTGATTTAAAAAAATTGATCGATGATGAATGCTTCTTAAAAAAATGGAATATAAGTTATTCTTGCTCAAAATGATTTTAGAGTTAGACTACTCACTAAGTCAAAAATCAAACCTTAGCAACTCGCTAAGTTTAGTAATATTAATTAGTGATTATCCCTAGAACTCTAGTTAGATAATTACCTCTTAATACACTATTAAATACCACTTAGTGTGCAATTTAGGATTGGATTTATGCAACTTGTTCATCTATACAATGAACATTTAACTGAGATATTCAAACAAGATTAAAGCAGCATAATACTCATTCAAACTATCAAAGAATAGCACAACCATATTAAACCAAAAAGGGAATTAGAAATTTAAATCCCAAACCACATAATCCAATCTAAATCACAATTTTTCAATCCAATAGCTAAATCAAAAGATTAAAACAAATAACTCCCCTGAATGTATCTCTAGAGCTTAAACCAATCTTCCATCTCTAAGAAGCACATAAGAATTTAGCCTCTTATCATGAAATTCATCACAGCTGTAACTTTTTGAAGGCACCAAGAATTCATTGAATTGAGATAATGGAAGGAGAAGAAGATGAAAGTGTTGGTGAAGCCTGGTGATGACGTCTCTTCTCTACCTCTCTCGCATCTGCGTCTGCTGCTCCTCGTTCTCGTCTATGGCTGTGTTTCCTGGTTCAGATCTGCGTTTTTAAGGTGCTCTCGATGCTCCTTTTTTTTCTTTTCTTTTTAAGATTTGAAATCTCCAACAAATCCCCTCAATTTGTGGCAGAATCCTTATGGGAATATATTCAAATTAGATCTCTCATGAATCAGCTGCCAAAAGAATCAATTCCAGCGGTGTTTTGCGACATTTTGGACCAAACTGCCATTTTTACAATTTAGGGTCTGTTCTGTAATTTTCTGTAATTGCTTATGATATTTGCCCTCCTGAATGTGACAGATAATATTACAGAAAAGTACCCTATTTCCTGTCAGAATTGCCTTGTACCCACATGCAGATTTTTATTTTCCATTTCAGTCCTTATAAATCTTTACTTTTTGGTCCTTCATATCCAACTTTCCAAAATTACCTACAATTCATATCATTTTAAGAGCAATTACAAGATTATAAGATTATAATCAACTACAACTTTCCAAAATTTTAAAGAGCAATTACAAGATTATAACAAACATATCATTTTAAGATTTATTTTCACACATTCACCTTTAATTCAATTTAATCATAATAAATGTTATTTAGCCCAAAAATTAATGATAAAATTCCTAAATATGAAATTAAATATTATGATAAAATCGGAATATATCAGTATCAAACTTTGATAAAAAAAATTATTGGGGATAAATCCCCACTTAACAAATTAATTGGGAATATGACCAGGAAAAAGGTAAAGTCTCAAGTCCTTTAGGGGAAATAAATAGTCACATGAAATTGTTAAAATTGGTTGACACCTAAGAGGGGTGAATTGGATGTAAGATAAAACTTAGAAACTTTAAAAATCTTTTTGCATCTTAAAGAAAATAATAAGTATGAAGATGGTGAGTTATAAAATCACAATCAATTAAGTAAATTAGGTATGCTAGAAATGTAAGAGATAAGGGAAGAGAATATGCAAATTGTGATTCGTACTGGTTCAGCCCAATCTTTGATGACCTACATCCAATCCCCAAGCTCCACTTGAGATTTTTAATCCACTATCTTCTTGTTTAATCCGGACATAAGAGAAGCCTCTACAATCCCACAGCCTTTTGACAATTCTCACACCGAGTTACTTCCCCTCACACCCTGTAAAGATACAACCTCAATGATGAAGAATTACAACGATCTTCACTCTCAAAGTGAATTAAGATGAACTTTGAAGTACAATACAAATAATCTCTCTCTAATATAAATGATATCGAAGCTAGAAAAACAGAGAGTATTCGGGTTGAGGTGGGTGAATCTTGGTTTTTGCATTTTGGCGTGGTTGTTCTGCCTCTTCAACTTTGAGTGTCTTCTATTTATAGCTGATGAAGAGTATTTGGTCATTGAGCTTTTTCTTCTTGTTGAGAATATGACCATTAGAAGTTTGTTGGAGTCATTGAAGTTTCTGACACAGTTGTTTGTTGGTCGTTGAGCTCTAATCCAGATTTAATCATCTGTAAACTTTATATAAACTTGATTAGGAATAATTAGAAACAATATAATCAAGGTTTAAATGAGTTTGAAAGAATATCAAAAAATCCAAAATGGTGATTCAAAAGCTATGAACAATATCACTTGAGTGGAAATTTAAATCACTTGAGTGATTTCCTCAATCACTGGAGTGATTTTCATATCACTTGCAAGTGCTTTACAAGTAATCATGGATTACTCGAGTGATTTTCTCAATCATTCTCAGATTGATTGTAAGTCACTTGCAGATGTTTGCAAGTGAAGGTCTATCACTCGAGCGATTCCCATATCACTCAAGTGATTTCCTCAATCACTCTCAGATTGCTTGCAAGTTACTTGCAAATATTTGCAAGTGATGGTCCATCATTCAAGTGATTCCCATATTACGCGAGTGATTTTCTTTTTCTTTTTAGACCATAGATAATTTGGCACAAAGGTCAACTTCTAGTGGTCATGACTCTTTGAATTTAACTCCAAATTTGGCAAATGACCTATCCCTAGAAAGCACTTTAAGCCATCTTTCCAATGCAATAAAAATCAATTCCAAATTCATTGTCTTCCAAACTTTATGATCAAATCAGCAGCTACTGGTCTAGAGCACAATATTGATTTCAGGCACCAACTTTTGAAGTTCATATCCCTTCGATATAAAACTCTTTTAGCATGAAATAAATGTTCATAAACTGAATTTAGAGTCTAGTTTCATATAAAACAAGTTTCACCTCAATCGGAGTTGTGGTATAGGAGATATGTCCAAATTATTGAGCCTGTTTTGGAATAACACAAGAAATTCTAGTGTTTTGGATTAGCTTTTGAGAATAGCATTTATGATTTACGAAATAAGTATGTGAGAGGAGTTTTGTCTCGACTTACGAAAAATAGCTTCTGAAACCATGGTTTGGGTGTTTCCCAAACACTTTCTGAGGTCTATATCTCTTTAATCTAAAATTCGTTGAGCTTGATTTTATGTTTTGGGTTGCATTTGAAGTCTAGTTTCATATAAAATAAATTTCAGCTCAATCAGAGTTGTGGTTTGGGAAATATGACCAAATTACCAAACCTGGTTTGGAATAAAGTGAGAGATTCCAGTGTTAACTTTCAAAACTCAAATCACTTTCATCTAAACTCTTTTAAACTTGATCTTGGTGTTCATGTGGCATATTTGAAGTCTAGTTTCATATGAAATAAGTTTCAATTCAATCGAACTTATGGTTTGGGAGATATGACCAAATTACTACCGAACCTCTCTTATGCTTAACGAAAATAGGGTTGAACAAAGTGTGCTGAAATTGAATAATCACTTAAGTGATGCTTCGTTCACTCAAGTGAAATGTGTGAAAATCACTTCTGGAGTTGCCACTCGAGTGATAATGAAGTATCACTTAAATGAAGTTGATATGACTCCTATATAAGGCACTTTAACTTCTGATTAAGCTATTCCAATTTCCATTTGAGCATGACAACCTCCAATACCAAATCTAAGAACTTGAAACTTGATATTCCCATTATATTTTGCAAGTTCTTTTTTCTTCAATATCTTCTCTTCTTCCTTTTTATTCTTCTTGATCATTCCCAATAATCAAATTCAATAGCTCCTTTCTTTTCTTGATTTCTCCCCATATTTAATAACTTCTTTGTTCAATAGCTTTTTAATCTTCTGCTTGACCATTCATCATAATCTAACTTGATATTTTTTTCCTTTTCTTGGCTAATCTACAATATATTTCACATTAAACATAGTAGTCCGTCAAAATATAAGATAAATATATTATACAAACTTGTTGCTCTTAACATTTGACATCTATATTTGACATCATCAAAATTAATCACATCTAACATAAATGACTTCTGTATCCTCAAGGAAATAAGTAAATAAGTAATCACCTCCTTCCACCTTTCCCACCTATAAGCTTCCTCACTACCATAAAACATAAAAGTTGTACAATACACTTGCTTACGCCTTTCCAAATAGTTAGTTCTTCATTTGTCACTCTTATCAACTCTCTAACGTCGGACTCAAAACGATAGGTATCTCCATTACTGTGGTTGTTCATCTATAAAACAACAATGCAAAAGGAAAATCAGAGTGGTACCCAATAAAAACGAAATCCTCCTTAAATTCTGTAGATATTCCTTAGAATTCAAACAAATGGTAAAGTAACAAAGATGAGTATAGGTTGGAAAAAAAAAAAGCAAAATAGAACAGTAAGTCAAGGATGTGATGTTACTTGTTCATTGACATATAAGAAACATATACAGTTTTTCTTTAATTATTATAGTCCAACTATAACCACAGGAACTCAAATTTCAAAACAAAAACGTAATTTAACTATGCAAAGTGGATATGCCCATATGAATCTGGAAAGTTTATAAAGCATCACAACATCCATTCCTCTCATTTGAATTCGTTCTTTTGTTGATATATCTATCTATCCATCCCGTGAGGAGTTGTTATATACAGTCAATATGCTCACTACTTCATCTTTTTATATCTTGAACCCTTGTTTGGTCTATTCCTCCCATCCAACGCAGAAGCCCAAAAGAACAGAGACATCCAGAAAAGTACAGTTAAGAATATCCATAAATTCATATAAGTTCAATCCCTGTCAGAACCAAGGCAAAAATGTAGTATCTTGCTACTACAGAAGCAGAAACAACATGAGCAAAACAAAAATCATACAACCTACGAATATGTTGTTACTTCTTTTTTCATTAAAGCCAATGTTCTTAAACACAGTATCGACACTTGAGAGAAGAGAAAAAAAGGAAGAAACATCACCTAAGTTACAATAATAGTTGTTGAACAAGAGGGTGACATTAACAGGAGGGTAAGCAAAGCTAACAATGTTTATAATTCATAATTCGATGAAACACCAAAGGATAGACCATGTTTTTCTTAAAAGAAAAGTTGCATGATGAAGTGACTGCTTCTTATATTGTAATCTAACTATAATCACGGTAACTCAAATTTCAAAACAAAAATGTGATCTAACTATCCAAAATGGGAACACAGAACAACATGGCAGCCTCACAGAGAACAGGACGAACTAATACAGAAAGACCAACTCTCAGTTCTTATGACATCTGAGGTGTAAACTGTAGAGAGCGGGAAATCCACTAAACACCGGCCAATCTGGAATTCTGGACACAGGGTCAAGAGAAATACAGCAATGATCTTCCATTAACATTGTTCGGGATGGAGATAGACTTACTGACAGAGATGAGAGACACACATCAACCTCCTTCATCAAAACTTGGGGACAAAAGGGTATCAAAGAAAAAATGCTCTAAATTCAAACCAAAACATGAAAATAAATCCAAACAACTTAAGAGTACAGGCTGAAAATCAGAAGAATATCTAAACAAAGTAAATCTTCCAACCCTGTCAAGTGAGAATATCAAAATTATTAAGACAAAGTAAATTATAATATAAAAGTGAGAACTTCATAGCGAAGCTATTCAAGATACATGTCGCACATAGACACGAGGCTCTCTACATGAAACAATTTTCCCCCTGTCACGTGCAGATAAAGAGGTGGGGATCTTCAATTCATTATTATTAACAATATTGAACAAAAAGGCTGGGTCAAAGTTGTAGCAGACTATTTCATTCTTCCAAAAGCATCTTGGATGTAAGAAAGGTAAAGTTGGTCTAATACTACATTTCTTAGTCCAATCCCAGCTCTTTCCATATGCACCGCTTTCCTCTTCCAACACCCATGAAAAGGCAGATTCATGGGCATCGTAAGATTCATGCGCATGGTTTCGATGAATGATAGCAACTTTGTTGTCGTACACAACAAGCAAAATTAGATACATAGGAGGAAAAGAGGTTGAAGAAAGTAATGGTATCAAATTAAAAACTTGCGATGTGATTCCAAAGGATGAGAAATGTTTGGAGATGTTGAGTTGCAGACTGAGAATTTGGGAAGGAAGGAGAAGTAAAGTCATCAATTCTTAGTGAAAGTCCACAAGGAACACGAGATAGAGAAAAAAAGGAATCGATTATGGTGAATTCCTTTTTTTTTTTCCTTGGATCATCCGAGTATGGGGAATTCTGGGAACTAGAATTCATCACCAATACATGAATGCTAATAATCATAATAATATTGAATATGTGATGAGGATTCTTGTTTGGTGGAACCACGCAGGCATTCCTGTTGATTTAATGACTTGATGCTGCATTCAGTCTCCTATGGAGCGTTGCATCGCAGCGTAAGAGGGTTTGAAGAGGGAGACAACAAACGCAGTAGAAGAGGGGAGAAAAGACGCATTTTTTTTTTAAAAAAAATTAATTTTAAAAAATAAAAATCATTATATTAAAAAAATAATTTAAGTATGCTATGAAAATAGGAAAATACAAGAGATCTAATGAAAAAGATTAAGAGAGGGTTGGAGAGAAAGAGGGAGCAATATCTTATTCATTTGGATGCTACAATCTATTGATACAATGACACTATTTATAAGTCATAAGTTCTTAAATTCTATCCAAAAGTTACAACAAAGATTAAATCTACATAATTGTAGAATATATAACATTTTAGAGGTTATATGTATTAATCACGGAAAACTTCCAATAAGCCATTCGTGTGGTAGCTTACATAGGTTCAAGTATAGAACTCCAAAAGACACCTTTTGATAGGTTTAAGGACATCCACAAATAATATTGCAATATTTAGAACACTCTATTGAAAGTCCATAGAAAAATACCGTGCTTTATTATAACCTTACTAAAAAAACCAAATGAGACAAAAATCTAACGAAGGAAAGATAATAAACAACACATATTTGGACAAAAATCCAATGACATATAAACTGTCAGTTCAGCATATTTGGACAACTAATGATCAAAATTAAATGTGCTAACGGTGAGGGAAAAATTACTCTATTTTTTACATTTATGAGACAAAATCGCCCTAAAAAACCTTTCATGACAAAATTGTTCCTTAACCTAAGATTATATAACAATATCATGGATTAAATTAATCAATATTTAATCCAACATGATATTTTGTATATATGATAAAGATTTAAACGAGTTTAGGACCTTTTTACATTTCATTATATTTTCATTTCTTTTTTATAAAGAAGACGCAAGATTGAAAATTCATCACTTTGGAGTTTGTACCATGTTTTACGGAAAAAAAGGACCAAAAAAAAAGGTTGTATATATACTCCCTTGCCCTCATGTATAAGTAACATTCTATAAAATAAAGTTCGTCCTATGTACAAGTAAAACTTTGTGTTTATATAAACATTTAAGGCTAAATTATCTCATATTTGGTTAGTTGTTACTTATTCCTAATCATTCACAAAAATTTTGATAATTTAAATTAAAAAACTATCTTAGTTGGGAAAAACACACGAGTTAATTGAAATAATACCAAATTTTAAAGTTTATAATAACAAGGGCATACAACTTGATGTTTCCACTAACATTGCCAAAATGAATATACAATTTTTCTTATCCTTCAAAAATATGGATGTAATAAGACAAAAGATATTTGGAAAAAAAATAACACAGAAACTGAAACTTTCACACAGGGCTAGCTTCTCTCTTTATGCATGAACAACAAAATGAATCTAATATAAGAATTGCTTCAGACTTTTCTGGGTTCAGCCCTCAACCTCTTCTCTCTGTAGATCTCCTCATTGCAAATAAACACCAAAGTTGATATATCTGATGCAGTTTGAGAGGAAGATACTTCCAAGCCAAAAGAGAGAGATTCCACATTTCAATGTTTATCCTTATTTTTAATCCAACTAGTTCTTTTAGAGCACATCATTCTGAAGGCAACACTGTGTCTGTCTCTTTGGTGTCTTGACTTTTCAAGCCTGCCAAATTTAAAATATTATTATAGGACTTAACCTGTTCCATAATATTTTTGTTTCTGTCAACAGTTCTCCAACACACGTTTAAATCAAGTTTTGAAAATTTAAAAACAAAATTAAAAAACTAAAGCATTTTCTTTATAGGGTTTGTCAACTCTTTTTCCCATAAAAATACTTCTCTAAAAGTTCCTTAACTGGTTTTCCAAATTCTCAAAGAGGATTCACCCCTTTATCAGCATAGCATATTAGAAGGCAACAATGTGTGTGTCTATATCAAGATTCTTCATATGCCACAAATGCTACGAATAGAAGCTTACCATTCAATGACGGATTTGAAGAAGAACAAGTGACAGGAAATATAGAGAAAAGGATATGGCCAAGCCAGCAAGAAAATTATGCAGCAACCGCTTGTTATCTTTCGTAGGTATAAATACAGTCTTGAGCGTATTTGTTAACTCAAAAAGCCGATGGGATATCTGAAAAACCATGTTAAACCAAAAAGTGCAACTTAGTCAACAGTTCTAGAGAGACTGAAAGAACTAATTAAAACAAAATTATTGAATTATTGGATGAACCAAAGAGAAAAGCTCCTTACCAAGACGTAAATGGCAGTTATGAGCATAAAGTTGAGCAAAGGATATTCTGGGATAAGAGAAAGAAGCCACTTCGGCTGTTCATTAGGCATGTTAGATCTGTAAATAAATAGAAAACTTATTATTGACTTCACATATTCCTAAACTGGGGGGATAAACTCAGGTTTTCCTTCATTCGTATCAACCTTGATGTTGCTGGTGAAATGAGAGGAAACAAATGCAAAACAATTTAATAGCGACTAAAAACGAATAGTGTCATCATTGAAATGTCCTACGCATACCAAACTGACATTTTCCTTGTCTCTGAACAACAGAAAGCAACCTCTAAGCAGGAAGATCTGAGTATGTTTGTCGTAAAATATTAAAAGATCTGAGTATGTTTGTCATAAAATATGGAGTGATTGCCCACAGATTCTTCCAGCTATTCAACACAGAGGTATAATTAAGTCATCAGTATTGCTGACTGTTGGGGCTATCATATCAATTCCAAGAGGGTATTTAAAAGGCCACAAATATTATGGGACACACGCACTCCATCCTAAACTTGAAACATCATCTTAAATTACTGCAGATAGTAAGTCTCAAGTTTGGAAATCAATGGCTGATCAGTTTTGTCATGTGAATGCATATTGTACAAGATATCCAAGAACTTACATGCTTAGCCAAACCAAAGTCAACCAGCTTTACAATGTTGTTAGAACCGACAAGTAGATTGTCTGGCTTTATGTCCCTACATATATCATACATAAAAATAAAGAAAGAATGACAGAGGGAGGGGAACAAATTAATTAAGATAATCACAACAAACATTAGTTAAAAATTAATTATCCTACAAGATGTGTGTCGTAATGACCAGAACTTATGTAAGTATGGGAGTATACCTGTGAACTACTCTTTTGCTATGCAGGTAAACCAACCCAGAGAGAATTTGTGCAGTAAAATTTTGAATTAAAGGTTCATGTAAAACACCTTTTTCCAAAATATATTTCTTCAGTGAACCTGGTTGTATGTATTCCTTGTATAGAGAAATGTGGCGTCCATCCTAATTATATATGCATGAACCAAATGATTAGTTAATAGTGTGTATGGTTTCCTCCTCAGCTTAAATCAGAAGAATACTTGCTATTTCATGGCCATAATACTTTACAATGTTTGTATGTTCTAGTTGGCTGAGAATTTTGATTTCCTGAAAACATAGGTACACTAATGAACTGTGTGAATTTAATCATTTTTAGTTTCTATTTTGTTATTGCAATCATCAATAAAACGTTTCCTTTCTCGATCTTTTTAAAGAAGGTGAAGGATTTATTGACTTGGAATGACATCATAATCACTCTGAGGTTTAATTTAGAAACTATGTATTGCACAATTTGAATTCTTTGAAGTTATAATGTTTATTGATTAATAGAAAAATTGGTAGGAAGGGAATTTGAATTCTGTTCAAGTAACATATTTTTTTAAAGACAATAAATGATGGGAAGAGTAGAGACTTTAATTTTGTTTACTTTTTTAACTCTAATCCATAATTTATTCTTACTTTCTTATATTCTATTCACTGGCACTTCAAATTAAATGTTCAAATTTCTGATCCTTTAAAGACAAAGAATCTTCACTTGTGGGGGATTATATTTGTGACAAAGAAATTGCAATAATGTGCGCGTGCACACAAATATAAGACGTACCTTTTGTATGGATTTTATGTTTTCAAGTTTGTGAATGTCTTTAAGTTCCTTAACTGCGCATAAGGCTCTGGTTTCCCTGACAGAAATGAAGAACACAACATACTTTTTATAGCTACAATCAAGTGTTTACGGCTTATTAGCTAGACTAAGAAATTGGAATAAAGACAATAACATCAGAACATCAGTTTAGTCATACATATACCTGTTGTGGGCAACATCAACAGTCCCATATCCACCAACCCCAATACTTTCCCATTTTTCCCATCTGCTAAAATCGGTAATTTCAGATATTGATTCATCACCATCTTCCTTTACTGCACTTAAGTCTCTGTCGCCATCGTGATCATCATCTTCATCTTCTGTTACTCTGTCATCATCTTCCTTTACTGCACTTAAGTCGTCGTCGTCATCTTCATCTTCCCTTACTCTGTCAAGAATGGAAAACACAACACATGTTTTTGATGGCTACACAAGTGTCTACATAATTCATTACTTATTGACTAAGATCAAAATCAGAATTTAGTAGGAGAATTATTATTATTATTGTATACATATATACATGTTAGAGGCAACATGAACAGATGTGGATCCACCGTCCCCAATAGGGGGATCCCATATTTCCCGTTGGCTAAAATTTGAGGTAGAAGAGATTGAATTATTAGCAGCACCAGAATTCTGTTGACGAACCAACTCAGTATTCAAAGAAGAGGCTTATTCCTCTCACAACATAGTCATTTTGATTTATCTATATTTGAGTAATGTTGATAGTTGATATATAATACACACACAGAAAGTTCGTTGACTGGCATTACCTGGAAGCATGCATACACACTTTATAAATGGTTTTGTAACTGGAAGACAGCAGATATGAGCAATGTCAATGAACCCGGACTGGCCCGGAAACCGGCAAACCGGCCGGAAAACCAGTCCGGTTCGGGGTCCGGTCTGGGTCACTGTTTAAAAAAAAAAATATTAAAATCTTCAATTTCTCACCGGTTTGGACCCGGTTTAACCCCGATCTGACCTACTGACCCTTAACCCAGTATCCTAACCGATTCAGTACCCGGTCCGGATTTTAATATCTTGGATATGAGATAAGTAAATGATAAGAATATTGAAGTTGTAGTATACCAGTAATATCAATGGTAAAGGAAAGACAACAAACTCAAAAAATACTGAGCCCAAAGATATCTATATAAACAATTCATAGACTATTGCAGGGGTCATTCACTGAAAGTTAAAAAGAATACAGAAACGAAGGGCTTTACTTAGGAAACACTGAACATGATTGGAAGTTTAAAATTTCACAAAAGATTATGCAATTAAACTTTCACAAAACAGAACACTGAACATGAATGAACGGCTACAAGTTCTAATTTTAACTAATCTAACATCACGATCAGAAAACTTACCTCACTTGTTTCTCTGTAGTGTACCAGAACACTATGCTCATAAGCCCTGTAAAGAAACAACAATGCGCAAACAAATGTAAACATTAAAACACAATAACATAAAAAGGAATGTATCATAAAGTAACAAATTATACTGAAAGATAACTGTATTCCAACAAGAATTTATCACACGCAGCTCTAATAGCTAACTTCAGTGAATAAAATCTTTCGCTAAAGTTGCAAATATATATGCCTTTGAAGATGAAGGGTATGTAGCCAGTTAATAGACAAAATTTACTCACGGATCCAACATCCAATAGCTCCGCCTCTGAAAAGTGGGGTTCTGCTCTCCATGTGAAGGCGGTTCACGGTAGTGATTGAAGCCTGTCCTGGGTTTTGGACCTTCCGAAGATGATGGCGGCCTCAGATTGATGAAAAAAAATCGGCCAGATGGAGTTCGCACACTCTGTCTCTCCAACATTTTTTCTCTCAACCTATTCCTCACTCTCTCGTTTTCTCTCCCTCTGGATCAAGGCTCTGATGCCAAAAGGTTCAGAAATCATACACTCTGTTTTCTTAATCAACTCTCAATGAATTACAAAGTTATAAGCCCTCCTATTTATACTAATTAGGAAGGGAATATAATAATGAAATTAAGCATAATGATGAGAATAAAACAAAAGAGATGCAATGAATAAAGAAAAAAGCATCCACCGAACACTTCAGTACAACAACCACTACACCTACTTGTCTGTTACTGTTTCATTCTCCTGGATAGGACTCGTCCTCGAGTTGAAATCGATAACGTCATCAATATACGGAGATAGATCTATAACATTGAAAGTGGCTGAAACACCGTAGGCACCTGGCAATTCCATTTTGTGAGCGTTGTTGTTCTACATCTTTGCCGGGTTGCATGGTATCCAATCTCAGTAAAACCAGAATTGATCAAATTGGAGAGAGAGCATTTCAATTCGAGTCAACTGAACCGAAGAAGCCAGAATCGCCTCATACGGAACCGAAGAGCCTGCTCGAGATTCGCTTCAAAGCACGAAAGGACCACTGAAGAAAGAGAAGAGACATAAAAAATTTCGATTCAGTACAAAAAAGGCCCAAAGGAATCAAGAAACTGAAATTCCAGTAAATGACCACGAAATGATTTAAGGAAAGCCATGTTTACGTTCACGTAAATACAGGTCCGGGAAATCCCGATTTCTTTTTGTTGAAAAAATAATAAATTTTTGAAAATGTCATTATAGTATTTAAGTTTTTTATTTTTTATTGTTTAAGGTGATAATTTATGTGGTGGCTCTCACATAAATGAGATAATTAATTTTATTTAATATCATTATTATTTCCTCTAATCACGTAACTATGGTGAGATGGGTGGTTTAATGGTATGCCATCGAGGTATTTTTATTGTTTTTAAACTTTAAAATTACAATTATGCCCTCTAGTGCAAAATCATAATAATAAAAATAATTTAAAAAATTCAACATATTTCTCCACTCATTCCCGTCGACCTTCACGAGTGAGAATTGGGGGGACGGAGTTTTTAGTAGCTTCTGGAATTTTGGAGAACCCCAACCGCACTCTCAGCGAACATCTGCTGTCCGTGTGGGTTCTAATCACTGCGGTCCTCCTTTGTTTCTCTGTCGTCGTCGATATCTGATTGCCGTGTTTGTTTGACGTCTCCCTCAACCAAGTTTCTTCTTTCTCTGTCTTGTGAACCATGACTGTAATCTGGCTACATTCTTCATCTTCTTTTCCACCGTGTTAGGTGTATTTGTGCATATGATTAGAGTGCTTCGTTTTTTTCCTTTGAATCTGCAACCCGGACCAGTCTGTGTCTTCCCATTTGTTGCTGCGAGTAAAACTTAGGGATTCAGTCACCAGTTTTCTGGATCCTCTTTCGTCTCCTTTCTGCAATGGTATGTTAGATTCCTTACTTCAATATGGTTGCTACTGACTAAGAGAAAAACTAAGGGTTAAAATCTTTGTTGATTGAAGTTATTAGACTGTGAAGCTTATTGACAACAGAGGATTAATGTTTAGCCATACCAAGAAATTGATTTTTGGAAACGTTAAGAAATTTTATTGATGTTTGAGTACATATTATTGATTGTTAATCATGAATTGGGGGTGTTTCTTGTATAAACTAATCTTTAGTGCCCACAAGGTGATTGATGAAATGTCTTTTGCTCATTTACGTATGTGTCGTTATAGTATTTTGAATGGTGGATAATATTTAGATCTTTGTTTGGATTTATTATGATTTTTGCTTAGAGGAAAATTTAGAAACTTTATAATTTCATGATGATGCTAAAGTAAAGTTTGGTTGGAGTAAGCTTATCTAGTCTATGTCTGAAATTTAAATAGCCATATCTATTGTTTGAATCATATGCAAGGCATGGTGGCAAGGTTTGAGGTATGTAATGAAATATTGAAACTTTGGTGCAATCACTTTGATGCTTACACTACAAAAAAAAAGATGTCGCCGCTGAAAATCTAAAAGTTGCCGCTGAAAGGCTTTCAGCAGCGACAAAAAGTCGCCGCCTATGCGACTGTCGCTGAAAGTTTTAGCGGCGACAATTTTTGTCGCCGTTGAAAGTGTTAATTTTTTTAAAAAAAATTCAAAAAATTAAATTTTTTATTAAAAAAATTCGAATTTTTTTTAAAAAAATTTAATTTACAATTGCCACGTGTCTCCTCCCCGTGCTACCACGTGTCCCTCCTCGTGCTGCCACGTGTCGCCTCCTCCAGTTCGAATCTGCGACCTCAGAGAGCCGATGCCTTAGCGCGCGAGTTTCTACCAGTTGCGCCGAAATGAACCTATGTCATATTATTACATATATATAATATTATCATATATATAAACATACATACATATAATTAATTAATTATATACATATAATTAATTATTAATTAAATATAATATTATTAAAAGTAATGAAAAATTAAATAAAAACGAAAAAAATATTAATATATTTAAATTTAAAAAAATTTTAATTAAAATTACTTAATAAATAATAATTTAATATCATAAATATTATTTTTAATAAAAAATTATAAATATAATATTAATAAATAATAATATAATTTTAATAATTAAGGTTAAATAGAATTATTTAATAATTAATAGTTAAATTTTATAAATATTATTTTAATTTTATAAATATTGTTTTTAAAAAATATTAATAAAAAAAATATAAAAAAGACTTTCAGCGGCGACATTAAAGTCGCCGCTGAAACTCACTTTCAGTGGCGCTGAATGTAATACCCCAAATTTTGAGACTCGAGGCTAGAGAATAAGCCTGAGATTAGTGGATTGCTAAGCCCTGGTTTAGCAAGATCCCAAATTGTGATTAGGAGTTAATGACTACAAAAGTGGACGTGGTTAGTGATTAATGAACCTTTTTAGAGAATATAAAGTGGATTGTAGTCACTTGTGTTATGAGCAACGCCAAAACCCTGTATTTGAGTTCAATTGTGGATTAACATCCAAATTGACTTAGAATAGAGGGAAGAATTGAATGGGGTATTGTGATGGAAATGGTGTCATGTTGTGGTATTTAATCATTGGAATTGATTTAAATTGGATTGGACACATTGGTTGCAAAACTGGAAATGCTGTCCATTGTGAATTCTGTCTGGGCAATCTTCTCGTGTGGATGTTTTGACTAGGCAAATGATGTCAGAAAATTATGAAACTTTCCAGTCTTGAAGTTCACATCCCAAGCTTTAAAATGGACATATAATTTGTGCCATTTCGTTTTGGGAACTGAGAGATATGACTGTCCAAAGTTTGAGGTTGAAAGTGGACTCTGTTTTGGGGCAGTGATGAAATTTGTGTAATTCTGGAATTTTGTGGTGATTTCTGGTAATGGATCATATTTTTCCAATGAAGAGGACTTAAATACCTTTCATTTGGCTTTGGAATCACCTCATTTTGAGTTTTCTAGAATTAGTTATGATTTTTCAAAGTTTGGGCAGAAAATCTGCCAGAAAATCCGAAAATGGGAATTATGACATCATCTCATTAAAAGATGACATCAGCATGGAATTAAATATATTCTCATCTTCTTCAGCTATCATTTTCTGTCGTGATGAAGCAGCTGAAACTTGTGAGAGAAAGTTGGGAGCTCTTAGAGAGAGAAAGAGGAGAAATCTCACAAGGTAAGCCGATTTCTCCGACGATCTAGCTCCTAACTCGTATAACCTTGCTTCTAAGCTTCTCTTTCATGTTCTTTAAGGTGTTGGAAGCTCAATTTTCATGGTTTTAAAAGGGGCTAGGGTTCAGCCATATTGAGGAAAAGCTATTGGGAGCTTGAGGTAACTTCCAAACTCTTGTATATTGACTATTCTGGCTGCTGTGGGCAATTTAATAGGTGAAATTTCGCCGGATTGCCATTGGTTGTAAAAATGGAAAATGGGTTTCCCTAGGGGTTATGCTGCCCAAATTGATACTAAATGGTAGTTGTAACCTAATGGAATAGTCAATAAAGTGGTTAGGAGTAGAAAGGAACGTGTTTACGGAGCCGAAACCGAAAAACCCTGATTTTCC
The DNA here is from genome assembly GCA_963210345.1 of Inga oerstediana. Taxonomy (NCBI): domain Eukaryota; kingdom Viridiplantae; phylum Streptophyta; class Magnoliopsida; order Fabales; family Fabaceae; genus Inga; species Inga oerstediana. The sequence continues at coordinate 16,534,844 of OY723400.1, forward strand.
CTAGAAAACCCATATATTTCGGTCTGGGCTATAAATGGGTCTTAGAGTTGGATTTTCAATGATTTGATGATTCCATTGAGTTCAGGAGGGAAAATTAGGTGGGGTTACAGTTGGGCACTTTTTCGGAAAAGGCCGAGAAAGCATAATTACGGAAACGCCCCTAAAACCCTAAAAGTAGGGCTGCCAAGGGCAATTTCGTAATATGACATTGAATTTGATAATTCCGAGTCCGGAAATGGATTCCTTGGGCGAAAATATGTCAGAATAGCCCATGTCAAAATTTCGGGAAAAGTACAACCGGACCGGGTACGGCGGGGCCGGGCCGGGGTCCCGGGGGCATTTTGGTAAATTTTCAAGATAGAATCATATAACCCCCAGAAACACTATGGAAGTGTCTAAATAGTACATTTGACATTGTAGGATCGAATATGGAGCCCCGAGCTGTTTGCACGTAGATCGAGGCACGCGTTTCGAGGCGGAAAAGGGTTAAGGTAGGGAACTTATCTCTCCTGCATGCTCTGATAACTGTATTAATGTGTTGATGCATGTTATTGCTTTGCTTGATTATGTGGAACATGTATGAATGATTTGAAGCTATGTTTCAATATATGCTATGGCCATAGGTATATTGTTCGAAGCATCGAGCTTGCAAATTGTCATTGTGTTATCATGAGTTGTGTGATGCAAGCATATCATGCATTAAACATCTATCATACATGCATTTTGATATTGTTATCCTACTGAGATTCTCTCGAATCTCACCCTCCCCTACCAACAATTTAGACAGGGTAGGTGGATCGAGGATGGAGTAATCAATCAAAGGCGACGGGACTCGTTCGGGTTGTAATCTTGTGATAGGTGGTTATCAATGCATGATTGGGATTAAGTATATTTGGATATATAATTGTGTAGGTTGGAATGTATATTCAAGTATGTATTTGATATGAGAATTTGTGTAATCCCCATATGAGGGCTTGTAGGGGCGAATATGCCCTATAAGGCTTTGAGTTAATGTATGGAACCCGGGATTGCCGGGATTATATTGTGTACTCTGATTTCCCATGAATGTGATATTCTGCGTAGTAATTGTATTCGGAATGTGACTTTGAGACCAAGTTATCAATGATTTTGAAAGGCATTTATGAAAACCCCGTCTGGTGATGGGTTAGTAAATGTTATTTGTTTATTATTGGTCTCTATTTCACTTTAATCGCGTATTTCGGATATAATTACGGCAGGGGGTTACATTTTGGTATCAGAGCTGCCGGTCCTGGCAAGTAAAGGATTTGCTAGGATAATGGCCGTAGTTGCTGCCTTAAGTCATAGGAGATGACTTGTTTGTTGTGGTATACACATTAAGGTCCTTACTGCTTGCAGATATATGTGATTGATGGACTGTGTATACATTATTCGTGTTATGGATATGGTGAGTCAGTATGATTCGCCTGAGAATTTGAGGTGTAGACCTAGAGGTAGAGGTAATCAGACCCATCATTTGATTAGAGAACTAAGGAAAATGATTTCCTAGATGTGTGATATTGAGGTTCTAGGTTGATTATGGCTCCAACCTAGACGTTGGGTGAGAAACCCTAGGTGGTATGATGTTACATGTAGTGATATCATACTGAGCTTATGTGTGTAAAGGCCTTAAGACCTAGGGGGCTGAGGTGCCTTAGGCTGGCAGAGATATTTGAATTTGAGTTTGAGTTGATGATGCTCCCTGGATTAGAGGGAAGTGATTTCTTGGTTCTACTGAGGTTGAAATTTTAAAAGATGAATTGTGATCCAAGGATCAGACTCCATAGTTAAGCTGGTCCTTAGGAGATTGATATGACCTATATGGTCTGTGGTACCAGGGTATGGTACTAGATTGAAATTGAAATGTGTATCAGGTATCTTGAGGTTGCTAGTGTTCATCTAGCACAGGGAAAAGTGATTCTGCAGAGAGTTTGAATTTGGAAGAGTTACCTACGAGGATTCGGAGCGGAAAAGGCAACCTACGGGGAGTTTTGATCGGAGAGGGCTACCTACGGTGACGTCTGACCGGAGCGGCTGTTTGTGAATTTATCACCTGCGGCCCACTGGGGGTGTGTATGGCACACAGTGGGAGGACCGTACCTTTGGGGCGGTGGAAATACGGGGGATATGTGTGAGTCCTGGGTGGTGGGTTAGCCCATGAGGGGTGAGACCAGCTAGCTCAGCCACCTGGCAGCCCCATGTACGTGAGCGGGGTGGGCACCGGCGCGGGGCATCCCTTGAGGGGGGTAAAACCGGGGTGTGACTATATTTGTGAAAGCCTCCATGACGACAAACCCTAGTGTGCAGCTGCCGTGATAACGAACCGTGGAGAGCAATAGCCGTGACGTTGAATCGTAGAATAGAGCTCTGGGAATGTTGGGAGTATGGGATCTCAACAAAGTGCTGGTTGTGGCTCTGGATGATTCAAGTGAATCAGGCCAAGGTCTGACGCAGATGAATATATGTTGTGAATGTTGTCAGTTGTGGTGGGAGATTCCTATGGGACTTCTGTTAAATCAACTTGACATTGTGAAAGCACAAATGAGGAGAAAGACCTCAGAGTGTGCAGCGGAAGCGTGTGAATGTGATGCATTTGGAAACTGCCCTGGGCAGAAGTTCGAATTTATAGTAAGGGTGATTTATGATGTGGACAAGTATTGGTGACGGATATACTCGGTTCCAGCTTGATGAGATTGTGCATTGTGAGTCTGCCCGTTCTCCTTTGCGAGGGAGTTATGGTGCCGTTGGTCGGATTGCCGGTTGAGGCTGCCGACGGAGCCGTCTGGTAGGGTTGCCGATCGAGGCTGCCGGCGGGGTGGGTGTGATATTTGTGAACAAGCTGGGATTGAGGTGTGTCATAGCAGAGCTAGTTTAGCTGATGGCAAATTCGACTACATGATCGGGGATTCTTGTTTGTGAGGGCAATTACCCCGGCATGGCCAGCCTGGCTAGCCACCACGTTGGTTGCACTGGTGTTGACCCAAGGCCGAAAGGTGGTGTGTAAAATTAGAGTCTGCAATGTATGTTTGATAAGGAAGTGGATTTTCTTGTGAGTCTTGGGTGAAATGTGAGTAACCCAGCCACTGTCGCGGGGCATCCCCAGCGGGGGGTAAAACCGGGGTGGGCACCACCGGCACGGGGCATCCCTAGAGAGGGTAAAACCGGGGTGGGTGTGACAATAAAAGGTGCCTGGATAGAAGAGACTGAGACTCTAGGTGGGCCATTATGGTAGGGTGCTTCGGATAGAAGAGATTGAGATTCCGGAGTGACTTGATGCGATTGTGGTTGATACCAAAAGTCCCGGTTACCACTAGTGGAGTTACTGGTGGGTGTACGGGTGAGGGTAAAGCTGTGAAAGTGGATATAGCAGAAGCTGAATGTTTGTGGATACAGCTGAGGCTGTCGTTTGATGTCTTGAGGTTGTGGTGTTTACTCCCGGAAGGGGTAACCAGATTGAGTTGAGCAGAGTGGTAGCCTATGCTGCCTAACTGCCAAAATCTTATGATATGGCTCATACGTTAGAGCCTCCAGATATCGAGATGCATTAGCCACTCATGAATTAGAAGGGCTTACGACGATTGTGATTATGTGATGATGGTTTTGGTAGCAATCGTATGTGGAAACGATTGCATTTGTTTAATAATCGTGAGGTGATTATGTTTGTGCGGCAATCGTGAAATGGGCCGATTGCAATTTGTGGCAACTGAGTTGCATTCATTGTTTGAGATTCTTACGAGAATTGGATTTGTGGATTATCATTTGTGTGTGGGTGGTCTAGAGGAGACCATCCCAATATGAAATGAATTGTGAAATGGAAGCTGTCGTGAAGAAGCATCCGTAGTTTTTGGATTAAGTGGTATGACAAATTTCGAGGACGAAATTTATTGAACGGGGGGAGAAATGTAATACCCCAAATTTTGAGACTCGAGGCTAGAGAATAAGCCTGAGATTAGTGGATTGCTAAGCCCTGGTTTAGCAAGATCCCAAATTGTGATTAGGAGTTAATGACTACAAAAGTGGACGTGGTTAGTGATTAATGAACCTTTTTAGAGAATATAAAGTGGATTGTAGTCACTTGTGTTATGAGCAACGCCAAAACCCTGTATTTGAGTTCAATTGTGGATTAACATCCAAATTGACTTAGAATAGAGGGAAGAATTGAATGGGGTATTGTGATGGAAATGGTGTCATGTTGTGGTATTTAATCATTGGAATTGATTTAAATTGGATTGGACACATTGGTTGCAAAACTGGAAATGCTGTCCATTGTGAATTCTGTCTGGGCAATCTTCTCGTGTGGATGTTTTGACTAGGCAAATGATGTCAGAAAATTATGAAACTTTCCAGTCTTGAAGTTCACATCCCAAGCTTTAAAATGGACATATAATTTGTGCCATTTCGTTTTGGGAACTGAGAGATATGACTGTCCAAAGTTTGAGGTTGAAAGTGGACTCTGTTTTGGGGCAGTGATGAAATTTGTGTAATTCTGGAATTTTGTGGTGATTTCTGGTAATGGATCATATTTTTCCAATGAAGAGGACTTAAATACCTTTCATTTGGCTTTGGAATCACCTCATTTTGAGTTTTCTAGAATTAGTTATGATTTTTCAAAGTTTGGGCAGAAAATCTGCCAGAAAATCCGAAAATGGGAATTATGACATCATCTCATTAAAAGATGACATCAGCATGGAATTAAATATATTCTCATCTTCTTCAGCTATCATTTTCTGTCGTGATGAAGCAGCTGAAACTTGTGAGAGAAAGTTGGGAGCTCTTAGAGAGAGAAAGAGGAGAAATCTCACAAGGTAAGCCGATTTCTCCGACGATCTAGCTCCTAACTCGTATAACCTTGCTTCTAAGCTTCTCTTTCATGTTCTTTAAGGTGTTGGAAGCTCAATTTTCATGGTTTTAAAAGGGGCTAGGGTTCAGCCATATTGAGGAAAAGCTATTGGGAGCTTGAGGTAACTTCCAAACTCTTGTATATTGACTATTCTGGCTGCTGTGGGCAATTTAATAGGTGAAATTTCGCCGGATTGCCATTGGTTGTAAAAATGGAAAATGGGTTTCCCTAGGGGTTATGCTGCCCAAATTGATACTAAATGGTAGTTGTAACCTAATGGAATAGTCAATAAAGTGGTTAGGAGTAGAAAGGAACGTGTTTACGGAGCCGAAACCGAAAAACCCTGATTTTCCCTAGAAAACCCATATATTTCGGTCTGGGCTATAAATGGGTCTTAGAGTTGGATTTTCAATGATTTGATGATTCCATTGAGTTCAGGAGGGAAAATTAGGTGGGGTTACAGTTGGGCACTTTTTCGGAAAAGGCCGAGAAAGCATAATTACGGAAACGCCCCTAAAACCCTAAAAGTAGGGCTGCCAAGGGCAATTTCGTAATATGACATTGAATTTGATAATTCCGAGTCCGGAAATGGATTCCTTGGGCGAAAATATGTCAGAATAGCCCATGTCAAAATTTCGGGAAAAGTACAACCGGACCGGGTACGGCGGGGCCGGGCCGGGGTCCCGGGGGCATTTTGGTAAATTTTCAAGATAGAATCATATAACCCCCAGAAACACTATGGAAGTGTCTAAATAGTACATTTGACATTGTAGGATCGAATATGGAGCCCCGAGCTGTTTGCACGTAGATCGAGGCACGCGTTTCGAGGCGGAAAAGGGTTAAGGTAGGGAACTTATCTCTCCTGCATGCTCTGATAACTGTATTAATGTGTTGATGCATGTTATTGCTTTGCTTGATTATGTGGAACATGTATGAATGATTTGAAGCTATGTTTCAATATATGCTATGGCCATAGGTATATTGTTCGAAGCATCGAGCTTGCAAATTGTCATTGTGTTATCATGAGTTGTGTGATGCAAGCATATCATGCATTAAACATCTATCATACATGCATTTTGATATTGTTATCCTACTGAGATTCTCTCGAATCTCACCCTCCCCTACCAACAATTTAGACAGGGTAGGTGGATCGAGGATGGAGTAATCAATCAAAGGCGACGGGACTCGTTCGGGTTGTAATCTTGTGATAGGTGGTTATCAATGCATGATTGGGATTAAGTATATTTGGATATATAATTGTGTAGGTTGGAATGTATATTCAAGTATGTATTTGATATGAGAATTTGTGTAATCCCCATATGAGGGCTTGTAGGGGCGAATATGCCCTATAAGGCTTTGAGTTAATGTATGGAACCCGGGATTGCCGGGATTATATTGTGTACTCTGATTTCCCATGAATGTGATATTCTGCGTAGTAATTGTATTCGGAATGTGACTTTGAGACCAAGTTATCAATGATTTTGAAAGGCATTTATGAAAACCCCGTCTGGTGATGGGTTAGTAAATGTTATTTGTTTATTATTGGTCTCTATTTCACTTTAATCGCGTATTTCGGATATAATTACGGCAGGGGGTTACATTTTGGTATCAGAGCTGCCGGTCCTGGCAAGTAAAGGATTTGCTAGGATAATGGCCGTAGTTGCTGCCTTAAGTCATAGGAGATGACTTGTTTGTTGTGGTATACACATTAAGGTCCTTACTGCTTGCAGATATATGTGATTGATGGACTGTGTATACATTATTCGTGTTATGGATATGGTGAGTCAGTATGATTCGCCTGAGAATTTGAGGTGTAGACCTAGAGGTAGAGGTAATCAGACCCATCATTTGATTAGAGAACTAAGGAAAATGATTTCCTAGATGTGTGATATTGAGGTTCTAGGTTGATTATGGCTCCAACCTAGACGTTGGGTGAGAAACCCTAGGTGGTATGATGTTACATGTAGTGATATCATACTGAGCTTATGTGTGTAAAGGCCTTAAGACCTAGGGGGCTGAGGTGCCTTAGGCTGGCAGAGATATTTGAATTTGAGTTTGAGTTGATGATGCTCCCTGGATTAGAGGGAAGTGATTTCTTGGTTCTACTGAGGTTGAAATTTTAAAAGATGAATTGTGATCCAAGGATCAGACTCCATAGTTAAGCTGGTCCTTAGGAGATTGATATGACCTATATGGTCTGTGGTACCAGGGTATGGTACTAGATTGAAATTGAAATGTGTATCAGGTATCTTGAGGTTGCTAGTGTTCATCTAGCACAGGGAAAAGTGATTCTGCAGAGAGTTTGAATTTGGAAGAGTTACCTACGAGGATTCGGAGCGGAAAAGGCAACCTACGGGGAGTTTTGATCGGAGAGGGCTACCTACGGTGACGTCTGACCGGAGCGGCTGTTTGTGAATTTATCACCTGCGGCCCACTGGGGGTGTGTATGGCACACAGTGGGAGGACCGTACCTTTGGGGCGGTGGAAATACGGGGGATATGTGTGAGTCCTGGGTGGTGGGTTAGCCCATGAGGGGTGAGACCAGCTAGCTCAGCCACCTGGCAGCCCCATGTACGTGAGCGGGGTGGGCACCGGCGCGGGGCATCCCTTGAGGGGGGTAAAACCGGGGTGTGACTATATTTGTGAAAGCCTCCATGACGACAAACCCTAGTGTGCAGCTGCCGTGATAACGAACCGTGGAGAGCAATAGCCGTGACGTTGAATCGTAGAATAGAGCTCTGGGAATGTTGGGAGTATGGGATCTCAACAAAGTGCTGGTTGTGGCTCTGGATGATTCAAGTGAATCAGGCCAAGGTCTGACGCAGATGAATATATGTTGTGAATGTTGTCAGTTGTGGTGGGAGATTCCTATGGGACTTCTGTTAAATCAACTTGACATTGTGAAAGCACAAATGAGGAGAAAGACCTCAGAGTGTGCAGCGGAAGCGTGTGAATGTGATGCATTTGGAAACTGCCCTGGGCAGAAGTTCGAATTTATAGTAAGGGTGATTTATGATGTGGACAAGTATTGGTGACGGATATACTCGGTTCCAGCTTGATGAGATTGTGCATTGTGAGTCTGCCCGTTCTCCTTTGCGAGGGAGTTATGGTGCCGTTGGTCGGATTGCCGGTTGAGGCTGCCGACGGAGCCGTCTGGTAGGGTTGCCGATCGAGGCTGCCGGCGGGGTGGGTGTGATATTTGTGAACAAGCTGGGATTGAGGTGTGTCATAGCAGAGCTAGTTTAGCTGATGGCAAATTCGACTACATGATCGGGGATTCTTGTTTGTGAGGGCAATTACCCCGGCATGGCCAGCCTGGCTAGCCACCACGTTGGTTGCACTGGTGTTGACCCAAGGCCGAAAGGTGGTGTGTAAAATTAGAGTCTGCAATGTATGTTTGATAAGGAAGTGGATTTTCTTGTGAGTCTTGGGTGAAATGTGAGTAACCCAGCCACTGTCGCGGGGCATCCCCAGCGGGGGGTAAAACCGGGGTGGGCACCACCGGCACGGGGCATCCCTAGAGAGGGTAAAACCGGGGTGGGTGTGACAATAAAAGGTGCCTGGATAGAAGAGACTGAGACTCTAGGTGGGCCATTATGGTAGGGTGCTTCGGATAGAAGAGATTGAGATTCCGGAGTGACTTGATGCGATTGTGGTTGATACCAAAAGTCCCGGTTACCACTAGTGGAGTTACTGGTGGGTGTACGGGTGAGGGTAAAGCTGTGAAAGTGGATATAGCAGAAGCTGAATGTTTGTGGATACAGCTGAGGCTGTCGTTTGATGTCTTGAGGTTGTGGTGTTTACTCCCGGAAGGGGTAACCAGATTGAGTTGAGCAGAGTGGTAGCCTATGCTGCCTAACTGCCAAAATCTTATGATATGGCTCATACGTTAGAGCCTCCAGATATCGAGATGCATTAGCCACTCATGAATTAGAAGGGCTTACGACGATTGTGATTATGTGATGATGGTTTTGGTAGCAATCGTATGTGGAAACGATTGCATTTGTTTAATAATCGTGAGGTGATTATGTTTGTGCGGCAATCGTGAAATGGGCCGATTGCAATTTGTGGCAACTGAGTTGCATTCATTGTTTGAGATTCTTACGAGAATTGGATTTGTGGATTATCATTTGTGTGTGGGTGGTCTAGAGGAGACCATCCCAATATGAAATGAATTGTGAAATGGAAGCTGTCGTGAAGAAGCATCCGTAGTTTTTGGATTAAGTGGTATGACAAATTTCGAGGACGAAATTTATTGAACGGGGGGAGAAATGTAATACCCCAAATTTTGAGACTCGAGGCTAGAGAATAAGCCTGAGATTAGTGGATTGCTAAGCCCTGGTTTAGCAAGATCCCAAATTGTGATTAGGAGTTAATGACTACAAAAGTGGACGTGGTTAGTGATTAATGAACCTTTTTAGAGAATATAAAGTGGATTGTAGTCACTTGTGTTATGAGCAACGCCAAAACCCTGTATTTGAGTTCAATTGTGGATTAACATCCAAATTGACTTAGAATAGAGGGAAGAATTGAATGGGGTATTGTGATGGAAATGGTGTCATGTTGTGGTATTTAATCATTGGAATTGATTTAAATTGGATTGGACACATTGGTTGCAAAACTGGAAATGCTGTCCATTGTGAATTCTGTCTGGGCAATCTTCTCGTGTGGATGTTTTGACTAGGCAAATGATGTCAGAAAATTATGAAACTTTCCAGTCTTGAAGTTCACATCCCAAGCTTTAAAATGGACATATAATTTGTGCCATTTCGTTTTGGGAACTGAGAGATATGACTGTCCAAAGTTTGAGGTTGAAAGTGGACTCTGTTTTGGGGCAGTGATGAAATTTGTGTAATTCTGGAATTTTGTGGTGATTTCTGGTAATGGATCATATTTTTCCAATGAAGAGGACTTAAATACCTTTCATTTGGCTTTGGAATCACCTCATTTTGAGTTTTCTAGAATTAGTTATGATTTTTCAAAGTTTGGGCAGAAAATCTGCCAGAAAATCCGAAAATGGGAATTATGACATCATCTCATTAAAAGATGACATCAGCATGGAATTAAATATATTCTCATCTTCTTCAGCTATCATTTTCTGTCGTGATGAAGCAGCTGAAACTTGTGAGAGAAAGTTGGGAGCTCTTAGAGAGAGAAAGAGGAGAAATCTCACAAGGTAAGCCGATTTCTCCGACGATCTAGCTCCTAACTCGTATAACCTTGCTTCTAAGCTTCTCTTTCATGTTCTTTAAGGTGTTGGAAGCTCAATTTTCATGGTTTTAAAAGGGGCTAGGGTTCAGCCATATTGAGGAAAAGCTATTGGGAGCTTGAGGTAACTTCCAAACTCTTGTATATTGACTATTCTGGCTGCTGTGGGCAATTTAATAGGTGAAATTTCGCCGGATTGCCATTGGTTGTAAAAATGGAAAATGGGTTTCCCTAGGGGTTATGCTGCCCAAATTGATACTAAATGGTAGTTGTAACCTAATGGAATAGTCAATAAAGTGGTTAGGAGTAGAAAGGAACGTGTTTACGGAGCCGAAACCGAAAAACCCTGATTTTCCCTAGAAAACCCATATATTTCGGTCTGGGCTATAAATGGGTCTTAGAGTTGGATTTTCAATGATTTGATGATTCCATTGAGTTCAGGAGGGAAAATTAGGTGGGGTTACAGTTGGGCACTTTTTCGGAAAAGGCCGAGAAAGCATAATTACGGAAACGCCCCTAAAACCCTAAAAGTAGGGCTGCCAAGGGCAATTTCGTAATATGACATTGAATTTGATAATTCCGAGTCCGGAAATGGATTCCTTGGGCGAAAATATGTCAGAATAGCCCATGTCAAAATTTCGGGAAAAGTACAACCGGACCGGGTACGGCGGGGCCGGGCCGGGGTCCCGGGGGCATTTTGGTAAATTTTCAAGATAGAATCATATAACCCCCAGAAACACTATGGAAGTGTCTAAATAGTACATTTGACATTGTAGGATCGAATATGGAGCCCCGAGCTGTTTGCACGTAGATCGAGGCACGCGTTTCGAGGCGGAAAAGGGTTAAGGTAGGGAACTTATCTCTCCTGCATGCTCTGATAACTGTATTAATGTGTTGATGCATGTTATTGCTTTGCTTGATTATGTGGAACATGTATGAATGATTTGAAGCTATGTTTCAATATATGCTATGGCCATAGGTATATTGTTCGAAGCATCGAGCTTGCAAATTGTCATTGTGTTATCATGAGTTGTGTGATGCAAGCATGTCATGCATTAAACATCTATCATACATGCATTTTGATATTGTTATCCTACTGAGATTCTCTCGAATCTCACCCTCCCCTACCAACAATTTAGACAGGGTAGGTGGATCGAGGATGGAGTAATCAATCAAAGGCGACGGGACTCGTTCGGGTTGTAATCTTGTGATAGGTGGTTATCAATGCATGATTGGGATTAAGTATATTTGGATATATAATTGTGTAGGTTGGAATGTATATTCAAGTATGTATTTGATATGAGAATTTGTGTAATCCCCATATGAGGGCTTGTAGGGGCGAATATGCCCTATAAGGCTTTGAGTTAATGTATGGAACCCGGGATTGCCGGGATTATATTGTGTACTCTGATTTCCCATGAATGTGATATTCCGCGTAGTAATTGTATTCGGAATGTGACTTTGAGACCAAGTTATCAATGATTTTGAAAGGCATTTATGAAAACCCCGTCTGGTGATGGGTTAGTAAATGTTATTTGTTTATTATTGGTCTCTATTTCACTTTAATCGCGTATTTCGGATATAATTACGGCAGGGGGTTACACTGAAAGTGTTTTAAAAAATTTTTTTTTTTAAATTTTCAAAAAACACTTTGAGCGACGACACTAAAGTCGCCGCTGAAAGTGTTTTAAAAAATTTTTTTTAAAAAAATTTCAAACAACACTTTCAGCGGCGACACTAAAGTCGCCGTTGAAACTCACTTTCGGCGGCGACTTTTAATAGTCGTCGCGGAAAGTGTTTTTTAAAAAAAAAAATTTATTTCAAACAACACTTTGAGCGGCGACACTAAAATCGCCGCTGAAACACACTTTCGGCGGCGACAAAACAATGTCGCCGCTGAAAGTGACACCTTCAACGGCGACATTAAAAGTCGCCGCTGAAAGTCTCACCTTCAGCGGCGACATTAAAAGTCGCCGCTGAAAGTGATTTTTTTTGTAGTGTTAAGAGCTATGTGGTTTTTGTTAAACGGTAGAGTTCGATGTTTGTGTTATGACTTAATGTGTAATGTGCATGTAAGGTGTTAGTTTAAATGGTTTAAATTCTTTACTGAAGTTTGAAGTGGCATATATAGCTATTGATATTTGTTTTAACAATCAAGAGTGATAAAACTCAACTGTTATTAGACCTTGTGACTATATATTAGCTATAAAAGTGTTTAAAGTTCAAGTTTTTCCTTTATCATAAATTGTTACAAAATGAGGATTGAGTTAGTGTATTGAGTTGTCGTTGAGATTATTTGTTAGGTCTTGTATCTGCGCTTGTTTTCATGGTCTCGAGCCGCACTTGGTTATTTACCCTCGTGGACTGTGTGTCCACACTTATTTTTGTGGCCTCCAGCCGCACTTGATTACTTTTCCTCGTAGACTGTGTGTCCATGTTTAATACCTGTTTTGTTGAAGTCTTACAAAAAGATAGAATTTGAGATTTAATGGTTTCTTTTTACAAACGGTTTAATTATATATGGTTTTATTCATTCAATGATCTTTTACATGATTTCAATTTATGCATGTGATTTTATACTTTGGAAGTTGAAATTTATACTCTTGTTGTGTTATTCAATGTTAAGTTTATCTAATCTATTTCTTTCAACATTTTATTATTTCTACATATATGGGATGTTATTCACCAAAAAATTATTTTGGCTTCAGATAGAATCGCTAATCTCACACCTTCAACTAAATAGCGAAGACCCCCATTGCTGCCTAAAGCTTGTAGGTATATTTTGGAAGAGCTGCTAATAGCTGTAAATAAAATTTTTATATATATGTATTGTCTTCTATAGTTTAGATGCTCCAAGTAGTCTATAAGCAGAATCCCAATCTCTTCTATTGTTTTGGGATACATGTATATCTATTTGTGGAGCAAAGCTCCGTATGTTGTACTAAAATTTCTAGCTATTGCAGAATTTTCGGCAGGTTCAACTTTCAAAAGTGACATTGTCGAAAATTCTGCAAAAAGGCTTAATATCTTTATTATAGAAAAAATGGATTTATATATGTAAATTAGAGATGATTTATGCATATTTAACGCGGTTATAACTATCAATATAGCTATTTCTTTATATGTGTTAATGCTTAAGGAATTTGAATTCTCTCATTCCATATCAGTCATCCCTTAATATTTGGGCATGAAAATTTAACAATTAATAAGGCGATAATAATTACATAAATTGATTTAGAGTTGAAGTATTGTCATCAGCAAGCGAAGCTGTTTGTGGTTTTACAAAGGGATGGTCTAGTAATGCCGCCGCAGATGGGCGGTCCGCTGGAGTTCTTGTGAAGCAGAGTTCCAGAAAATCTTTACCCTCTTCACATAACTTTTCTGGTATGGGCGGATGTTGCTGTTTAAAATGAACGTTAAAGATGACCTGAACCTGCCTAATAAATGAATTTGTTTTAGTGATATGCTTCATTAACTAATAAATGAAGGTTCCATATATATATATATGGGATATAATGTCTCGTATAATTCCAAAATTATTCTGATATTGAAAAATTATGCCCGAATTTCTCACTCGTCCTTACATTCAACCAAGGCACTGTTTCATTAAGGTTACACCTAAAGATATATTAGTCCTTAGAGTACATTATCTGCTTTGTTTACGCAAACACTGCGTTAAGTTATACACATCCTGAGGACTCTGTTGTTCAAAGATTAGACGTGCCATGTTTTTGTGGGTAAAACATCAATAGAAAGATTTCTTTGATTAAAACAGTTTATTGCTTGACTTGATTAAATAAAGTTTTATAGCAAAAAATAACACAGACTTAAATAGTTCTTTAAGTCTGTATGCAAATAGAAAAGTAAAGTCAGGTTATCTAATGCAATATTAGCTCTATATATATTGAAGGGTAAAACTGTTTACCGGCTCAAAACCAGGCCAAGGATGCTCCCTTGAGAACATTTCAATGATTACACAACCCAAACTCCATATATCAGCGGCATAAGCTTCTCGAGAGCTGTTATATTCTTTGTTTTCAAGAACCTGTTTGTATGAGAAACGTGTCAGTGTTTATTAATTAAGAAATACTTTGTAAAGCATATATATAGAGTATGAAAATATATACCTCTGGGGCTGCATAATATGGAGTTCCTAACCTGGAGTGATTGCCAATAGATTCTGCCAACTATTCAACACAATATAATTTAAGTCATCAATATTACTGACTGTTGGTGCTATCATATCAATTCCAAGAGGGTATTCAAAAGGCCACAAAAAACCACCGATATTATGGGACACACACTCCATCCTAAGCATGAAACATCATCTTAAATTACTACAGATGGCAAGTCTCATCAAGTTTAAAAATCAATGGCCTCGGTTTTCTCATGTGAATGCATATTGTACAAGATATCCAAGAACTTACGTGCTTAGCCAAACCAAAGTCAACCAACTTTACAATGTTGTTAGAATCCACAAGCAGATTGCCTGGTTTTATGTCCCTATATATATCATACACAAAGAAAAAATGACAGAGGGAACAAATTAATTAAGAGAATCCCAACAAGCATTAGTTAAAAATTAATTATCCTACAAGATGTGTGTGTTGCAATGACCTAAACTAATGTGAGTATGGGAGTATACCTGTGAACTATTCTTTTGCTATGTAGGTAAACCAACCCAGAGAGAATTTGTGCAGTAAAATTTCGAATTAAATGTTCATGTAAAACACCTTGTTCCAAGATATATTTCTTCAATGAACCTGGTTGTATGTATTCCATGTATAGAGAAATGTGGCTTCCAACCTAAGCATATATGCATGAACCAAGTGATTAATTAATAATGTGTGTAGTTTCCTCCTCAGCTTGAATCAGAAGAATACTTACTATTTCATGGCCATAATACTTTACAATGTTTGTATGTTCCAGTTGGCTGAGAATTTTGATTTCCTGAAAACAATAGTACACTAATTTAGTCATGTTTGATACAATATAATGAACTGTGTGAATTTAATCATTTTTAGTTTCTATTTTGTTATTGCAATCATCAACAAAACGTTCTCTTTCTCCATCTTTTTAAAGTAGGCGAAGGATTTATTGACTTGGAATGACATCATAATCACTCTGAGGTTTAATGTAGAAACTATGTATTGCATAATTTGAATTCTTTGGAGTTTTAATGTTTATTAATTAATAGAAAAATTGATAGGAAGGGAATTTGAATTCTGTTAAGGTGTCATATTTTTTAAGAGAAAAAATTACGAGAAGAGTAGAAACTTTAATTACAATGTTTACTTTTTTTAACACTACTCCAGAATTTATTCTTACTTTCCTATATTCTATTCACATACACTTAAAATTAAATCTTTGACTGCAACTTTTGATTCTTCAATGACAGAATGTTCACTTGTGGAGTATTCCATGTGTGACAAGGAAATTGTAATAATAAATATAGACACACATATTTATAAGACGTACCTTTTGTATGGATTCTATGTTTCCAAGTTTGTGAATGTCTTTAAGTTCCTTAACTGCACATAAGGCTCTGGTTTCCCTGTCAGAAATGAAGAACAGAACATGCTTTTTATAGCTACAAGCAAATGTTTACGGCTTATTAACTAGACTAAGAAATTAGAATAAAGACAATAAGATCAGAATATTGTCAGTTTAGTCATATATACCTGTTGCGGGCAACATAAACAGCCCCATATCCACCAGCCCCAATACTTTCCCCTTTTTCCCATCTGCTAAAATCGGTGGTTTCAGGGATTGAATCATCATCATCTTCTTCCTTTACTGCACTTAAGTCTCTGTCGCCATCGTGATTGTCGTCGTCATCTTTCTTTACTGCACTTAAGTTTCTGTTCCCATCGTGATCGTCATCTTCATCTTCCGTTACTCTGTCAAGAATGGAAAACACAACACGTGTTTTTGATGGCTACACAAGTGTCCACATAGTTCATTACTTATTGAGTAAGAAATGTTAACGGAATAAGAAGAAAATATGAATTTAGTGGGGGAATTATTATTGTATGCATATATATACCCGTTAGAGGCAACAAGAACAGATGCGGATCCACCATCCCCAATAGGTGGATCACATATTTCCAGTCGGCTAAAATTTGAGGCGGAAGAGATTGAATTACTAGCAGCATCAGAATTCTGCTGACTACCCAACTTAGTAATCAAAGAGGCTTGCCTGATGATATGCTGTTTCAGTTCCTGTTCCAGTTCCCGTTTCAGTTCCCTGCGCTGCTTGATAATCATCAAGAAATTGTGCATAAGAGAAGGATCGATGGAGTATTAATTAAGTAATTTAATCAACTTCCTCAATCTAATTAAATTAGGTAAATATGTTTTATATTAAATATCAATGGAGTATTAATTAAGAGAAGGGAAGAAATGACACACCTTGGCTTTCTTTGATTGCTCTGAGTTGAACAAAAGCACCTCGAACATGGTCAGAAGAACGAACTCCAGAAATAATATGGGTAACGTGCCAAAGTGGATGTGAAAAGCAGGAAGAGATGCAGTAAATGGGACGTCATAAAATAGGAAAGCCTTTCGTAGGTATAGTTGACTCCTCGTTCCTGGCATTGACAGTATAAGCACACGGAAAGAATAAACAGAGAGAAGTAGAGTGGACATTCGCTCCGCTTCATCTGGGCTCCTCAGTCTTTTAAGCTCCTCCACTGATATAACATACGCCGTTGAAAGAAAGTAGAAAAAAAGTACGAGTGACATTAATGATCTCAAATGTTCACGAAAAGCCATGACTGAGATTTGCCTGCGCTTAAATGATCGCTGGTGCTGAGATAATACGCGTATTACTGTATGTTTCAAATGGCGATTAATGCAGTGATTAATTATTACTACTTCTTTTCTTTTTTTTTTTTTTGGGGCCAAAACTTCTTTCAAAATTCAAAACAGAGACACAAACAATACGTAATTAATTCCTCTCTTGAGCCGAGAATGCTCTCCCTTTAGCCCTCCCATGTCCCCACAGCTGGTCAACAAAGGAAATTATTTTTAATAAGATAAATAAATCGATCATGTCCCCGACCCCATTCACTGCATAAATAAATATAATAAAATTGAAATTTAAATAGATGGATAATAATAAAATATAATTTATGAATAATAGATTTCAATTAATAATTATATAATTTAAAAAATAATTAATACAATTAATTATAATTCTATTATATTTATAGAGAAATTTTTTATTATTATTATTCAAATTTTAGTATTCTTCATAATTTTTTAATTAGACATATATTTATATTTTTTTATTTTTATTCTAAGTTTTATCTATTTTTGTAGTTATAGAATTTTAATTATACTAATAATTTTTTCTACAAATAGAATATAATTATAACTAATTAATTAATTAAGGATTACTAATTAGTTATATTAATTATTTTAAAATATATTATTCATAAATTATATTTTAATATTATCCATTTATTTAAATTTCAATTAAATTAATAAATTAAAATAAAAAAACTATAAGGACCCAATTAACAATCCAGTGAAACAATAAGGACCTGATAAAAAAAATAACAAGTACCTCATTAAAAAGAGGTGAACCACAGCCTGACATCATTAATGATATCCCTAAAAGGATGAGTGTGGTCACATCCCCTAATTATTACATTAATAGCATAAATACAATCAAAAACTACAACCACCTTCCTATATTCGAGATTCCAACATAGCTGTAATCCTTGAATGATTGCAATGACTTCAACAATTGCTGGGGGAACATATGTGAGTTTCCGCATAAAGCCACATATTCATCTTCCATTCTCTCCACGAATAGCACCTCCGCATTTACTTCTGTCGGACTCAAGAACAGAAGCATCCACTTCAAGTGAGAAAAAGCCCTGTCGTTAGTCCTGGGTAACCGATCTTGCCATATTCTGATTAGAGTAGAATTGACATTTTGATATTAAATCTCTGTCCCAGCTAGCTCTAAACAAACTATTATGAGCATTTGCATTTTCATTGTCTAGCTCTTCTCCAAACAGCTTCTTACAACGAGCTACCCATATGTCCTACCACACATATAAATAAAATGTCCCATTGGACTTTTTTAGTGAAATCTCTGCCTAATTCTTGCTTGAGGTTCCATTTTAGCCACTCCGTGTCTTGTAGTGTTGTGAAGTTCTCCCATAAGGCCGGTTTGACAATTGAGATCCATCTTTCTCTTGCATTGCTGCAATAATGCATTAAGTCCTCCTCCTGACTACAACCAAGAGGGCGTTTGGCTAGATCCTCAATTTCTCTCTGAACTCTCAGCTTTGCCATATGAACACGTCCATGCACGAACGTCCACATAAAAGACTTGATCTTCTCCGGTACCGTCCATCTCCATAGCATCTTCCAAATAGAATCGTCGTTACTCTGTATACCTGCAAAAAGAAAATGATATGCAGACTTAATAGAAAAACAACCATCAGATACCGGCCTCCAATAGTGTTTATCCTCACCTCTCTCTACACAGGGAGGGTGAGCACACATGATCCTTTCCACAACATGAGGTTAAAACCATCTACTCAGCTCGTTTCTATCCCACGCTCCCCTCAAGTCAACATAATCCACTATACTCTTTCATTTATGTCCACAAAGACTTCATATCTTGGAATAAGGTCAATAAGGGGTATATTGGTCTCATACCCATTATCAAACCAAAAAGAGGCTGATTCGCCATTGCCAATTGACCCCAACCCCTTTCAGGTACTCATCCCAGACTGCATATATCCCCCTCCACAAGGAAGACGTCCCCTCCTTCTTTTGGATCTTTGGTCTAAATCCCTCTCCGCATCCGTATTTGTTACGAAGTACCTTGACCCACAACATCTCCTTTTTTATTAGAAGATTCCAACAAAGTTTCATCTAGAAAACCTCATTTTGTTTGCGCAAATCTTTTATTCCTAGACCTCCATCTCTCTTTTCTCTTTTAACTTGCTCCCTCGAAACCAAATGGATCTTTTTTCCTTTCTCATCATCTCCCCATAGGAAATTCCTACTCTTGTTCTCCAGTTCCTGTACCAAGCCTTTCGGCTGGAGCATGGTTTGCATAAAATAGGATGGTAAAGCATATAGAACTGTTTTAATAAGGGTGGTGCGGCCTGCAAGGTTCAAACATCCTCGCTTCCATCCTAACAGTTTCTTCTCAGTTTTCTGTAGGATTGGTGCAAAAATAATATTTGATACTCTCTTATGGATCATAGGAATACCCAAGTATTTTCCTAAATCCCCAGTAAGGCCAACTCCCATCCTCCGACTTAGATGGAGCGCTCTTGATCCGTGAACATTCCGAGAGAAACAAACTCAAGTCTTATTTTTATTCACTAACTGCCTCGACGCTTCACGTAAGGATTTCAAACACTCTAACATCCCTTCAACCTGACCTTCTGATGCCTCACCAAATAGGACTAGATCGTCAATAAAAAAATAGGTGAAAGATAGGTGGACCACCCCTCTTGAGCTGAATTGGCTTCCAATTGCCATCATCAATAGCATCCTTAATAATATAATTTAGGCTCTCTATATACAAAGTGAAAATATATAGAGAGATTTGATCTCCTTGCCTGATGTCTCCAGATGCTTTAAAAGTCTCTGTAGCTTCCCCATTCTATAGAATCTGGAAAGATGGTGTAGTAATGCAAGCCATTATAGCATCACACCATTTGGCATTAAAACCAACTGCTCTAAGGGTATCTCTAATGAAAGCCCACTCGAGTCTATCATAGGCTTTTTTTCCCCCCTCAAACAGCTAGTCAACAAAGGAAAGTGTCGCAATGGGATTTCTTTTCTTCTTGTAATAAATAAAACATTCATGTACGAATAATAAGAAGGTATATAGGAAGAAGAAGAAGAAGACGACCGCATTGTGGGGGATTGGCTTTGGATGATGGGACCCTCTACAATACCACCATGAAAAGACAATCATTTTTATCTCTTTCTGAAGGAAAATATTAACTAAAAAGGAGATTAGGTGTACCTGGACGAATCCATGTTCGGATCCGGGTCAAAGCTCCAATACTCCATACTCGTGCCCACACAATTATTAGACTACTAGAGCCTAATTGTGATTTGCACAGCAGATCACCAGAACCAGAAAGATGGTAGGAGAGAAGGGAATTGCCAGAAAACTCAATGGCGGGATGAATTGCAATTGAAGAGGCACATCCTATTTATAGTGGTTTATGGAGTCCACTAATTAGGAAACGTGTGCACTCCTTCTTGCCCTCCAAGACAACAATTAATTGTCCCTCAATTAATTCCATAATCTGCAATTAATGCTGATTTTTATTCTTATTTGATTAGGCTACTTATTTCCTAATCAAATAGTCCGGCCCATCAAGGACGGACTTGAACCCAAAGTCCAACACTTTCACACCACCAATTCAACTATATATGGATTAAAATTATGATGTTTGGACAACACTACTCATTAGTTGAGAGCGCAGGCGTTCGAAACGGCAAAACCGAGAAAGAACTTGCCAGCGATTAAGGGATCACTGTGAAAGCCAGTTTTCTAGATAATAACAAAAATACCCTTTAACCTAATTATGAGTTTTTAAGTTAACATAAATTAATGAAATTAAATAATAAAAATTACATGTCATCTACCATATAATTTTAAATAATATGATACAGCATCCATTACATTAGATTTAATGGTCATTCTAACCACAAGGAGTTAAATGTCAAACAACGAAAGTTGAGGGTGTGAATTTTTAACTAGTGCAAGAGGGCTAATTTTGATGGGCATTATGTGTATTTTGGATTTGGCTGCGGTGCGCTGCTCGTCCTTTTCTCCCAAAATTATACCGTTTTGGTATAGTTTGGGGGTAAATGAGGGGTTGATTTTTATTTTTTATTTTTTAAAAATGGTATTTAGTATTTTGAAGTATTTTTTTTTATGTATCTAGTATCTTAAAATATTTTTTAAGTAACATATAGTATCCTAAAATAATTTTTAATACTTTTAACTCTTTAAACTATTTTTTTCAGTTGTATCCAGTGTATTAGTAGACTGATTGCAATTTAACCCTTAATGTATTTTTTCAGTTCCAAAACTTATAGAATACTGATTTATTGATTTCCATCCACTCTAAAATATATTTTTCAGTAGTATCTAATATTTTAAAGTAATTTTTGGAGCTGAAAAAATACATTAAGGGTTAAATTGCAATCAATCTGCTAATACACTGGGTACAATTGAAAAAATATTTTAAGGGGTTAAAAGTACTAAAAATTATTTTAGGATACTACATATTACTTAAAAAATATTTTAAGATATTAGATACATACAAAAAAATACTTTAAAATACTAGATACCATTTTTTTTTAAAAAAAATAAAAATCAACCCCTCATTTACCCCCAAACTACATCAAAACTAAAACGATGTAGTTTTGAGAGAAAAGGACGCACAACGGACTACATGGCAACGGACCGCAGCCACATCCGTGCATTTTGGCCGTTTATTTATTTGCTTCTTTCAAAGAAGACCACAAGTGTTTTTTTTTTTTTTGGGGCAGAAAAGAAGACATAAGTTCGAAAATTTGTCACTCTCTCTAAACCATGTTTTGCACTTTTACTAAGGAAAGGAAAGGGACAAACAAAGAAAATACTTGTATATTCTTAATCGTTAACAAAAATGGATGATGGGACCCTCTACTAGGCCACCATGACAAGACTCGAACCATTTTCGTGCTTTCACATGATTAACGATCTATTGTATGTAAAGTATATATGTAAGAAGAATTTTATTTTAATTTGTGTAAATAAGTATTTTTAAGGTATCTAAAAATGATCCCAAACAACAACAATGGTCTCAATAGAGATTTGGATTAAAATTAGAGAAAATTATATTAAGGTCTCAATAAAAAAATAATATCAAAAAATCTTATAATTGATCAATAACAAGTGAAAGAATAACTATTGGCAAGTGAAAGAATTATCATTGATAAGTGATGAAGTTTTTCTGATATTATTTTTTTAATTGGGATTTTGATGTAATTTTCCCTTAAAATTATGATATTTAAAAAAAAAAATTCATCATCTCACATAAACCATGTTTTGGGTTGAACTTTTGCGATGGAAGATTCCACAAGTAATTTAGCTACAGAAAACAATTTTATGGTTGTCATAATCGACAAGTACAATGTCGGCTTGAAGTCCCTATATAATCAGGCATAAAAATAAAGAAAGAATGAGAGAGGGTGATAGAAATATATATATATATATATATATTTAAAGAAATTAAACCTCCTATATGAAGGGAAATTTATCTAACTTCGTATTTTATTACTTTCTTTTTTTACTTTATCTAATAAGTGGGTTGTTTAATCATTATATATATTAAACTTGCTAGCAAGTGGGTTCCTTTTGGTAACAATGGCAAAGCTACTGGGTGATTACTGGGAAGTAAGGGGCAGGGCAAGTGAATGTTAATATCAACCTATATGTGTGTGTGTCCCTTCTGTATTGGGATGGACTTGGATGGTAATGAAACTTGATTTTGCTATGGTTTCATTTGATTACTGTGCTTGATTACTGATTACCCCCCATTATCAGCAATTATTTCAGTTTAGGGTTAATAAAAATAATATAAATATACATTTTCCATGTAGATCAGTGTGCTCACAAAATTTAGTAGAGTAGACAAATTGATTCTCTTGTGTTTTCAAACAATAGTCAAATTGAGAGGTCCACGACGCCGTCTCTTTTGACTGTCAATCCACTGTTTTTGTTCCCTATAACTGGATGGAAAAGGATGATAGTTAGTTAGTTATTTTTAATGTATCCCAAAAAACAGAGCCAGCCAACAAAGGAATTAATAATCCGCCGCAACGGCATGTTTCATTTTCATTACAACCCCCCCCCCCCCCCCCCCCCCCCCCAAAATAGGAATTCTTTCATCACTTTAGGGTTAATAATTTCACCTAAAAAGAATTGATGCTTTATTCTTTTTTTTTTCCCATCGTGTATTCATATTTTTCTGTTCATTATTGCTCCTCCACATGCTTAAAAAATGAAAATATTAAGCCATGAACTCTATGTACATCATTGTACCAAACTGGCCTTGATTGGTGTACAGACAAGGAAGTATAATGAAAAAAAAGTATTTTTTATGCTCAAATAAAAGTAATGTAAATATATGCTCTCAAAATTTATGGAGAGTAGTCGAATTGATTCTCTTGTTAATTTGTGAGAAATATTTTTTAAAAAAAAAATCGATTCTCTTATTTTTCAAACAGCAGTCAAATTTGTGAGGTCCACAATAGCCGCCTCTTTTGACTCACGTTCCTCTGTTTTTGTTTCCTATAATTGGATGGAAAAGGATAATAGTTGACTGTCAGAACTCTAAACATAAATGATATTATGTTAATTAATTTTTACTCTAATTTCAGTTTGCAAAGTATAATTAAAATAAAAGTAATTTTTATAAATTCCAATAAAATCAAGCCCTAAAACTGATATTTTAAAGCAGTGAAAATCAAGTTTATCACACACAGCTCCATCTCATAATCCTCCATTTGTGCATTGCCTTTCATTAAATAAAGCTGGATTGGGCCTTTCATTTTTATCCATTTGTTTTATGAATTAAAAAAAGAAAGAAGGAAGATGACAAAGAAGATGATGGTCAGGTTGTCGGGTTAAAAGTACGATGGTGGACAAAACACTACTCATCTCATATAATGTGTTTGGAATAGCTTATTTTTGGACAATAAGTGCTTATAATTTGTGATTCACGGTATACGAGGTAAGTATGTGAGAGGAGTTTTTTCTCGGCTTGCGTAATAAGGGCTTATTTCCTGTACAAAACGCTTTCCCAAACATGCACATAAACCACGCATATGGGTTAAAAGTACGGGGCAGCGTTTGAACCCCAAACGCTTAATTGAGCTTATAAACTCAATGGATAATTTGAAAGAAAAAAAATTTTAAGTGTTTGTTTTCCAAAGTAAGTAATTGAGCTTAATTCTATCTTAATAGCTTTTGCCATAAGCTCTATTTCTCAGCTTTTATTGATTTAGCTTTTGGGGAGAGTGAGAATGGTTAAAATATTTTTTCAGTTGTGTCCAGTATACTATCAGACTTATTACAATTTTACCCTTAATATACTTTTTTTGCTACAAAAATTAATTTCAACTATTATTTGGTGCTTTTAACCTTTAAAATATTTTTCAACTGTACTCAGTGTGTTATCAGACTGATTGCAATTTTATTTTTAATGTACTTTTTCAGTTCCAAAAATTATTTTAAACTATCTTTTGGTGTTTTTAACCCTTTAAAATATTTTTTCACCCACTCTCTTTCTGTTATCACAAAAGTCAATTGTGCTTAAGTCAATCCAAACAATTTTTACTTTTGCAAAAGTCATTTATACAATCGCTATTCCAAACATAAATTACATTACACAATCGGGCTTTTACCAAAAATAAAATTACCAAAAGTTAAATTGAGAAACTCCATTTTTTCCTATTGTTGTTCCAAATACGCTCATAGAACACGTTTTGGGTTGACTTTCTCTCTGGAGTCTCTCCCTCTTTTTCCCATTTCCTTGTGTGCAGGGAATTATATGAGTAAGATCATTATTTCCATTTGTCTCTTTCTTGTATTTTCTGTGTGGGGCATTGTTTCTGTTGCAGAGGTGAGGAAGCTCATAAGCTGAGTCTTAGTGTTGATACAGTCCTGTTCTGCAAATTAATTAAACTCATAAACCTAGCAAGTAGGTTCCTTTTTGTAACGATGGCAAAGCATGTGGGTGATTACTTGGAAGGAAGGGGTAGAGCAAGTGAATGTTTCCTTCATGAGTAAGGAAACTTCAACCTATATATATTATGCGTTTTCCTTCTGTATTGGGATAGGCTTGGAAGGAAATAAAAAAAGATTTTGCTATACATTATCTATCCTCCTTCTGGTCTTATCTCCCCCTTCATTCCTCTACCTAATGCCGCTCTTAGTTTTGTCTCTCCTCTCCCTCCTCATCACTCTATTTCCCCTATCTCTTCATCTATGTTTGTGTGACTCTCCCATAAACTGTGCTTCACTTGCATTATAACAAGTGTGTGTGGGGTGTTTTGCATTTTTTGGGGGCTCACTTAAGATAATCCCGAGCGCGCGCGTCGCGCTCACACACACAAGTATATTTATGTATCTATATATATATAGATATGTATATGTATGATTCCATGATTGTTGTATAGGGCATATACTTGATAAGCATAACTGAGTGACAATCTTTGCAAAAGATTTACATACTCTTTCATCAGTCCTTAATATAGGACATAATTGGGGAGTTGATGTTAGTCCTTAATGTAAGACCTATTGTTTATATTTGTCAACTTTTTTCCTAAGTTAACCCTATTAATTGATATGCCCTTAACAATAATCAAATAAGAAAGAGATGAAGGGAATTAAGGAATATTAACTAACTTAATTGACTTCTTTAATCTTATCAAATTAGGTAAATATATCTTATGGTATTAAGAACATGAGAGTATCATGCATTTTGACAGCATTATCTTCAGTGTGAATTTGAAACATGAGTTAATAAAAAATTAATTATCCTACAACATGTGTGTATTACAATGTCCAGGACTTATGCAGGATTCCATATATAGGTGTGGAAAAATTATAACTCTGAACAACTCCTTTCTTATGCAAGTAAACCAACCTGAAGAGAATTTGTGTAGTGAAATTTCAAATTTCAAATTATATATGGTGAGGGAGGCATAAACAAAAATACTTGTATGCAATTATAATTTCTGAACAATAATACTATTTGTTTTTGTTGATTAGTTTTGTGACTCGATCTCGATATACCTGCAAACAAAAAGATTGGAAGCTATTTGAACTGTAAATAACACTGAACCTGATTTACTGAGGAAAAGAGAAGCTCTTAAAATGAAGAAGAGAGCAAGATGAGAACAGAAGAAAAGATACAATGGGGGATATGTGAAACTGAGAGGAAAAAAAGTCTCTGTATATTTCACTGTATACAACACTTGTCTATATATAAGAGGATCCAAGTACAGCTGTTATTCATTACTTATCCAATGCAATATTAGCTCTCTCTCTCTCTCTCTCTCTATATATATATATATATTGAAGGCTAAAAGTGTTTACCGGTTCAAAACCAGGCCAAGGATGGTTCCCTGAGAACATTTCAATGATTACACAACCCAAACTCCATGTGTCAGCAGCATAAGCTTCACGTGAGCTCTGATATTCTATTTGTTTATCAAAAACCTGAATGAGAAACAAGTTTGTTAAGAAATACCTTGTAAAGCATAATGTATGTAGAGAATGAAAATATATACCTCTGGGGCTGCATAATATGGAGTACCCAACATGGAGTGATTGCCAACAGATTCTGCCAGCTATTCAAAACAATATAATTAAGTCATCAATATTGCTGACTGTTGGTGCTATCATATCAATTCCTAGAGGGTATTTAAAAGGCCACAAATAACCAATATTATGGTGGACACACACCATCCTAAACATGAAACATCATCTTAAATTACTGGAGATAGCAAGTATCAAGTTTGAAAATCAATGGCCGATCGGTTTTGTCATGTGAATGCATATTGTGCAAGATATCCAAGAACTTGCATGCTTAGCCAAACCAAAGTCAACCAGCATTACAATATTGTTTGAATCGACAAGTAGATTGTCTGGCTTTATGTCCCTATATATACCATACATAAAAATAAAGGAAGCATGACAGAGGGAGGGGAACAAATTAATTAAGATAATCACAACTAACATTAGTTAAAATTAATTATCCTACAAGATTTGTGTCTTGCAATGAGCTGAACTCATGTAAGAATGGGAGTATACCTATGAACTACTCTTTTGCTATGCAGGTAAACCAACCCAGAGAGAATTTGTGCAGTAAAAATTTGAATTAAAGGTTCATGCAAAACACCTTGCTCCAAGATATATTTCTTCAGTGAACCTGGGTGGATGTATTCCATGTATAGCGAAATGTGGCTTCCAACCTAATTATATATGCATGAACCAAGTGATTAATTAATAGTGTGTATAGTTTCCTCAGCTTAAATCACAAGAATACTCACTATTTCATAGCCATAATACTTTACAATGTTTGGATGTTCCAGCTGGCTGAGAATTTTTATTTCCTGAAAAAAAAGGTACACTAATTTAGTCAATGTTTGATAAAATGAACTATGTGAATTTAATCGTTTTTAGTTTCTATTTTGTCATTGCAAGCATCAACAAAAAGTTTTATTTCTCCATTTTTATAAAGTAGGTGAAGGATTTATTAACTTAGAATGACATCATAATCACTCACTGGTTTAATTTAGAAAATATATATTGCATGATTTGAATTCTTTGAAGTTATAAGATTTATCAATTAATAGAAAAATTGGTAGGAAGAGAATTTGAACTCTGTTAAGGTATCATATTTTATTGTTAGAAGTCAGAAGAGTTTTCGGTGCAAGCCTGACAATTTTGTCTTGCACCGAAAACCTTTCTTCAATTTCCTTCAATCTCTCCGCTGTCTCTGTTTTCTTTCCCGCATTTTTTCCATTCTGTAATTCTATAAATACCCATTGTACATCTAGCTACTATATCAAGTAAAGATGAGACCTTAAGCTCATATGGTATCAGAGACTAGTCATAAGATGACTAGCGATCAGAAACTGTGAGAGCGAGAGAGAGAAAACACTGGAAACAGAAAAACAGGGGAGTCTCGGTCATCTGAGATCTCCACACTGCCGGCGAGTGAGCTTACACCACCCACCCAGAATGACTCAGAAGGTGCCGATCGGCCATTCCCAGGAGTTTGGTGGCAATCTAACCGGCGCGTGAACCACACGCGCCGACACAGTCCCCTGCGCGTGAGATCCACGCGTCGGCAGTTTCAGCAATGCGTGAACAGCACACGCCGCCGTCTACAGGACTCTCCAGGCACCATTTCTTCCAGAAAAACATGGGTCCCTCTAAGTTTTCTCCCGTGTTTGGATCTTTTCCTAGAAATTTACCCATAATCGGGGAAACTCTAATGGCACTTATGTCAGGTACTAATGCTGAGACTCAAGACTCTTCTTCTCATTCCTCCACTACTAGCAAAACGGTGACGGCCCCAGAACTATCCGATAGTCAGATTATGGCTATTAACCATAGGTTCAATGGACGGAATTACCTCTAATGGTCTCAAACCATGTTAAGGTATCTTCGTGGCAAGTGAAAAGAGAAGTATATCAATGGGGCAGCACCTCAGCCTGCCCCTGATGACACCCATTTTGATACATGGTTTGCTGAGAACAATCAAGTTATGAGTTGGTTGTGCAATTCCATGACTGATGACATCAGCGAAGGATATCTCCTCGCAACTACTGCAAAAGAAATCTGGGATAAGGTAAAACAAACTTACTCTTCACTTGATAACACTGCTGCTTTAATCCACCTTAAACGACAACTTCGAGATTTGAGACAAGGTAACTCAACAGTTACTGATTATTATAAAATGTTGCATAAACTATAGCAACAACAAGATCTCTTTGAATCACTTCCATGGGAAACTACCAAAGACGCCCAATTATATAAGAAGATAGTAGAAGAAGGACGAGTATATGACTTCCTTTTGGGACTCAATGACTCGTTTGAAGAAATAAGAGGCCGTATCATGGGCCTTAAACCGTTGCCACATCTGTTTGAAGTAGTCAACCATGTGTAATTTGAAGAAAGCAGAAAACTCTTGAATCAAGGTAGCTTAAGCCCAATTGAAAGGTCAGCCCTGGTAGCAAACCAAAGTAGTTCGAGCTCAATTGAAAGGTCAGCCTTGGCGGCAAAATGACCACAAGACGAACGAAGAAACAAATGGTGTAGTTATTGCAAGAAAAAGGGCCACACCAAAGAAGAATGCTGGAAGCTTCATGGAAAACCAGGAGGTAACAAACAAAGCCATATCTCTGCTACTAAGCCAGAAACTGAGGATAACAATTCCTTGACTAAAGAGGAACTGCGGATGTTTCGTAGAATGCTAGACAGACAGAATAAGTCTAATTCTACGCCCGGCACCAACCTTGTACAATCATGTAACTCTATTTTAGCTCTAAATACTGCACGAGCTAATGAGAATGCTTGGATTGTTGATTCAGGAGCAACTGATCACATGACTGGTAATCGCACATTGTTTACAACTCTTAATTTGATTCATGAGAATCTTAGAGTTAAAGTTGCTAACAGCCTATGCACTAAAGTTGAAGGAATTGGCACAGTCGTACTCTCTAATACCCTGAAAATTCATAATGTTCTATTTGTGCCTGCACTCACTGTCAATCTTATATCTTTGAGTCAATTAACTAAAGGTCAACTGTGCCGAGTCATTTTTGATAACGATTTATGTACTGTTCAGGATTTAAAATCGAGGAAGAAGATTGGAACTTCTAAAGAATGGGATGAATTGTTCTTCCTTGAAGATTCAAACCTGAAATAAGGAGATGCAAGAAAGGCAAGAAGAGCACTGGTTAGCTCCAACTCACAAAATCATGATGTACACTTGTGGCACTGTCGCTCAAGCCACCCTAGTTTTGATTATATGAAGCATTTGTTTCCAAATTTATTCAATAACAATTCTGTTCCTTTTCATTGTGAAACTTGCCAAATTGCAAAACAAACCAAAACTTCTTATCCCAAACAACCCTACAAACCTTCCTCACCATTTGCACTAGTCCATAGTGATATTTGGGGACCTGCATGAATAAAAACACTCACCAATGCCAGATGGTTTGTTACTTTCATAGATGACCACACTAGAACCACATGGGTTTATTTAATGAAAGATAAATCCGAAGTAGCCAAAATCTTTCAAAACTTCTACACCTTTGTGCGCACTCAATTTAATGTTTCCATTAAGGTAATACGAAGTGATAATGCCAAGGAATACATGAGCAACACCTTTAAAGAATTTCTTGACCAACAAGGAATTCATCACCAAACCTCTTGCCCGTACACTACTCAACAAAATGGAGTAGCTGAGCGAAAGAACCGGCACCTGTTGGAAGTAACCCGAACCTTACTAATGGAACGAAATGTTCCTACCATCTTCTGGGGCGATGCCATGCTCACGGCTACCTATCTCATCAACCGCTTGCCTTCCAAAGTACTCAAATACAACACCCCTATCCAAACACTCCTAGAACACTTTCCCACTTGCTCAATCATCAACTCATTGCCTCCTAAGGTATTTGGTTGTGTTGTCTTTGTCCACAAAAATGATGGCAACAAACTTGGTACTTGAGCTAACAAATGTCTATTTCTTGGCTACCCCCTACTCAAAAAGGGTACAAATGCTATTGCCCTACTTCCAAGAAGCTTATTATCTCCAGGGATACAATCTTCTCAGAAGAAGAAGCATATTATCCAAAATTACCCATTCAGGGGGAGTATACTGACAGTGAATGGCTAATCTTGGATGCAGAACAACCAACACCACCACAACCTAATCTCATACCTGTCATTAACCCCTTACCTCTCACAAACCAACCTAGTCCTACCCAACGTAATCCTGAAACCGAACAAAGTTCATCTCAACCTCCCACATTGAATGAACTGGAAACAAATGTTGAAATCAATTCAGGGATGGATGCAGAATCAGGACAAGAGGAAGAATCCAAACTACAAGATGAATCAAACACTGGAAGAACTATCTCTCCCATTCGAAGGAACGACCATGACTTTAATCTGGTATTAAATCTTGAAGAACTGGGTTGGCCTATTGCATTAAGAAAAGGGGTAAGTCGTGTACTCAACATCCAATTCAACGTTTTGTTTCATACGGTAATCTTTCTGCAAAAATGCAAAGCTTTGTTGCAAACAGTGCACAGATGAAAATTCCAGACACGTTTCAACAAGCTATGACTGATCAGGATTGGAAACAAGCTGCAGAAAAAGAATTAAGAGCACTTAAGGAAAATAAAACGTGGGAGATTACAACTCTTCTTGAAGGAAAGAAACCAGTAGGATGCAGGTGGATATTTACTCCTAAATTCAATCCTAACGGCACAATCAACAAATACAAGGCTAGACTTGTTGCCAAAGGATATACCCAGGCATATGGAATTGATTATCAAGAGACATTTGCTCCAGTAGCAAAACTTAATACCATCCAAGTGTTGTTATCAATCGCAGCTAACTTGGATTGGTCGTTGCACCAGCTGGACGTGAAAAATGCATTTCTGAATGGGAACTTAGAGGAAGAAGTATATATGGAGATTCCAGATGGAATTACAGCTCCTAACAACTCTGTGTGTAAACTCAACAAATCACTATACGGAATTAAACAATCACCTAGGACGTGGTTTGGCAGATTTACCAAAACAATGAAAAAACTTGGGTACACTCAGGGATAGGCAGATGACACATTGTTCATTAAACGTGTCAATGACAAAATCACTATCTTAATCGTCTATGTGGATGACATAGTCTGTTAAGGTACTGTTTAGTAACTCAGAGAAAAGAGTAGAATAGAAGAAATATTCTGTTAGAGCGAGAAGGCAAGAATCTCACCGACTTCACTTTCACAGTCCTGGAGTATCTCCTGTATCAATATATTTTCTGATAAAAGATGATGTTTTATTGATATGGCTCCATGCCTATTTATAAAGAGACTGATAGATACTTTGACGCAACTATAGTTCCCCATGAATAACAACCCCTAGATTTAGGAACTATTTCCTAACAGACTAGTAGTGGATCTCCCACTTATTTCTCTAACGAATAATAAATGAGTTGGCAGCAATAAAATAGCAACAGTAATTATAAAGCAGCAATAAAATAGCAACAGTAATTTAAATTGGATCAGTCCACTCTATTCCTTTCTAGCACGTTTATTTCTCCTTGAGTAAGTCAAACCAAAGCTGCTATCATTTCTCCCCCCTTGGAAAACCGACTTGTCCTCAAGTTGAAGGTTGGGAAATTGCTCTAGAACCATGTCATATCCCTCCCAGGTGGCGTCTTCTAATGGTTGGTTTTCCCATTGGATGAGTAATTCCAATATTTGATCGTTAGTCCAGCGGTGTTTGAGTACCTTAAGAGGTGTGAGGAGTAATTCCATGTCAGTTGAAAGAGGCAGGGATGGTGGAACAAGAGGAGCCGCTTGTCCATACGCGGGGCGTAAGAGGGACACATGGAATACAGGGTGGATTTTTGCACTGGCAGGAAGCTCTAGCTCGTATGCAACTTTCCCTATTCGCTTAAGAATCTTGAAAGGACCGAAGAATCTCGGAGAAAGCTTTTCAAATTTCCTTTTGGCTAAGGATTTCTGACGGTATGGTTGCATTCTCAACCAAACCGCTTCTCCTGGTGTAAATTCTAGATCCCTGCGATGCTGGTCTGCCTGTATTTTCATCCTGTGTTGAGCCTTAAGGAGGGTATCCTTCAAAACTCTTAACATCGCGTCCCTTGTTTCTAATTGTTCCTCCAGTTCTGCAACTAAGGTTTCTCCTTTGACATAAGGAAGAAGAGGTGGAGGGTCACGCCCATATACTAGCTTAAACGGAGTGTGGTTGCTTGATGTGTGGTAGCTAGTATTAAAAGAAAATTCAGCCCAACACAGATACTTACTCCATAATTTAGGCTGGTCATGAGCGAAACATCGTAAGTATGTTTCAAGACAGCGATTTACCACTTCTGTTTGGCCATCTGACTGAGGGTGGTATGCCGTACTCATATTCAAGCGGGTTTGGCTTAAACGAAAGAGTTCTTGCCAAAAAGTACTCATAAAGAGCGAGTCCCGATCTGAGACGATGGACCGTGGCATGCCATGTAACCGCACCACTTCTTTACAAAACACCTCAGCCACTGTTTTTGCTGAGTAGGGGTGAGACAAAGGAATAAAATGGCTATACTTACTAAGTCGGTCAACTACCACCAAGATAACATCGAACCCTTTGGACTTGGGTAAACCCGTTATGAAGTCTAGAGAGATGTCCTCCCATATTTGGACGGGGATGGGTAATGGTTGCAGGAGTCCTGCCGGGGCTAATGTCTGGTACTTATTCTGCTGGCATGTACGACACCGTTGGATGAAATGCTTGACGTCATTCTACATTCCTCTCCAGTATAACTGGTCACTTAAACGCTTTAGGGTCTTTAGATAACCCCCGTGCCCTCCTGTTGGTGTATTATGAGCTTCCTCCACGAACTTCTCACGAAGACCACACTTATTGGGAATGACCAATCTGGTTTTGTAAAACAGCCGTCCACTAACCAAGTGGAATTGAGATTCATGATTGGGGTTTGCTTGTATTTCGTCCATCTTTGCTTTAGTCTCAGGGTCATCTAGTAAGGCCTGCGGGAGTTGCTGCAATTCGTCTGCCATTGGAATCACTATATGGAAGAAATATGATTGTTGAGGCCTTCGTGATAGAGAATCTGCCGCAGTGTTGTCCTTTCCCGGCTTATATGTGATTGTAAAATCAAACGGGAGAAGTTTCACCATGAGCCTTTGTTGGGAATTAGTCACAATTTTCTGGTCCAACAGGTGTTTAAGGCTATGGTGGTCTGTTTGCACAAAGAAGTGGTGGCCAAGTAAGTAGTGGCGCCACTTTTGAAGAGATAACACCAAGGCTAGCAATTCCCTGTCATAGGTAGACTTATACCGGTTGGAAAAAGAAAATCCTTTACTGAAGTAGGCGATAGGGTGTCCTTGTTGCATGAGGACGGCTCCAATCCCTGCCATGGAAGCATCACATTCAACCGTAAATGGTTGCTTGAAGTCTGGTAATTGGAGGACTGGAGTGGTAGTAAGAGCTATTTTCAAGCTTTCAAAGGCGTCCTGTGCTTGCTTAGACCAGTGAAAGGCATCTTTCTTGGTCAGGTCAGTCAATGGCCGGGCTATGAGTCCATAATTTTTTACAAACCTTCGATAGTACCCTGTGAGCCCCAAAAATCCACGTAGGTTTTTGACGCATGCTGGTGTTGGCCAATGGGCTACGGCCTTGATTTTTTCTGGGACGACCTCAACTCCGTTGCCAGACACTATATGACCAAGGTAATCAATTCTGGTTTGGCCTAACGAGCATTTCTTGGCATTAGCAAAGAAGGAATGTTGCTGCAGAATCGAAAAAATGATTCTGAGATGTGCAAAGTGTTCCTGTACCGTTGAGCTATATACCAGGATATCATCGAAGAAGACAAGTACAAATTTCCGGAGATGTGGACGAAACAAATTGTTCATAACCGCTTGGAAGGTGGCTGGTGCGTTGGTGAGGCCAAAGGGCATGACCACGAATTCATAGTGGCCTGAGTGAGTGCGAAAAGCTGTTTTATGGACATCTGCCGGTAGTACCCGTATTTGGTGGTACCCTGATCGCAAGTCTATTTTAGAAAAATACTTAGCACCCTTCAGTTCATCTAGAAGCTCATCAATATTGGGAATCGGGTACTTATCTGGTATGGTAATTCGGTTGAGGCGACGGTAATCTACACAGAGTCGCCAGGAACCATCCTTCTTACTGACTAACAACACGGGGCTTGCAAATGGGCTAGAACTAGGGCGAATAAATCCACGGTCAAGTAGGGCTGCCACTTGCACTTCAATCTCATTTTTTTGATAATGAGGATAGCGGTAAGGCCGTAGGTTGGGAGGAGGTGCTTCTGGCTGTAAGGGAATCATGTGATAATGCCCCCGTGAAGGTGGGAGTGTCATGGGTTCATCAAAGATAACGGAAAAGTCCTGAATGACTTGCGAGATTCCAGGTGCAGTACGGCTGCCAGTGATACCTTGCTGCATAATCAAGCTTTGTAGGCAGATCTGTGAGTCACCCTTTGTGGTCACTCCTTGCAGTTTGTATCTCTTTCCCTTAATCCAAAAGATCATGTACATATTGTTCCAGTTGGCTTGCACCGTGTTAAGAGACGCCAACCACTTAATTCCCAATACCACGTCGGTACCACCTAATGAGAAGGGAAAGAATTCTTGAGTGATAGTTAAATCGGAAACCTGTACCTCTAATTCTGGGCAGACTTGATTGCAAATGACCCTACGACCATCGCCAATCTGCACACCAAAGACTTGAACGTTGTGTACTGGTAGTTGTAGCTCGGATACGATTTTGTCTGATATGAAATTATGAGTGGAGCCGCTATCCACGAGTATCATTACGTCACGGCCCTGTATGCTTCCTTTGAGACGCATGGTAGATGCCGATGAATTTCCGAGGATTGCGTGTAGGGAGATCTCGGCACTTTCCTCGTTAATTTCCTCTGTGATTGGCTCGGCAATAGCTTCGCCCTCCTCGGTGATTTCCATTAATGACAGAGAACCTGTGCAGCGGTGGCCGGGGCGAAATGGTTCCCCACACCTGAAACAGAGTCCTTTGTCGCGGCGGTTCTGATATTCTATTGAGGATGCGGGCAGGAACGACTTAGCTCCAGAAGATGATGCCGATGATAACTTGGTCACACCCCACTGAGATGTAGCCCCACGGGTTTCTTTATATGTGGGTCGGGTTAAGTAGGATCCGGAATTGGTCTTTGGCCCCGGTTGGGTCTTAAGTTTGGCTTCATATTCCAGTGCCAGGCTCGTCGCTCTGTAGACCGTTCTGGGTTTGTGTATCCGAACATCCGCCCTTAACTCTTCTTTTAGGCCGTTGAGAAACACTCCCAAAAGACAATGCTCCGGCCAGTTCACAACACGGGATGATCGTTTGGTGAACTCCGATCGGTAATCTGAAACGGTGCCTATCTGCTGTATACCGCAGAGAAATTCGTCTGGATTTTGGTACTCCGGTGGCCCATAGTGCTCCTGCAGCGTCCGCACGAGCTCATCCCAGTATAGCAAGGTTCGGCCATTATTCACCCAAGCAAAGAGATCCAACGCATCGCCTTCGAGGTACATGGAAGCTACTTCCACCTTCAAGTCATCTGGTGTTTCATAGTACCTGAAGTATTTCTCTGCTTTTAGAATCCACCCTCTCGGATCCCCTTCGCTGAATCTGGGAAACTCGAGCTTAGTGAATGGCATATGGGTTCGAAAAGCTGAGTTGTGTTCGTCTTCGCTGTCGGCATCCCAGTGAGATCGGTGTTTCGATTTCTCTCGCATCGACTTGTTTTCTAATGCTGCCACTTTTTCACTGAGTGTATCGAGAGTGGCGAGTCGAGCGGCGATGGCTGCCAAGGGATCCGCTGCCGTTGCAATTGGAATTTCATCAGGTTGCTGAGATGCGGAAGAACGCGTCGTTACCATTCTGAATCGACGTGGCTCTGATGCCAAATTGTTAAGGTACTGTTTAGTAACTCAGAGAAAAGAGTAGAATAGAAGAAATATTCTGTTAGAGCGAGAAGGCAAGAATCTCACCGACTTCACTTTCACAGTCCTGGAGTATCTCCTGTATCAATATATTTTCTGATAAAAGATGATGTTTTATTGATGTGGCTCCATGCCTATTTATAAAGAGACTGACAGATACTTTGACGCAACTATAGTTCCCCATGAATAACAACCCCTAGATTTAGGAACTATTTCCTAACAGACTAGTAGTGGATCTCCCACTTATTTCTCTAACGAATAATAAATGAGTTGGCAGCAATAAAATAGCAACAGTAATTTTAAAGCAGCAATAAAATAGCAACAGTAATTTAAATTGGATCAGTCCACTCTATTCCTTTCTAGCACGTTTATTTCTCCTTGAGTAAGTCAAACCAAAGCTGCTATCATAGTCATTACAGAAAACGACGAAGGATTCATTGCTCAACTAAAACAAGATTTGTCAACTGAGTTCCAAGTAAAAAATCTTGGACAAATAAGGTATTTTTTGGGCATGGAAGTGGCAAGAACTCAAGAAGGCATCAACGTATCTCAGCGGAAGTATACCCTAGATTTGTTGCATGAAACAGAAATGTTAGGGGCACAACCTGAAGGAACACCAATGGAAGAAGGATGTTACCTAAGAATCAAACCAAATGGTGTCCCAGTCAATCCGGAACGATATAGAAGACTTGTTGGTAAACTCATATACTTGACTCACACACGTCCAGATATTAGCCATGCAGTTGGAATAGCAAGTCAATTCATGCATCAACCACAAGAAGAACACATGGCGGTTTTGTACAAAATCCTAAGCTATTTAAAGCTTAATCCTGGAAGAGGAATCTTCTTCAAGAAAGGCACTGTCAGAGATATTAAAATCTACACTGATGCAGACCATACAAGAGACAGGGAAACTAGAAGGTTAGTCTCAGGATATTGCACATATATGTGGGGGAATCTGGTTACATGGAGAAGCAAAAAACAAACTGTGGTATCAACAAGCAGTGCAGAAGCAGAACTGAGGGCTGTTAACAATGGAGTACATGAAGGACTTTGGATCATCAGATTACTGAAGGAACTAGGAATTCCACATGAGAGACCAATGCAAATGTGGTGTGACAACAAAGCCAGCATTGAAATGGTAAAAAACCCAGTCTATCATGATAGGACAAAACATGTTGAGATAGACAGACACTTCCTCAAAGAAAAGATTGAAGCAGACATCATGAGATTGTCCCACATACGATCTGATGACCAAATCGCAAATATTATGACAAAACCACTAAGCAGAACCAAGTTTGAAGGATTTCGATGCAAGCTGGGAATGATCGATATATATTCCTCAGCTTGAGGGGCAGTGTTAGAAGTCAGAAGAGTTTTCGGTGCAAGCCTGACATTTTTGACTTGCACCAAAAACCTTTCTTCAATTTCCTTCAATCTCTCCGCTGTCTCTGTTTTCTTTCCCGCATTTTTCCCATTCTGTAATTCTATAAATACCCATTGTACATCTAGCTATTTGTATCAAGTAAAGATGAGACCTTAAGCTCATATTTATTAAGAGAAAAAATTATGAGAATAGTGCTTTAATTACAATGTTTACTTTTTTTTACTCTAATCCCGAATTTATTCTTACTTTCTTATATTCTATTCACAGACACTTCAAATTAAATCTTTGACTTTAACTTTCTATTTCTTCAATGACAGAATGTTCACCTGTGGAGGATTATACGTGTGACAAAGAAATTGTAATAATATATAGACACACACACCTAATATATATATATATATATATATAAGACGCACCTTTTGTATGGATTCTATGTTAGCAAGTTTGTGAATGTCTTTAAGTTCCTTAACTGCACATAAGGCTCTGGTTTCCCCGTCAGAAATGAAGAACACAACATGCTTTTTGTAGCTAAAATCAAGGGTTTACAGCTTATTAGCTAGACTAAGAAATTGGAATAAAGACAATAAGTCTCTGTCGCCATCGTGATCATCATCTTCATCTTTCGTTACACATGGCTTTGATGGCTACACAAGTTTCTACATAATTCATTACTTATTGACTAAGATCAAAATAAGAATTTAGTGAGAGAATTATTATTATTATTGTATACATATAGACCTGTTAGAGGCAACACCAACATGAACAGATGTGGATCCACCATACCCAATGCGAGATCCCATATTTCCCGTTGGCTAAAATTTGACGTAGAAGAGATTGAATTATTAGCAGCATCAGAATTCTGTTGACGAACCAACTCAGTTTGCAAAGAGGAGGCTTATTTCTCTCACAACATAGTCATTTTGATTTTTTTTAAATATATATTTGAGTAATTTTGAGTAATATTGATAGTTGATATATAATACACACACAGAAAGTTCGTTGACTGGCATTATCTGGAAGCATGCATACACACTTGATAAAGGGTTTACCAGTAATATTAATGGTAAAGGAAAGACAACAAACTCAAAAAATACTGAGCCCAAGGATATCTATATAAACAATTCATAGACTATTGCAGAGGTCATTCACTGAAAGTTAAAAAGAATACAGAAACGAAGGGCTTTACTTAGGAAGCACTGAACATGATTGGAAGTTTAAAGCTTCACAAAAGATTATGCAATGAAACTTTCACAAAACAAAACACTGAACATGAATGAACGGCTACAAGTGCTAATTTTAACTAATCTAGCATCATGATCAGAAGACTCACCTCACTTGTTTCTCTGTAGTGTGCCAGAACAATATGCTCATAAGCCCTGTAAAGAAACAATAATGCGCAAACAAATGTAAACATTAAAACACAAAAACATAAAAAAGAATGTATCATAAAGTAACAAATTATACTGAAAGATAACTGTATTTCAACAAGAATTTATCACACACAGCTCTCATAGCTAACTTCAGTGAATAAAATTTTTCCCAAAAGTTGCAAATATACATGTCTTTGAACACGAAGGGAAGGTAGCCAGTTAATAGACAAAATTTACTCACGGATCCAATATCCAATAGCTCCGCCTCTGAAAAGTGGGGTTCTGCTCTCCTTGTGCACAATAACAATGTAAGGCCTCAACATTCCCAACCTAGCAACGATCATTCAGATGGAGGACATCCATAAATAAAATTTGATTGAAGAACATTTTTGCACAGCAGGAATAAAAGCACAATCATCTCCCCTAAGACTAAAACAGAGAATCATTAATATCAAGTATTAAGAGAAACTGTGAAACTGTTTTTAAAAAGCATTGTAAGGTCTCTAACATGCAGAGATGAGTGAGGAAATAAAACTTTCAATAACTCTTGATAATTTTGAATAATACCTAGTATCAGCATGCTTGGGACATCCACAACAGTTTCAAACATATAATTTCAAGACTTGAGTGCAACTTAATTTTCCTTTCCCAATATACACCTTTTTGGATTGTATTTTTACCATAAGGCCTTCTCCACATAAGAAATTTGTAGGTTTTTTCCCCCATTTTAAGCAAGAAAACAAAAATGCTCAACAACTGAAAGAATTATGTCCATAAGGCTATATGATATCAATGTCACACTTAAGAGCCAGAAATCTCCTTGCTCTAGCAAAAATTCAAAATTTCGGGAAGAAAAAGATCAAAGCTTGGATGTGTATTAAAACCCTAAAGCCCCAAGATCTAGGCTTGTTCAATTACAGCTAGTGTATCATACATTTTCTACCTTATTCTTTTGAATGACTAAAGGAACTAAATGTGGGAATTAATAATTTCACTGAAAATTATTCCTTTCAACAATATACTTGAGATATTTTCCAAAAAAAAAAAAATGAAACATATATATGCCCTTAGCAAGTCATCCCCCATTACACTGGGGGGACAAAGGGAGACAGCATCACATTAAATATATAACAACAAATACACTTTTCTTTTCCCAGGAAGGATAATGAATATAAAACCACAGACACACTGACTGCAACTTAAGCAGTTCACAAGCTTCTCTCACAGTTCTTCCATCTCTTTTCTTCTGCCAATTATAACCATCTTTACGAAAATAGCGCACAACTATTCTGTCAAACAGAAACAAGGATCCACCTATTGAAACAGATTATTATTATATTGACGACCAGAAATGTGAAGTCCAGTTGCAATCAGAAATAGTAAAGGATGTCTAATATTTTTATCAATCAGACAGAGAATATGAATGTCACTAGGTGGCTGTTGTGGGGTCTCTTGAGTAATCTGATAATGTTTGTGATTCTGTAAAATGTACATCACTTCTATAGGCTCCAGCCATCGCCTTCGAGCTTCTAGGTAAAGATAAGTAATATAGTAATCTGGAATAACAATTATTGTAAGTCAGTGTTATGTAAATAAAATAAATAGATGGATAACTAACAGGTCGTCAGTGACCGTTAGAGCAGCAAGGGGCAGTAGGCTATAAATAAGTCCCTAATACCTTTGTAACTCAATTTTTGCAATCTCAGTGAAGTAATTCAGTCTCTCTAGTTCTCGGAACCTCTTCTATTCTCCAATCTCTCTCCAACTCCATCTCTCTCTTCTTCACATAACTCATTTGATAACAATCAAACAATTTTGAATTATTCTTACCAATTATCATTACTTCTCCTTCCCTCCCTGTCTTTTTCCAAGAATCTATTGAAATGGAAAGGGCTGAGGCCTTTCACTGCATCATTGATCACTATATGCAGTCACGAAGAACTTAAGTCAAATTCAAACTTTTGTACTGACCAAGGTAATTAAACCCGGACAGGTCACTGAATTGGTTGAGGTAGTGGGTCAAAGGTCAATGGGTAAAATCGGAGTCAAATCAGAGCTAACTCGGGGTTAGACCAGTGAAGAAGTAAAGATTTCAGAGTTATTAATATGAAATTCTAAATAGAATATAATAAAAAAACAAATTAAATTATTTTTAAAAATAAAAAAATACTGAACCGGTCAAACCGGCCAGACTGAACCAGTTAGGTGACCGGTTCGCCGGTTTCTGATCCAGTTTTAATAACTATTCCATTACTGTGCGTTTGGATTAGCTTTTGGAGAATAGCTTTTATGATTTACGAGATAAGTATATAAGAGGAGTTTTGTCTCGGCTCGCGGAAAAGGGATTCTGAAACCACGGTTTAGGAATTACCCAAATACTCACTAACTATTAGTGTATCTTGGAGGGGACAGAAGTTATGAAACAAACTGAACTCTCAATCTTGCATGTAGATGTTTGTGTCGCTAATGATTTACAATAATTAATA
Source organism: Inga oerstediana (assembly GCA_963210345.1). NCBI lineage: Eukaryota > Viridiplantae > Streptophyta > Magnoliopsida > Fabales > Fabaceae > Inga > Inga oerstediana. The sequence goes on from OY723400.1 coordinate 16,576,462, forward strand.
TCAGGAAAATTTGAGAACCAAGAAGATGGTCCCCACTTCACTTGCCTGAGAGATATAATATGGATGCATACAAGTCACAAGAGGCGTTGTTCACAAATGTTGAATGATTATTCTTTCACTCTTTGTTCACAAATGTTGAATGATTATTCTTTCACTCGTAGTCATACAGTTTAAGTGTTAAACTCAATCATTTCTAGAGCTGAAACCTTCACTTTTCAGCATTGACATATTGAACTAAGATTTCAAACCAAAGGAAGAAATATCCGTAAATTTGATCCTCGTTGATTCAAACAACGAGCAAATTGAAGTACAATAATTAAGTACAGACTACATAAGTAAACCAGCAAGCGGAAGGGGACAATCACCAGTAATAAAAAACAAGCGAATAAACAAAAACATAAGAGATCTACATCTTTACCAGGGTTGCATGGTATCCAATCTCTGTAAAACCAGAATTGACCAAATTGCAGAGACAGCATTTCAATTCAAGTCAACTGAACCGAAGAAGCCAGAATCGCCTCGTACGCAACCGAAGAGCCTGCTCGAGATTTGCTTCAAAGCACGAAATGACCACTGAAGAAAGAGGAGAGAAATAAAAAATTTTGATTCAGTACAAAAAAGACCCAAAGGAATCAAGAAACTGAAATTCCAGTAAATGACCTTGAAACCCAAATTTATTACTTTCATTTTTTGCAAAAAAAAAATTTTTTTTTGCTCTAATTTTATTGATGTAAAAATAATTCAAGATGTGCAAATATTTTTGTTCGTGGTCTTGGAACGTAGAGACATACACAACTTAAAAATTAAACTCACATCAACTTCAATGTTTAAAAATAAAAATAAATATACATATTCCATATGCAATAGGGCACATCATTACATAAAATCAATATTTTGCACATCAACTTACATATTTTGCACATCAACTTGCATCATTATCAATAATCAATACATAATAGGTCACATCAATTGAGGAAGCTTTCTAGATGTTTCTTTAGCTGTTTGAATTATTTCTTTAGCTATTTCATGTGCTTCTTTCAATGCTTCATTTCCAACAATCATTGCTTGATTTCCAACAGTAATTACCTGTGCAACTTGAGATATGACATCCTTAATCTCAACAAGGTCAGAATCTTTTTTTTTATTTGAGTTCACTTTTTGCTTCTTCCTTGAAGAACCATTTGCGACTCCAGGTGTGCTATCTTGAGTGGTACTATTATCAAGAGCTTCAAAATGATCTACATTTATATCATACTAGACCGTTTGAGACATATCAAAAAGCTAATAATCAAAAATTCTACACCCATAAATCAAAAACTTAGATTCTTGCATAAACTGTTCAGCAGATCCAAGATGCAATGCAACACACACACTAATTCAGGAATGGCATGCAACTGAGGGGGTACACACACACTTTCATTCAGGAATGGCATGCATCTGATGGGGCTTGACACCTTCCAGTTCACACTCATACTTGACCCCAATGAAGTCCAAATCCAATTTAACTTTTTTGAGTAACAAATCTGGTTTAATTTGATCACATCATGAATTCTCATCTCGTTGGTCCAAATCTGGTTTATTATTAGTGATCCTTTCAATTGCATTGCATTTGGAAACATGGAAATCAAGGCATTTTAAAAACAAGAATCATTCCAAAAACAGGGAATTAACTTGAAATAAACATCACTCATTAATTCAGCTCCCACATCACTCCTTAATCCACCACCCATCCTTATCAGTTTCAACTTGCAACATAGAAGAATGTGGCTCTGCGTAGCAAATTTTTCGGGATAACAGAGGTTAGGAATTTTGACTCCAACGAAGAGGGACAAAGCAGAAAATGACAGCCTCATCCACCAACAATTCAACACTCCTCGATAAAATAATTCACTAAAAAGAACAAAACTGATGCAAAAGTTTTGTTTCCTCCATCTCTACTGATAAAAATCTGAAATATAGATAGATATGTCAGATTTGAACTACAGAGCTATAGGACAAAACGCTATATTCTGGAAAAAAATTAAAATCTGCTAGAAAACCACAAAATTGAAGTCCAATTTCAAGCTTGAAATGCATACCAAACACCAAAGCGAGGAATGCAGAAGCAAGAAATGATTGCTTCAAATTCCCGATGACTCACTTTTCTACCTAAAATTCCAAAGCTGAATAGAATGGCAGTACAAAATAAGGCACGAAGCTTCCAAAAAAGAGTTATGACCAGATCAAAGGTGTCACTGGAAAAGGCAGTAACCTTACCTGAATCAAGGAGGCAGTAAAGTTGGAGCAAGCGACGGTAGCTTAAGGACTAGGCGGCGCCGGCGGCTGGAGGAGCAGTCGGACACAACGCTGCCGGAGGAGATGAGCCAAGGAGCGACGCGGCTGAACGCCACTGGTGACGCTGACGCTGATGGGGAATGGCGCTAGATGATGGGGCCCTGTTCTACCACGAATCTGGCTTGCGTCCGCTGCTCCTCCTGTCCGCTGCCCGTGCTTTTCCTGAAACTACACCGTTTTGGTGTAGTTTTGGGCGTAAAAAATGATGGGGGTTGAATTTTTTTTAAAAAAAATGATGTCTAGTATTTTGAAGTATTTTTTTGGATGTATCTAATATCTTAAAATATTTTTTAAGTAGTATGTAGTATCGTAAAATAATTTTTAATGCTTTTAACTCTTAAAATATTTTTTTGATTGCAATGTCACCCTCAATGTATTTTTTCAGCTCCAAAAATTATTTTAAAATATTTTTTGATGATTTAAACCCTTTAAAACATTTTTTCAGTTGTGCCCAATATCTCAGGAGATTGATTACAATTTTACCGTTAATGTATTTTTCTTAATAGTAACGAGTATCCAATAAATCAGTGTCTTAAGTTTTGGATACTCGTTACTATTAAGAAAAATACATTAACTATAAAATTGTAATCAATCTCCTCAGACATTGGGTACAACTGAAAAAATGTTTTAAAAAGTTTAAAGCACAAAAAAATATTTTAAAGTAATTTTTGGAGCTGAAAAAATATATTAAGGATAACATTGCAATCAATATGCTAACAGATTGGGTACAACTGAAAAAATATTTTAAGGGTTAAAAACATTAAAAATTATTTTAGAATACTACATACTACTTAAAAAATATTTTAAGATATTAGATACATCCAAATAAATACTTCAAAATACTAGACATCATTTTTTTTAAAAAAAAATTCAACCCCCATCATTTTTTACCCCCAAAACTACACCAAAACGGTGTAGTTTCAGGAAAAGCACGGGCAGCGGACAGGAGGAGCAGCGGACGCAAGCCAGATCCTTCTACCACACCACCATGAAAGACACAACTTAACCAATTTTAGTGCTTTCAGCCTTTCACACAAATAATTCAACTATATATGATCTGGCAAAAAAAATAATCAATTACATATGGATTAAAATTATGATGCTGGACAAATTATTCATAGTAATGAACCTTTTTGGTGAAAACTTTTCACCAACAAATCTTCATTCTTCACCTCCTTTTTTACTCAACTTCTCAACTTTAGGACTTTGAATTTTTCACCATCCAATAAAAACTCAACAGAACATGTGTTGGCCGCACTTTAGGACTTTGAATTTTTAGCCATCCAATAAAAATTCAACCATTTCTTTTTTATTTCTTCATAAATGTGCAAGTTTATTTTACTTAAAAATCGAAAGATTAAATTTATTTCATTTTAAAAAAGTGGCGAAGTCCGAATACAATATAGGAAGAGGCTTTCCTACATGAAACATGCAACCAAACATTATTATATATACATGCATGTGATTGGAAAATTACGTTCAATAGAAGTGGAAGAAAGTGGCGGAAAATATTAGGGAAAATTAAAGCACTATACTTACATCCAGTTCCTTACATCCATTACATCAAGTTCTCTAATTACATACAACCATGTGCTCTATTTTTTGCATTTTGTTTTATAGTTAATTGATAATAATGCAAAAATATGACACATGGTCACATATAATTGGAAAACTTGACGAAATGGACATAAAGAACTTGACCTAAGTATTTTCCAAAATTAAAATAAAGCATACAGAGAAAATAATATTTATTATAAAAGACCACAAAAATTATAATTACTTTGAAGAATCGAATATCATAATATAAATTTAAAATCACTAAATTACCTCTAAACAAACCTTCTATATTATCCCTTGTATTCATAATTAAAAAAATAACTAAAATTAAAACTAAAAACGTTCATCATGATATCAGTGTATCTTTTTTTAAAATTTTTTTTAATATATTATTTAATTTTTATTTTTCACCCATTTATATCATCAAGTTGCCAATTTATAATGTCAACGTTGATATCAATTAAATTCTCTTTATAAAAATAAAAACTAAACTCATTTCATATTTTTCAGGATATAATAGATTACTTAGATTTTTTAATTCTATTAATATTAAATAAATATTTTAACCCACATAAATTTCTTCCAAAACAAAAGTAAATCATATAAACTTTCTTGGTTTAACATATATGATAAATTATAAAAGACCTTGAATTTTATTAAAATTATATAATTCTATTTTTAATTAAAATTTTTGTTGATTTTAAAAAAATTATAATTTATGAAAAATTGAAGAATGTGCACTTTTTTATAGATATATGTGCAAGTTTTGAAAAATGAAAATTAAGAAAACTGTTGTTTAATATAATGAAACTTAGAATTTTGTATTAGTTTTAAAAATAGAATGTGGGAGAGAAGGTAGGAGGGAATAAAGAAGATTGTTAGGGGCATTTTAGTATTTTTAATTTCATATTTTCATATTTAATCCTTCTAAATAATTATAATTTTTATGAGCATTCTTCATAAATATCTTTTCTTCTATGTTTTTCACTCTAATTCCCAAATATTATACTTGCAACATGGATAGGCTTTTTTGAACATGCGTGTGATAAACTTGCTCCTTTTCATAACTCTTTTTATTTTTTTAATTAAAGTGCAGGCACATACGGCTTTAATTAAACTTTAATTCATAAGTAAAACAAAGCCGCTGTCGGTAAATCCGGCGTTGGCCTTCAGGTTAACGCCGGATACCTGGAAGGTGGGTGCACCGAAGGTCAAAAATGGTCCATTGCATAAACCATAAAAAAAAAAAAAAAAAGCCGCTGAGTTTTTGTGACCTGGAAAGTTCTCTTTATCCTTGCTTTTCAATGTATTTGTATTCATTTTCTGAAGGCCAATTATGTGGAAATCAAAATTAATTAAAAATTATCTTTGTTAATCTGATACAAGCGGTTTCAACCCTCCAAAAACTGCGCTGTATTATCATTATTTTTAGTATTTTCCTCAAATTTCATGTAAATATATAGCAAGTTACATTTTTTTTTTTTATAATTTATAGTTAGTTATATTATTCACAAACTTATAAGGTGTTGGTATTTCTCAAATTTTAATTATTCTCTCATCCGCCTAATACATATTCAGGACTTTTTTGTCTTTTGTCAAATACATATTCACGACTTATTGGTTATTATTCTCTTTTGAAAAGTCAGCCTCATCCACATGTAAAGGTGTAATTAGATCCCTAATTAAACTCACGCATTCATCGGATTACATCACAATCAAAAAAATTTGTTCAGATCTAAGTGAAACTGGCATTCTACCAAATAAATTGCTCCATTAATTCACAATATTAAGCTATTAATTACTTTTTCATGTCCACCCTGGTTTCCTACTTCCCAGTAGATTTTGGGTGATTTTCAAAATGGTTTAAAAACAATGAACTTATCCCTTAGCTAATTTGATCAAGAGTTTTGGAGAAGTCAACCGAGTCTAGGATAAATCAACCATGCAAATTGGATTTTATATTTTTTTCTCCCCTCCTTAAACTTGAAATGACATGATTTTGAGTTAAAGGAAAAATCCCAAATCCATTAAATTTGTGCTTTAATAACTCTATTTTACTATATGTGTAGTTAATACATAAATATCCTATATTTACTTGTGGATGATTTTTTATTTAAATGTCACTTTTTTAAGGACTATGTATGAATATTTTTTTATATATTTTAATTAAATTGTATTATTAAAATTCAAAAAGCATGCAATGTCCCAACAACTATATTTTATAGCGCCAAAATGTGTGAGGGGTCTCTCTATTTTCTTTACCATCCACTTCCCTCAATTTCTTTATTCATACCGTTAGATTAACTTTAAGTGGTTGAGATTTAATATCCTATAAAAATATTATTATAATATTAAATAACAAAAAATGTATATAAATAAATTTAAATCATTAAAATTTGATATAACTAGTTCATATCTTTATACTGTTATTAAAGTATTATATATATATATATATATATATAACTTTTTATAAAATATTGAATCCCAACAGTGTTCAGAGTTAATCTAACAGTGAGAATAAAGAAATGGAAGGAAGTGGATGGTAAAGAAAATTGAGAGGCCCCTCTCCCAACTAAAATGGAATCGAATTAAAACTAGAATAGGTCATTTAAAAAAATGGTAACCTTATCTTACAATTATTATTTATTCACAATTAAAAAAATTGAAGTCGCCTGTCTGATGATCATCACCCTTTATTAGCAGCTGATGAAATAAAATATCAGAGTATGCATGTTATATGAAATCAGATCATGTAAATTTTTGCTTAAAGATTAATATGTTGTAAATAGTACATTACATCATTTTAAAGCTTTAAGGAAATTTAAGAATAAAATTATTATTTTATTTTAAGACATTTATTATGTTTTGAAACATTTTTTTTCTTAAAATTCACCAGTAATTATCCAGAATGTATAGATATCCAAATTTTATACACTGCACGACCAAAACAAAACGAACGAAAGTAAAATGAATATATTCTGTTTTATTATAATATACTAATAAATTCAAGCCTATAGATAATATCCTTTGCTTATTGACCACCAGCAAGCTATAACATAGCCTGTTAAATCCGGAATCAATTTCCCTGCTCATCCAGAAGGATGAATAGGGAGATTTGGATAATCCAGATTTAGATTTTTTTTAAAATTATTTTAATGGGCACAGTATCTCAAATAAAAAAAATATTTTAATTAAAAATTTTTTAAAAAATAATTTTTTTAAGGTACAGAATCTAAAATAAAAATAATCTTTTAACTAATATTTTTTTAAAAAATAATTTTTTTATTAAAAAATTATCTATTTATTTTTAAAAAATAAAATCTAAACCGTCCAAATATAAATAAGCTATCCGTGACTATCCTTGGGATAGGCACTGAAACGGGTTCCATTGAACCCTAAAGAAAAAGGACTCGTAGGATAGGGGAAATATTGCCCTTCTAAGTAAACCTGCATGTAAGATATGTTTTAATCAGAATTATTGCTAGTTGCATTTATTAGCTACTTCATGTTTTCAATCAATGTGGTACAATTAATTGGGTTGACATTATACTTTCAGGTGGGCATATAGATAGTTAGGTGGGGCTATGTTTGACTCCATTTTAATATTTGCTTTTATAAAATATTATATGTAGTATAGATGAGCATCATTGAGAATGCAATCAATGCATCATAACATGTTAGATCACTGAAAGAATCATAAAATAAGTAAGGAGAATGAAGTATTGCTATCAATTTTCTTATGATTCCTGCACAGAAATTCCTGTATATACTCCCAGTGTACCACCTCACAAAAACTTTGAGCAATAAAAAAAATACATAATTTAATTTTAATTCTAGCTATCAAACAACCCACTAGTGCCACTATTATTATTGTCCCCCTCTCCCCCACACTGCACTGCTAGCCTCTTCTTCCTCTCCATGACCATCGCTGTTTTGCTTCTTCCCCTCCATCAAGCTTCACTGCAACACAACACCTTTGAATTCGAGACATAATCTCCCCCATGATTATCGTCATTCGAGCCTTGTCTCCTTCACTGCTTCATGGAGAGCTAGAGGAAGGAGAATGATACAATGAAAGAGGTGATGGGATAAAAGAAAACGGCAATATAATGAAGTGTTTGGCTGAACAATTAATCTTTGCCAAAATTAAAGAAGACTCTTCAGTGTTGGAGAAGGCGGAGGGGAAGAGGCCGATGGTGTGGTGCGGTGGAGGAGAAAGGAAAGGGGTTATGATGGTGGCACTGGTGGGTTGCGTCGGACGGCTTTCCCTCTGTTTTTTGTCTTTTTTTACAAAGAAAATAGAGAGTGACAACTAAGGTTAAAATTAAAATAGGTGTTAATTTTTATTGGTCAAAATTGTTGAGAGATGACACTTTTAAGAGTATACAAGAATTTCTCCTACCACTATCTTCCTCCATCACTAAAAAAATTTGATTGGGTAGAGCATAGATGAGCTCTGAGTATATGTAAGAATTTCTCACTAAGAAGCATAATTAATTACATAGGAATTAGCTTTATTGATTCGACCTCTTTTACCAGTTTATCCAATCTGTAACTGAACATGATAAACTAAATTATGGATGTTACTCTAAGTGTTTGTTTGAATTAGTATTGAAGAAGCACGTTCACGTAAGTCGAGACAAAACTTCTCTCACACATTTACCTCGTATGTTATAAATTACGTTGGAAAAACATATTCTACCGCTAATCCCACTAAATTGAATCAACCCATTTAAACAAAGAAAAGAAAATAAGAGGACTTTGGTCGTTTCACTGAGAATGTTGTCTGAGATGAGCAAGGGCCACAGCAACTTTAGCTCCAAAAAGAGCATTATTCTTCACGAGTGCTGTATCTTTGCATATCATCAAGCTTTTCAAAACATCAAGTCAAATGCTGGAGTTTTAACCTAACAACTTTGAAAATCAAGTAATCCAAATTGATTTGATATTTTAGTTCTTCCTAAAACACACTTTTGTCTTGTTTGATTCCACCAAAAGTATAGCATAGCATTTCATTTTTAATCATTAAAAGCTATGAGTAAGGAAGAGAAAGTGAGAGCGAGATCTAAAAGAGAGAGAGGGAGAGCGATTGTGAGAGAGCTGAGTTTTTTTTAAAAAAAAAATTCCTACAAAAAATCTGACTCGGAAAACAAAAGGTGAGATGGATGTGATGTAGATATGTCATCTCTGCAAGTTTAGTCAACAAATGTTGACTTTTTTTGAGCAAAAAACAATGTTGACTTTTAGGAATAGTAATTGGAAGGTAAAATTGTCCTATTTTTTAAATTTTTGGGGTAATGTTGCCTCTTCAAAAACTTCCAAACACCCAATGTTCATTAATAAAAACTTTCTGGGCATTTTTTCCCTTCAATCCTTAATTAAATTTGTCTTTTTATCAAAACAAACTATTTGTTCCTCATATTTTAATCTTGAAAAAAATTTGTCTTTTGACCTCAACTCAATCTCTAAACTTTTGGCTCATTTAAGACTCAATTTTCATCTTCATAAATTTGTATTATAATGATTGTTATATAAAACTCATCTGAGTCAGCCCATGGTGACAATTGAATTCATCCTGCCTAGCACCACGTAGTAAACCTTTACTTTGCTTTTGTTTTGCTTATTTCACTTATAAGTTCTTTTCACATAAATCGAGACAAAATTTCTCTCATATACTTATCTCATTTACCGTAAATTACGATTTAAAAACACTTATAAGTAAAAAATAAGTTATCCCAAATAAATACTTTCCCTCTCTCTACACATGCTCTTTATCAAAACCCAAGAGACCCTCAGAACTCATCCTCTCACCCTCTCTTTTGCCATTCTTTGATCATTCTCATGATCTTCCTCTCTCTGTCATTAAATAAGCTTCCAAGCCCAAAAGGGTAATAGTCTCGGAAATGGCCCTAAAAGATAGAAGATTCCTAAGTAGTGTCACGTTTGGCCTTTCTAAATAAAAGGGCAATTTTACCCCAATACTTTAGACTGTTAAAAAAAATTATCCAAATATTATAAGATCAAAAGTATTAACTAAGGGTATGTTTTGGAGAGCTTATTTTGAGAAAATAAGCCCAATTTACCCAAGCCGAGAAAAAAATCCTTTCACATACTTACCTCGTATACCGTGAATCACGAATTATAAGCACTTATTACCCAAAAATAAGCTTTTCCAAACGAGCACTAATATGCTATAATTAAACCCGGTCATCAAGAGAACAATTTTAAAAAACTGAAGAAGTCGTTCACGCATAGGCGATCTTAGCTCATCTGGCCCACACCGTACACTGCAATTTTCTTAGTTTCTTTTCTTTCTTTCTTTGTTTTGTTTTGTTTTTATTTTGGTAATTTTTATTGTTTTCGGTGAAATTTGCAACTAATACCTGTTTCTTCACATATAGCCCCGCTTTTCACGGAGCCGGCTTTAATAATAATATTTTTATAATATATTAAATTTAAATCGTTAAGATCTTAATTCAACAACCTAGATTTAATAAAGAACCCTCATTTTCTTTAAAGAAAAAGAAGAAAGCCGGTTCCAACTTTTCACTCCCTTTTTAGATTTGGAGGGAGTTATAACTAATACCTCACCATATCCTTCCCTTATTCTCCCTTTATTTTATATTTCCAACCAAATGGGAGCAACTTTAATTTCCTGAAAAATAAAAAGAATATAAGTGAATTTTAAAAAAGAATAATTTTTATCTTGCTAACGGAATCTAGAAAAATATATAAAATAAATCATATGAATCTAATTTTTTTGACAAAATATTATATAATATATCCAAAATCTACACTTCTCCAAAAAAATTAACTGGGTCTTTTATTTAGAAAGGGGAAGCATAATATTTGCATATTATAGCATATTGGTAAATACTTTTGATCTTACAGTGTTTGGATAATTTTTTTACTGTTTAAATTATTGGGATAAAATTGCCAAATAAAAGTGAGGGTAATAAATATTAGCCAAGGGCTGAATTTCTCTCCCCATGCTTTCGTTCTCCCTCCTTTCTCATGTCCCTGCCCTCCCTCTCATGCTAGCAACCAAAGACAGGTGAAATCGTTCGCTAGGTGAACGATTTTGCTTTTTTTTTTTTTTAATTAAAAACGTTAGATCCCACATATTACACAAAGTTATATCCGTTTTTGGGGTGAATGGATTTGTATATAAATATTAACTCTTTTGGTGAATTATTTTGAGTGAATACTTCTCACAGTACCATTTAGGCATTTTTTTTAACTCTATAAAGTATATTGATTAAAAAAATCCTTCAAACGATGATTTTCTCCTTTTCTGTAATTTATAACTCCTCATTTGGCATCATAATATAATGTACGTCTCTTATATATTGTGTATTTTCTTAATATATTTCCTACATTATTTTTTTATTTTATCGATGGAGAATACGATAAATAGGATAGAATAAATCTAACCAAATCATCTAAATCTCGCCGGACTGAGATAATGGAGTGGAGACTTGCATGTGCATCATGTACTCATCTGTTTATTCTTTTCTCGGATGAGGAAGATGGTACAATACATTAACACTTGTTTAGACTTGCAACATTAAACTTGTTCTGATTGTACAATACATTAATACAATCAGCCAATGCTCTTTGTATTCAACTATTTAAATTTTTGTGTTTGTTTAAAACTTGTTACTTTGATTCTATGTTCCAGACTTTTGTGTTTGTTTTAAACTTGTTACTTTGATTATGCATGTACTGTAGCTGGACTCTCGTCTGTTTTTGCTTTCAGGCAGCATATAATGAAAAATATATTCAAGGTCCAAAAAAAAAAAGTTGAATACAAACAAATCGTACAAAATCTTGTGGTCCCACATCTTGAATTGCTCCATACACGTATACGCGCTATCTGTAAAGATTCTCTGCTGATATTATCTACAAATGAATATAAAATACATAATTCTATTATATTCCAACAATAATAAACTGATATTTTTCTTATCTTTTTGTGTAATGTCAGCTATAAGATCGTCACTAAGATTTTGAGCACAAGACTTAGGGAGATTATGGGGAAAGTTGTTAGTCACCACCAGTGCAGTTTTATAGCGGGATGTCAAAGTAGTGATAACATTATCATCGCTCAAGAGGTGATTCATTCCATGAGAACTAAGAAAGGGCGAAAGGGTTGGATGGTGATAAAGGTAGATCTTGAAAAAGCTTATGACCGTCTGGAATGGGTTTTCATCCGTGACACTCTGAAGTCTGTGGGTATTGAAGATCACATATGTGAAGTCATCATGGCTTGTATATCCAGCCCCCGATTCCGAGTCTTATGGAATGGGGTAAATACCGAGGAATTCACAGCCTCCCGAGGAATAAGACAAGGGGACCCACTCTCACCCTACATTTTTACCCTGTGCATGGAGCGGCTAAGTCATGTCATTGAAGATTCAGTTACTGAAGGTTTGTGGAAGCCATTTCAAGTTAAGAGAGGGGGTCCTTCTATTTCACACCTATTTTTTGCAGACGATCTTATCCTGTTTGGAGAGGCTTCAGAAAGCCAGGTGGATCATATGTTGAGTTGCATACAAAAGTTTTGTGATGTATCTGGTCAAAGGATGAATAAAAGAAAGACGAGGGTATGTTTCTCTAAAAATGTTAATTTTTCCAGAGCTTACAGTCTTAGCCAAAGAATGGGTGTATGCCTAACAGGAGATTTAGGTAAATATTTGGGCATCCCTCTCATACACAAAAGGGTTACCAAAGTTCTATTTGCACCTATTATGGAAAGAGTTCATAAAAGGTTATCTGGATGGAAGAGGGGCTGTCTTAACATGGCTGGAAGAGTAACTCTCATTAAAGCAGTATTATCTGCTTTACCGTCTTACCATATGCAGACAATGTTGATTCCCAAGGGCATTATCCAAGACCTGGAAAGGTTGAGTCGGAGTTTTCTATGGGGTGAAACAGATGAACATAAGAAGTTGCATCTTATCTCCTGGGATCGGGTTAAGCAGGATAAAGAAGATGGCGGTCTAGGTATACGTGATATGGGGAAGCAAAATGAAGCCTTCATCATGAAACTTTGTTGGCACCTCCTCACTAATAAGCATGCTTTATGGGTACGGGTGCTCAGAGCTAAATACCGTTGGGACCAGACAAACAGACCAATGACTATGAGGAATGCGTCGCTTACTTGGAGGGGGATTTGTTCCATTTGGGATAGATTCTATAGGGGTGTAGGTGTGAAGATTGGAAATGGGAGGCAGGCATCCTTTTGGTATGATAATTGGTCGGAGGTAAACAAAACATTGATAGAGCTTGTTCCAGGCCTTGAGGGATTTGTTGACAGTAATGAGAAAGTTCAAAACTTTGTTAACCCTTAGGGTGAGTGGGATGTGGCCAGATTAAGCATATGGTTTCAGCGACCGGTGATCGACCGTATCTTGTGTGCACACGTTCCCAGTGATGAGAGAGGAGAGGATACATATTACTGGAAGCCTTCATCTAACGGTTGTTTTTCTGTTAATTCTGCATATCATTTCAGTTTTGCAGGTAATCAGAACCGGGGAGAACCTTTATGGAGATTGCTCTGGAAGTGGCCAATAGCGGAGAAAGTTAAGACGTTCATGTGGCTTGCAGCTCAGGACAGGGTCCATACAGCCCAGCTACGAGCAAGATGGGGGCTGCAGGAGCATGCTGGATGTCCATTTGGCTGTAATCATGATGAGGACCTAATGCACCTTCTGAGGGACTGTGTCAATGCTCGGGACAGATGGCTTTCCATTATCCAGCCAACTTTGTGGGATCAGTTTTCTTCTACCCAAGGTATGGACTGGATAAAATGGAATCTTAAGCACGAAGTTGGTCGGGACTTCACTAAGAAAGTTAATTGGGCAACGTTGTTTGGGTATGTATGTTGGGACATTTGGGTTGATCGTTGTAATAAACTGTTTGGGGAGGATCAGGCTTTTGTTTGCCCTAGTGGTCATTCTAGCTTTTTCAGAGCTAGCTGGGATATGGATCTGTTTAATAACTGTCAATTTTATAGTCATTCTACTAGAGATAAGGAACTACTAGTCCAGGATCAACCAGGGTTCAGTACTCTAGAGACCGATGGTTCTGTTCTTGCGTCTGGTGAAAGTAGTTGTGCAGGTGTGATTCGTGGAGGCGATGGGACATGGCTATGCGGTTACATGAGCAAGCTCATTCATGTGCCGCCGGTTATTGCGGAGATTATTGCAATTGTGCAGGGACTCCAGGTGTGCTGGAACAAACAATTACTGACGAACATTTTGGTTTTCACTGACTGTCTGGAGGCGGTCAACTTAATTTATAGGGGTGCTGCCTTAGATCACCCATTTTTGGATGTTATTGAGGATGCTCGACTTTGGCTGTCTAGGAATTGGAGAGTTCTCGTTTTTCATGTTCCTAGGGAGCAGAATATGGTAGCGGATCATCTTGCTAGTTTAGCTCATTCTGCCACAGGAAATTTTGTAATCCTTGATCAACCACCACCTTTCGCTCGGGAGGCGGTCGTTGCTGAGGGATGAGTGACTTGATCTTGTTGTATGGGGTTCTGCGTAAACCTAGTTTGCATTAGTCTTGTATCTGGTTAATGTAATCCAGTTTTTGATTCAAAAAAAAAATTAAGTTTGTTATTTATTTATCCTAAACTTAATAACTTCTAATTAATTTAAAATTATGATAATATCCCATATAATGCACCAAATCGATATCTTATCAAAATATTAAATGAATCTCTTTAATTTAGCATATCTCAAATTTAACTAAAAAAATAATGAGGACTCCTCAATTCTGACTAAAAAAGTATATTGGTAGAAAAGTAACCGTAATTTTTTCACCTAATATCCCCAGTAAACTATAAAAATTTTTAACTAATGAAATAAAGTACTGTAACTAATAACTTATATTAAGAGTAATTTTAAAATTTAATAAAAATAATTAATTTTAACTAACTTCTTGAACTTACATAAAATTATTATTAGTTTCTTAATTTTTATCTCACTTTCTCTTCAAATGCCAGCATGAAATGTTAATATGTGTTGCTAGTAATATATTGTGACAAGCTTTATTTATAAAATGACTCTAAATGGCATATATATAGACCACATAGATGTGTGCTATGCCTTTGCTACTACTTTAATTGTTGAGAATTAGATTCCTGGAGGACTCAAATATTTAATGTTCATACAATTAACGTGACACCCAAATTGTTATTTATTTATCCTAAACTTAATAACTTCTAATTAACATGCGGGAAACTTAGTGATCTGGTTGCATGGTCGTCTACAGTTAGCAGAACAATTAAAACGGATTTTTTTTTTTCTGTAATGGTTCACAGGCATGCCAGTAATATACGATGAGCATGTGTGTGCTTCCTGTCTTTTGAAGCATGAAGGGGGTCATTGTACCATGTATGATATGTAGAGTGATTACAGCATTTTGTGCTTGTAGGGCATGTAGACAGGCCCCAAAGGATGGGCTTAGGAAGTTAAATAATGCCTATTTCTTTGTGGATCTGACATTGCATTGGGCCTCTAATGTAAATTGAAGTTTTAGAGACTATGCATCAATATATTAGGTCTGACATTGCATTGGTCCTTCTTCATGATCATTGAGATAAGGCGCGCGCGCGCGCGCGTGTTGAAGGTGAATTCAGGACAAGAGACCATATATATTTGTGTGTGTTAAAGTTGAACTTAGGACAAGAAACCAGATATATTGTTCTAGTTGACCCCAAAAGCAACCAGAATGTTGAATCCTAATAAACAAACACCTACACAGTGCCCTACACTATCATAGGATAATGTGCGAACCCTTAGCACGTTCAGTAGTGATAAAGAAATGGGGCCGCCAAGGTCTCCGGTCCTGCATAATGCCCAGTTGTTAAGTTAATTAAATTGTTTGATAAGTTCCAAAAATATCTAAGCTTGAGTTCTGTGGTAAGTTACCGCATCGTGAGAGTCCCAAGTCATGAGGTTGTCCCTTAAACACTTCATGAGAATAGTTGCGCTGCTTTCTTGGTAGGGTCCTTTCCCCAGCATCCTCTCCAATTCGTCAGCGGCATCTTCATAAGCCTTTTCAAAGATAAAAGATTAAATGTCAGATTCTTTATAACATTAGCACAAAGCATATTTATTTTTGAATCATACCTTCTTAGCTATCGTGGTGGCCTCACAAGGTTCGTTCAAAATTTCATAGTAAAATGCCGAAATATTCAAGGCCAGTCCCAACCTTACGGGATTGGAGGGACCAAGATGATGACGATCTTTATCAGCAGTTACCTAGGATATTCAAATTATCAGTATGACAAGTAGAAAGAAATAGAAGTGCTAGAGTAATCAAAAGCTACGGCTAGCAAAAAGAAATCCACCAAATCAAGCAAATAATTAATACCCTCATGTATAGTATGTTGGATTAACAAACCCTGATGGCTCAATTTGAGCAGCAAGATAACTGCTATTTATTTTATAGAAAGAAATAATGACGAATCCTACAACTAGATCATATATTGATCCAATACTTATAACCATCAATAACAACAAATCAACCTGGTTCAACTTACACTATCGGTGTTACTCCCTCCGGTCCTAATTATAAGATAAAGTTGACTTTTTTGGAGAAATTAAGGAAACCAATTAAATCACTTTAGAATATTTATTTTTTTATTTTTTTCTTCAAACTAATTAATTTGACTAATAAACTGATATATAATCTAAAGATACTAAAAATATAAATACTTTAAAGTGATTTAATTGGCTTCCTTAATTTCTCCAAAAAAGTCAACTTTGTCTTATAATTAGGACCGGAGAGAGTATAAAAAAATAAAAAAGTTCACACTATAGGCCCTAAAGCCTACTAACTTGTGTACAAGGCCCCAGTAGCAAACACAGCAAATTATTGTTTTTATTGAAAATGAACAATGATGAATCCTACAACTGGATCATAGGTTGATCCAATACTTATAGCGACCAGTCAAAATGTTCAACTCACACTTATCGGGCCTAAAGCCCACTAATTCATGTACAAGGCCTCAGTAGTCGATACAGCAAATATGCACATATTCTATCAATGTTGATCCAATACTTATAGCAATCAGTCAAAATAACGCTAAATAAACCTGGACCAACTCACAACTATCGGGCCTAAAGCCCACTAACTCATATTCAAGGCCCCAGTAGCAATTAAAGCAAATATGCACATATTCTATGAACGTACAGGGAAGGATTCAAAGAATATGGGAAAAATAAATGGCATTAACAATACCAGAGATTACCGCTACTTTCAGGTAATATTTGAGGGCCTCGTCAATGGCCTCCTCCTATTCCGCACAAGACTTGATCTCTGCCAAGTATCTGTGGTAGTCTCCTAGCATTCTCCTATAGACGACCATTGACTCTGAAGTATTAGTAGAGTTGATCAAATTAATTTTTAGAAGCTTTATCATATTTCGGCATTGCTTCGTCAACTGAGACCAAACCCACGATCGGTATATGTTGGACAGAGCACGATAGGTACCCTCCCGCGCTTCTCCACAGAGAAAGACCTGCAGGCGGCTCGGAGGGATTCCACCACATTCATGTGAGTGACGGAAAGGAGATTAAACTCCTCATAGGTGAGGCAGATATCTTTGATGGAACGCACTAGCCTAAATAGAAGAAAGGGAGACAGTGGTTTACTTCTTGGAATGCCAAGAAATCAGAGAATTTCCAAGGAAAATGCAATATCCAGAAAGAGAACGGCGAGTGTCAAGGTAACCATCCTAATTAGAATCACTGAGTGCTGTAAGTTTTAAAGCAGAAGTAGAAGAAAAGAACAGGCCTTTACCAAGAGTGCTCTTAAGATATCTCAGTACACGAAAAGCGGCTGTGTAATGCATAGTGGTCGGTGTGTGGATAAACTGACATAGCTGCTGCATAACATAAGAAATGTATGGCCTTGTAGTAGTTAGATAGAGTAAATGACCTACAAGTTTGCGATAAGAGGCAACATCAGATAATGGAGTGCCTTGATCATGAGAAAGATGTGTATTATGAGCCATGTGTGTAGAAAGGGGTTTACTACCCAAATACCTTGCATCAGCTAGTATTTCAAGTGTAAACTTTCATTGACAGAGAGAGAATTTAGCACTAGAACGTGCAACCTCAAGGCCTAGAAAATATTTGAGGGGTCATAGGTTATTGATTTTAAAGGCATCATCTAAGTAAGCCTTAATTCTAGCAATTTCAGAAGCATCATTTCCAGCAAGAATTACATCATCAACATAAACTAGTAAAGCAGTGAATGAACCATCCACACAACGAATGAAAAGAGAATAATTAGATTTAGACTGAACATACCCATAAGAAGTGAGAGCAGAAGAAAGCTTAGCAATCCATTGACGAGAAGCATGTTTGAGGCCATATAGAAACTTTTGCAATTTACAAACCAAATTAGGTGTGGGAGAATCAAAGCCAGAAGGAAGACACATATAAACATCTTCATGTAAATCACCATGAATGAAAGCATTGTTAACGTCCAATTGTTCCAAATGCCAATTGGATACAGCAACTATAGCAAGTAATAAGCAAGCCGTTGTCATTTTGGCAACTAGGGAAAAAGTATCAAAATAGTCAACCCCCTCAATTTGAGTGTAGCCCTTTGCCATTAACAGAGCTTTATACCTCTTTAGGCTACTATCAGCCTTAAACTTTGTTTGGAAGACCCATTTGCAACCAGTTGGAGATTTATCAAGAGCTACTTTAGTCAAGACCCAAGTATTATTTTGTTCCAATGCTGATATCTCATTTTGCATGGCTTACTGCCATTCAAGGTGTTTGATAGCAGACTTGTATGATTTGGGATCAAGAGGAACAGAAATAGAAAGGGCAAAATGTTTGTATAAAGGAGACAAAGAATCATAAGAGAGATAAGATGATAAAGGATACTTACAGGTGGAGATTGGGAAGCTAATTGGTGTAGCAAGTTGCAGTGATAATCACTCAAATGGCTGGTAGCTTGTGCACTCTCTATAACCTACGAATAGGAGAACAAGTAGAGACAGGTTGTGGTAGAGAGATAGAAGAAGAAGAGGTAGTGTTTAATGGTAGAATAGTGGGGGCAGAATGAAAATGAATGACTGAGGAATCAAGAGGTATAAAAGACACAGTGAGAAAAGGATCAGGATAATCCAAAGATGGAAGAGATTGAGGGAAAGGAAGAGAATGATCTGGAGGTAGAGATGGTTTGGTAGCAAAAGGAAATATGTTTTCATGAAATGTGACATGTCTTGAAACTAAAACTTGATTAGTGTAAAGATCAAGGAGAAGATAGCCTTTAGTACTAGTTTTGAAACCCAAGAAAACACATTTTTGAGCTCTAGAATCAAACTTGGTTCGATGAGCAATATGTGTGCTAGCAAAGCATAGAGAACCAAACACCTTAAGGAAGGAAAAATCAGGATCAGTATTGTGCAATTTTTGGAAGGGAGAGGAGTAGTGCAAAATAGAAGTTGGCAATCTATTAATGATGTAAACAACATGAATAATAGCATAAGACCAATAAGCAAGGGACATGCATGATTGAAACAAAAGAGCCCTAGCGACATTGAGAATATGTTGATGTTTTCGTTCAACAGTGCTATTTTGCTTAGGGGTTTCAACAAAAGAAGTTTGATGTAAAACACCTTTAGACAAATAAAAGGAAGTCATTTGAAATTCAGGCCCATTATCAGACCTTATGATCTTAACAGTAGTGGAAAATTGATTTTCTAAGAAAGAAATAAGAGTTTGAAGAGCAGATTGTGCCTCAAACTTAGTATGCAAGATAGAAACCCAAGTAAATCTAGTATAATTGTCTACAACAGTTAAAAAATAATGATAATCAATTACAGAAGTTACATGAAATGGTCCCCAAATGTCAACATGTAGAAGTTCAATACAAGAAGTGGTTTTAGAAACACTATTTGAGAAAGGTAGTTTTCTTTGCTTTGCAATGTGACAAGTTTCACAACTAGTACCATTTTTCTTACAAGTAATGAAAGAAAATTGTTGCTTTAAGACACCCAAAATGTTATTGGATAAATGGCCAAGGCAAAAGTGCACAAATCAAAAGAGGGATCAGGGTTAAGGAAAAAGCATAAGGAATAGTATAAGTGCAAGCAACCGAATATGTGGAAGAAGTCATAGTGTAAAGTCTATGAGACAACTTAGCTATATCAATCATTTTTTGCTTCTGTAAGTCCTGTATGAAACAATAAGTAGAGGAAAAGGTGAGACAACAAGAGAGTTGCTGAGTCAACAAAGAAATAGAGAGGATATTAAAGTGAAACTCATGTATGAAAAGGACATTAGAAAGGAAAATATGAGAATTGATTGGAACAATACCTGAGATGCTAGTAATAACAGAAGCATTGTTTGGTAAAGTAACTTTAAGAGGAGAAATTGTAGAATAAGAAGTAAAGAAATCAAGAGAATGACAAACGTGAGCAGTAGTGCCACTATTCACAATCCAACAATAAGAGGTATTAAGAGAAAGAACAAAACATATACATTGTTTATCAAGATTAGGCATCAATATAAGGGTAGAAACTTGGTTTACACAAGGAACAAAAGTTGAAATAGAAGTAGGACTAGCATCATCAGATTTCAGCAAGGACAGTAATTTGGTGTATTGAGCTTGAGTGAGTGAAGTATGCAAATAAGTTACAGTAGGCTTCTGAGACAGAGATTCAGCCATATTAGTAGCATTAGAGCTAGAGGTTAAATTGTTCATAGAGGAACCAGAACAAGATGAAGTAGTTCTAAATTTGAAACCATGGGGAAATCCATGTTTCTTGTAACATGTTTCTATTGTATGTTGAAGCTTCCCACAATAGGTACACACTTTGTTATTGGTGTTATTTGTAATATCCAGAATTTTGGGATTGGAGGCTTGGGAATAAGCTTCAATGATGTGAATTGCTAAGCTCCGGTTTAGCAGGTGTCCTAAATTTATTCTCTAATATTTCTTATATCTTTAAGGTATTAAAGGGAATAAAATAGTGAATTAAAGAGTATGGAAAATTTGTATAAAAAATGGAATTTATTGAAGTTGTAAGTGCTTTTCGTTTCATTGCTTCAAGTGAGGCAATGAGATTGTCATGTCGTTTTGGAAGAACAAATCATGAGGAAAAATTACAAAATTTTATAGGGTAAAAGTAGACATCCTAATCTTTATGAATCATTTGAAACTATATACAAAGAGTTATGAATTTTTGAAGTTAGCCCAGCAAAACTAGAAAGTTTCTAGAACAACATTCAAAAACTTAAATCCTGGGAATTTTGTGCTTTCAATTGCCTAAATTCTATATTTTTTCTTAAAACTAGACTCAATAAGGGTTCCAAATCCTTTGGAATCACTCCAAAATGATGTCTACAAATTTAGTTATGATTTTTCAAAGTTTGGACAGAAAATCTGCCAGAATTTCCAATTAATCTGAAAATGAAGGAAAATTATGGGATAAATTCATATCAACTATTTCTCCTTCTCCTATGGGCTTGGACATGTTTGAGGGCTGACTAAAGAGAGGGAAGGACTTAGTAGAATTCAATTGGGCTTACGATTATAAAAAGCTAAAGTTATGTACACAAAAAGTTCAATTTTTGGAGATTTGTTTAATTAATTAAATAAATAGTTGAAATATAATATAAGATATTATAAAAAAAACATTATCCTCTTCCTCCTTCAGCCATAAATAGTGCAGCACCATAAGAAATGAGAGAGAGAGAGAGAGAGAGAGAGTTAAGTTCTAGAGAGAGAAGGAGAAGAAAATCTCACAAGTTAGGTCGATTTCTTCGGTGAATTCATACCTAACGTGTATAATCTTTCTCCTAAGCTTCTCTTCCATGCTATTTAAGGTATTTGAAGCTTAAAGTTTGTTATTCAAGGAGGCTAGGGTTCACCCATAAGAAGGATAAACCAGAGGAAGTGAAAGGTAACTTCCAAACCTTCGAATATTGATTGTTCTGGCTGTTGTGAGTAGTTTAATTGGTGAAATTTCGCCGGATTGACTTTGTTTGTGAAAATGAAAAATGGGTTGTTGGAAGTGTTATGCTGCCAAAATTGGTACTAAATGATAGTTATAACTTAATTAAATAGTTAATAAAGTGGTTAGGAGTATAAAGGAACACGTCTGTAAAGTCGGAATCGAAAAACCCCAATTTTTCCTAGAGAATTTCAGATTTTGGCCAGGACTAATTGGAGGGGTTAGTGCTGGATTTTTGATGATATGATGATTTTATTGAGTTCAGGAGGGAAAATTAGGTAGGGTTACAGTTGATCATTTTTTCAGAAAAGCCTGAAAAAGCATAATTACAAAAATGCCCTTAAAATCTTAAAAGCGGGCTGCTAAGGGCATTTTTGTCATTTAGCAGTGAATTTTTTAATTCTGAGTCCAGAAATGGATTCATTGGGTGAAAATGTTAGAATAGACCATGTCAAAATTTCGGGAAAAGTATGGTCGGACTGGGTACTGCGGGGCCGCGCCGGGTCCCTGGGGGCATTTTGGTAAATTTTTACAATAGGCTAATATAACCACTATAAACACTATTGAAGTGCCTAAAATGGTATATGAATGGGTTTTAACCTAATTCTTGTACATTTGACATTTTAGGGCTTGATTGATAGCCTAAGCTGAGACACGAAGTTCGAGGAGCCTCTTTAAGGATCAGAGAAGGGAAATTAAGGTAGGAAACTTACCTCTCTTGCATATATTTGGTATTTGTGCTGGTGTATTGATGCATGTTATTGCTTTACTTGTTATGTGAAACATATATGAACGATTGAAGCTCTATTTTTTTATGCTATGGCCATAAGTATGTTGTTTAAAAAATTTAGCACGCAGATATGTCATTTTGTTAGCATGATTTTATGTAATGCAAGCATGTCATGCATTAAACACTTATTCTGCATACATATTGGTACTATTTCCTACTGAGATTCTCCCGAATCTCACCCTCCCCTACCAACAATTTAGACAGGTGAATACATGAGGTACACAAAGAATAGAGAAGAGAACTATGTTAGAACCGACTGACACCCAAGAGGGGGGTGAATTGGGTGTAAGATAAAAACTTAAGAACTTTTATAATCTTTATTCATCTTAGAGGAAGCAATAAATATGAAAGTAATGAATCATAAATCACAGTTAGATATTTAAATGATATATGCTAGAAGTATAAGAGCTTAGGGAAGAGAATATGCAAACTGTGATTTATCCTGGTTCGGCCTAATCCACGATGACCTACGTCCAGTCCCCAGCTCCTCCTGAGATTTTCAATCCACTATCTTCCTTAAGTTTAACAGGGTACTTGAGAACCACTACAATCTCACAAGTTTGATCCGGGCACTTGTGAAGCCTTTACAATTCTCGCACTGAGATTACTCCCCTTTACACACCGTAAGATTACAACCAAGTTGCTCCCCCTTACACACCGTAAGGATACAACTTTGATGATGAAAGATTACAATCAATCTTCTCTCTCAGAAGTGAATAGATGAATACTGAAGCATAATGAAAATAGTCTCTCTCTCAAATATACATGATATAGAAAATGGATAAGAACAGAGAGTAGTTGGGTTGGAGTAGATGATTCATGATCTTTGCATGTTTCTCGTTGTAGTGTTTTCGTTGGTTTTCTGAACTCTGAATGCTCTTCTATTTATAGTTGATGAAGGTTGAGGACCGTTTGAGCATTTCAATATATCCGTTGGAGTTTGGCTTCTTCAATTTGAAAACTAGCCGTTATGAACGTTGACGCTCCGCTTCCGTAAATTCACCTTTTGACTCTCCACATCATATCTTCATTGTATTCCTGGAGAAATACATTAAATACTAATACAATGAAGTGTTAGAGTGATTAGAAGCAAGAATAATGAGTTATATAATCATTCCATTGATTTCCAGAATTTTCGGGACGTTGTTCTATTTTTCTGGGAAGCATTACTCGAGTGCTTACTCGAGTAAACATCAAGTTTCTTCACATGTTACTCGAGTGACTACTCGAGTGACCTTCTATTTTCTGCATAGCTTACTTGGGTAGTGACTTGAAGTTCTCTTCTAAATAACTTTTCATGCACAGTGCTTTACTCCAGTAGTGACTTGAAGTTTTCGTCAATGTACAGTGATTTACTCCAGTAGTGACTTGAAGTTTTCGTCAATGTACAGTGATTTACTCCAGTAGTGACTTGAAGTTTTCGTCAATAACTCTTCATGAACAGTGATTTACTCCAGTAGCTACTCCAGTAATGCTTTTGCAACTTCATAGATTATTGGGGTAACACCTCGAGTAATCCTTTAAAAAACTTTTGATGAACTTCAGGTATTTTGCTTACCACAGTGAGTTACTCGAGTAGCTCCTCGAGTAACATTGGCAGTGGTACAAAATGCCGAGAGCAACTGCAAGTGACCTACATGGTTACTCGAGTACCTACTCGAGTAAAGTTTTTTGTTATCAACTAGTTACTCGAGTGGTGCCTTCAAGTAAATTCTTGATTTTGACTCGAAACATGGCAAATTATATATCATCGGAAAGCCCTCATTATCTACATTCCAATGCAACAAGAATCAACTCCAAACTCGTTGTATACAGAAAGTTATGATCCAAAGAGTATCTACTGTTCTTAGACAATCCTGAAATCATGAGCAGCAACTTCCAGAAGTCATAGCTCTTAGGATATAGCTTCAAATGTGACAAATTATATATCCATGGAAAGCTCTTTGAATCTTCTTTCATATGGCACCGGTTTCGTCTTAATCCGATATGTATTTTGAGAGTTATGTCCAAAATACCAAAGCTGTCCTGGAATATGACGGTGATTCATGAGTCAACTTCAACAGATCATATATCCCTCATCTGAACTCCTTTGAATGTGATATTGGTGTCAAAAGTTCGTGTTGGAAGTCTAGTTTCATATGCCGCTGGTTTCAGTTCGATCCAACATGTGGTTGGAGAGATATCATCAAAATACCGAACCTCTGTTCTGCTGCGCGAAAAACAGAGTGATATTTACTTCAAGTGCCGCCTCGAGTGATTCATCAAATAACCGGCAGATTACTCGAGTAAGGCCTCGAGTAAACACCTCCAAAATCAGACAATGCCATATTACTCGAGTGATTACTCGGGTAATCATCCCCAAAGGTACCATAGCTTCCGTATACATCATTTTAGCTTCGTATTGACCCATTCTAACTTCCGTATAATCATAGAAATCTCCGGTATCACTTCTAGGAGCTTGAATCTTGATATTCTCACGTAATCTTGCAAGTTCTTCTTTCTTTAATCTCTTTCTTCTTGTTTTTCCTCTTGATGATCATTCTTCATAACCCAACTTCAATCTTCTTGATGAATATCTTCAATCTTCTTCAATCTTTGCTTGATATTCCTATTAGTTCTTGCAATGCCTTCTTTCTTCAATCCCTTGTCTCTTGATTTTCTTCTTGAGATCATTCTCCACATATGAGGCATTATAACATCAACCCACAATGATGTC
The DNA here is from genome assembly GCA_963210345.1 of Inga oerstediana. Classification (NCBI taxonomy): domain Eukaryota; kingdom Viridiplantae; phylum Streptophyta; class Magnoliopsida; order Fabales; family Fabaceae; genus Inga; species Inga oerstediana. The sequence continues at coordinate 16,601,854 of OY723400.1, forward strand.
TATGACTAATCTACAAGATATACAACATTAAATATGGTAGTTAGTCAATGTGGAAGATAAGTATATTATACAAACTTTTTGCTCATATTTGACATCTATATCAAAACTATTCATATCTAACATTCTCCCCCTTTTTGATGATGACAAATCCTTCAAGAAAAATATATATGAGTTATAAAAAACTATGTAAGAACAATATATTTTTCTTGCCTTTCTCTCCCCCTATTTGACATCAGCAAAAAGTTTGAAGTATAAAGAAGAAAGACTTGTAGAGAAGTAAATATGAAGTCAAATGAGAAATGTCATTCTCCCTATAAATCAAAATAAATGCATCAGAAAAACAAGTTTCTCTCCCCTGTTTTGAATGTAGTTTCATTTATAATGTGATGTAAATGAAAAATGGTTTTCCTGAAAAACACATTTGAAAGAATATGGAAAGGTTTTCAAGAAAAACTTTCATAATCAAGGATAGGCAAAGTAAGCTCAAAATATAAAGAGAGGGTTTAGAAATGCTCATGTAGTTTTTGGAAAATGATGAAGTGCTCCATGAAGTCCGTTGCTTCCTTTTCTTGTTGTGTAAATCTATGATGTTGTGTTCACCATACTTTTGAAGCGCAACTCTGATGAATAAAGTTCATAGGAGTGAACTATAGCTGGCTTAGTGGTAGACTTTGAAGTGTGCTCAATAGGAAGCTCAGGAATAGCCTTCCTTAGAATGCTACCAAAATCATCCTGATTTGTGCCTTTTGTTGCTTTGAGTGTTGCAGCCAATCATCTTTCCTCAAAGTTGATATATTCTCCTTTTAGTGTGTTGAGGAATGATTTTGCATAGAGCCAATTCTCCTACTATAAAAGCATTCTTGCAAAGAGAATGGTTAGTGCAATCAAGTATCAAATTTATTGCATAAACCAAAGCCATCATTTCTATATGATATGCTAAAAATTAAGATTATGAAAGGAAAAATATAAGAGTAACTCATCATCAAAACTAATTAAAAGATAGTGAATTCAGATGAGTATGTTAAAAGGATTTTCTTTCAATAAATGAGATGGGCTTTTAAGATATAAAACACATGTGAATGTGAAGCTTCCCCTTAATGAATGCATGGCTTAAAGAAAAACTTTGTAAGCAATACAATTAATAACTCCCTTGGATTAGTAAGATCATTGGAAATTTTGTAGAGAGAATGATTATGAAAATATGAAGATTAAAGATAAATCAAGTTTTGAAAAATGATGATGCTACTCAGGGTTTTAAGCTTGTCACCCTGTATCCCTTGAGTAGTTATTTGAGTAATTCCACTCAATCATCACTCGAGTGCTCACTCAAGTGATACAACTCAGAGAATTTTAATTAAGTAAGAATACAATACCTCACTCGAGTAATATCGTAATCACTCGAGCCATAATCCTCTGAAGTCCATTAGCGTATCGTTGGAGACTCACTATATGATAATGTGATCAGTACTGAGATATTCTAAAGTGTAGTCTTCTGTGAGCACTTTAGGATACCAGGATAAGCTCAGAATAAAGCCTTGAAGTTCTGGTTGATTGAACCACAGAGTTGTCTAATCTTGCCATTCACAGAAGTGATGAACTCAGCATGTTTGTAGCAAGCTCTGTGTGATTTGTTGAAGCTCCTCTCTCAGAAAGCCTTAGACAGATGGATCAAAAAAAATGAAGGACCAGGAGACCAGCTCTAGCAAAATGTTGTATCTCATCTATTCTTGAAGTCCCAGCTCTCATCCTTTATGCTTCTTGTGAGTGAGATTCAGACTTACTTGGAGTAATTGTGAATTACTTGAAAGTCCACATGAAGTAATTGCAGATTACCTGAAGTAACTTCTGATTACTTGGAGTAAGTCCTGTAGAAGTATATATATACCTCTTGTTCTTTGAAAGACATGATCTCTCCGATGTTCCTCTCCTTCTCACTAATAATATAGGCCATTGTGTGATAATCCTTTCATGAAGCGATTGAATTGGCCTTGCTCACCATAGCTCTAGTATAGATATATCATATAATTTTGTGAAAACATAGAACTAGGATTGTAGTTGAAAATCCTCATAGGCTCACCAAGCTTGATGATTCTGTGCATCTCAGTATCTTCCTCTAAACATCTTTTGATTACCTTGGAATGATAAGGAAGGTGGGTAGGCAACAAAGATTCATATTGGCTATACTTGTTCTTGGCCTTAAGTTGCTTTGAGATGAATCTCATCTAGGTTCACTTAAGAGATTTTCTTTTTCTTTTTCTTTCTCTGGCTGCATCACTAGCTACTTACTTGTGGTGTCACTTAAATGATACCACAGATTTTGCTTCTGCTCACATTGCAATACTGCTAGTCATGCCTTCTCTATTAGCCTTTGATCTTTGTATCCAAAAGTAGAGCATTTTGATCAACTCCTGCAAAAGTATAAATAAATGCTCTTTGGTACCCAACTTTCTCTTGGGTCCATATAATATTAAACATTATAACTCTTACGTTCTTATATAATTGAATCATATGATAGTTGAGCAAAGAGTATAATAATCAACAAAGACCAAAATATAATTTTACCCAATTGAATAAATTCAAGCAATTAAATCATAAAGGGTAACGAACAAATAATACCAAGAATGATGATTTCAAAGATCAATGACAATTTGTAAATACACTTTAAAAGATATGTCATTGATAAGATTTTCATGCAAGGCAGGTAAGTCAGATCAAAGAGAGTTGAAAACTTGTTCATAATGACCAACTTTTATGAAAGGATAAATCATGAATGAAATCAAGTTTTTCAAGAATGATAATGAGATATGCAAATTGTTCAAATCTCATATGTAGTTTCAAATCATAACAATGCATTGTAAAATTCAAATGCAAAACTCATCTTTGAAATATGTTTATAATCAATGTTTATGTTAAAAATGGTGGAAGTCAACAGTTTAAATATAGCAGAAAGCTTCCTTTTTAGAGAACAACTAAGATAACATGTTAGACATTAAAGTTTAACATGTTTGAGAATTTTCCCAAGAGCAAAAGTTATATTGAAAATGAATTAGCCAAAAAGGCTTAATTTCAAAGATTTATATAAACACAATGACTTTGTTATTGACCAAGAGATGAACTTGACTTTTAGAGATGTGTCTTGAAGAATAGGGATATTCAACTCAAGAATTTGAATAGAAGGATCTAGTTACTCGAAGAATGGATGAAGACAAATGGTAATGCATTTGAGCAACAAGATGAGTATAAGAATTTATGGATGATGAAACACATACTCATTGATCCAAATGACTAGTGTTCTAGAATATTATCCTGGAAAGTTATTCCACAATAATGGTTAATGCATTAAGATTCAATGCACTAATGAACATTCGTAATGCTTGGAATAACATGGCCAACCAAAGATTTATGCATTAGGCATAAAGCTTTCACATATTAGATTCTTTCCTAGGAAATACACTTGAAACTCATATAGATAGTTAACTTGTTAGACATAAGGTCTAACTTGTTAGAAAATAATGGTTGAGGAGTTCAAGCATTGGATAACACATTTAAGATTAATGATCAATATGTCAATGATGGGGAAATACTCTAGTGGAAGAATTTGAAGCATTTCTGATTTACAGAATACATAAATATTAACTTCCAATTTTGAAACCAATTTAAATGTAAACAATATATAAGTAATTTTCAAATAATGTGTATACATTTTTATAAACAAGATGAATTGGAATCTAAGTATATTTTTGAAATGTACTTTTCAAAACTTAAATACACAATTTTATTTTAAGTCCATTTAGCAATCTAAAAATAGTTTGAAAACCATAAATGATTGATTGCTAATGGTATACAATTTTATAACACATGATGAAACCAAAACACATTTTTGAATTGTGCACTTCAAAACATAAATTGATAAATAAACTATGCACAATTTCACTTATCGTTCATTTAGCAATCAAATTATCAATCATGAAGGATTGATTGCTAAATGAATGCAATAATGAACAAATTCTCATTACTCAAAATAAATAATTCATATAATCACAGTATAGAGTAAGGATTAGATATCACCATAATTTCTCTTGTCCTTGTGACAGCTTGCTTGATTTTGGTGGAATAATATTGGTTTCTCTCCTTTGCACAATCAGCACCAAGATCCAAACTCCGAATTTCAGCATCATCAAGATATGAATGTGGTCATAGTCTTGAGAAGCTTTTTCTTATTCTACAGAACTATATAAATTTCTTTTCTTCATGGTATCCAACATTGATTGGATCCATTTCTTGTTAGCTTGTAGGAATCAAGATAAAATTCACATGCTCTAAGAATATAATCAATTCGAGGCAATTGCGCATAATGAATTAAACATATCTTTATGCATAAAAGAAATATTTTCTTTTCAAATCATTATATATGCATAAAGAATTATCCTGTTGAGCATTGCAATCCCTTTATAAATAAATCTATTAAGTGGTTTTTTTTTAAAAGATTTGAAAACATAATTTCAAAATAGTTTACAATGCTCATTCCTAAGGTTCCAAAATATAAAATCTCAAGAAATATTACAGACAATAGTATAGGAGATTTTATCATTGTGTACCTTTGCCTTAGATACTTGGAGGATTGCTTTTGCTTACCCACTGCATCTTTCTAGGATGTTGATACTTTGAATATCTTGCTTTGGGTGTTGGCAATCGTCTCTCAAAATACATAGACTCCAGGAGTCTTTTACTTGATGCTTGAGAGATCCTCCTTTTCTTGTTCTCCTCAAGGTAGTTGAGCGGTACTCTATGGTAGTCCATTCTTAAGGTAGAACGTACTCTTTTTCTCCATTGCATTTCTTTGTGATTAAACTTTGCAGTTCCAGCAATGGGTGCTCCGAGAGTTCTTCTTTTCGATATAGATGGTATGAACCTCTTTCTTGGTGCATGAGAAACTCTTGGTTTCTTCTTCATCATCTCCGTACCCTTATGTTCATTCTTCTTATATTCAATCTGCATACATAAAGTACTAGAAGAACATTTTGGTACCCACATATACTTGGGTCCTTGATTGTTAGGATTAGACATTACTTGTCTTTTTGGAACCCAAGCATATTTATTTCTCAAATTAGAATTTCTTCTAATATAGCATGTGTGAGAAATATGACCTGATTTACCACAATAATTGCAAATAATATGATGATATGCATTATGAGATTTTATGCAAGTATTGTGTTGATCAAGAAAAGATGATTTCGAATGATCAGTTTGCCTAAGTTCTTTCTTCCCGCATGAATTTCCAGCATGATTGAAAATCTTTTTGCTTTTCTCAATAGAATCAATAATTGGTTGAAAAACAATTTTATGCAAGCTTTGAAAATCAGTTTTACGAAAATCACAAGAAGAATTGGAACTTTTTACCTTAAGTTCATGTTGAGCTCCAGAGATTGAATTTTCTTGTCCGTCCATAACGAGCTCTTTTCGTGAATCATTTTCCTCTTGTTCTTCTATGTTGACAAGATCATGGAAGTGTTCTACGATTTCTCCTTTTTCATTGTCAACTTCCACTTGTTCATGAATTGTGGATATATAGCTTGTAGTCTCACATGAACTGTCAACACTTTCAACTTCAACACACTTGTTAGAAGTATAGAGAGAATCAAGAGTATCCCAAATATCTTTTGCAGAAAAGCAAAATCTAATTTTCTCAAAATCATTTTCGGTTAAAGTACTATACAAAATTTTCATTGCTCTAATGTTTAACGAAAACATTTTCTTTTCTTTTTCTGTCCAATCCTTTCTTGGTTTGAAATCAAAGGTATTTGTAAAAACATTCCACATATCATAATCAAAGCTTTTTATGAAAGATGTCATTCTAGCTTTCCAAAACCAAAAATCAATATCTTTCAAAATAGGTGGAACAGTGTAGTCAAAACCTTCAGAAAGCATATAACACCCAAAATCAGCCATTATAAACTCTTGAGACGGTTAAGTCCTTTAAACAAGAGTCCGGCTCTGATACCAAATGTTAGAACCGACTGACACCCAAGAGGGGGGGTGAATTGGGTGTAAGATAAAAACTTAAGAACTTTTATAATCTTTATTCATCTTAGAGGAAGCAATAAATATGAAAGTAATGAATCATAAATCACAGTTAGATATTTAAATGATATATGCTAGAAGTATAAGAGCTTAGGGAAGAGAATATGCAAACTGTGATTTATCCTGGTTCGGCCCAATCCACGATGACCTACGTCCAGTCCCCAGCTCCTCCTGAGATTTTCAATCCACTATCTTCCTCAAGTTTAACAGGGTACTTGAGAACCACTACAATCTCACAAGTTTGATCCGGGCACTTGTGAAGCCTTTACAATTCTCGCACTGAGATTACTCCCCCTTACACACCGTAAGATTACAACCAAGTTGCTCCCCCCTACACACCGTAAGGATACAACTTTGATGATGAAAGATTACAATCAATCTTCTCTCTCAGAAGTGAATAGATGAATACTGAAGCATAATGAAAATAGTCTCTCTCTCAAATATACATGATATAGAAAATGGATAAGAACAGAGAGTAGTTGGGTTGGAGTAGATGATTCATGATCTTTGCATGTTTCTCGTTGTAGTGTTTTCGTTGGTTTTCTGAACTCTGAATGCTCTTCTATTTATAGTTGATGAAGGTTGAGGACCGTTTGAGCATTTCAATATATCCGTTGGAGTTTGGCTTCTTCAATTTGAAAACTAGCCGTTGTGAACGTTGACGCTCCGCATCCGTAAATTCACCTTTTGACTCTCCACATCATATCTTCATTGTATTCCTGGAGAAATACATTAAATACTAATACAATGAAGTGTTAGAGTGATTAGAAGCAAGAATAATGAGTTATATGATCATTCCATTGATTTCCAGATTTTCGGGACGTTGTTCTATTTTTCTGGGAAGCATTACTCGAGTGCTTACTCGAGTAAACATCAAGTTTCTTCACATGTTACTTGAGTGACTACTCGAGTGACCTTCTATTTTCTGCATAGCTTACTCGGGTAGTGACTTGAAGTTCTCTTCTAAATAACTTTTCATGCACAGTGCTTTACTCCAGTAGTGACTTGAAGTTTTCGTCAATGTACAATGATTTACTCCAGTAGTGACTTGAAGTTTTCGTCAATGTACAGTGATTTACTCCAGTAGTGACTTGAAGTTTTCGTCAATAACTCTTCATGAACAGTGATTTACTCCAGTAGCTACTCCAGTAATGCTTTTGCAACTTCATAGATTATTGGGGTAACACCTCGAGTAATCCTTTAAAAAACTTTTGATGAACTTCAGGTATTTTGCTTACCACAGTGAGTTACTCGAGTAGCTCCTCGAGTAACATTGGCAGTGGTACAAAATGCCGAGAGCAACTGCAAGTGACCTACATGGTTACTCGAGTAAAGTCTTTTGTTATCAACTAGTTACTCGAGTGGTGCCTTCAAGTAAATTCTTGATTTTGACTCGAAACATGGCAAATTATATATCATCAGAAAGCCCTCATTATCTACATTCCATTGCAACAAGAATCAACTCCAAACTCGTTGTATACAGAAAGTTATGATCCAAAGAGTATCTACTGTTCTTAGACAATCCTGAAATCACGAGCAGCAACTTCCAGAAGTCATAGCTCTTAGGATATAGCTTCAAATGTGACAAATTATATATCCATGGAAAGCTCTTTGAGTCTTCTTTCATATGGCACCGGTTTCGTCTCAATCCGATATGTATTTTGAGAGTTATGTCCAAAATACCGAAGCTGTCCTGGAATATGACGGTGATTCATGAGTCAACTTCAACAGATCATATCTACCTCATCTGAACTCCTTTGAATGTGATCTTAGTGTCAAAAGTTCGTGTTGGAAGTCTAGTTTCATATGCCGCTGGTTTCAGTTCAATCCGACATGTGGTTGGAGAGATATCATCAAAATACCGAACCTCTGTTCTGCTGCGCGAAAAACAGAGTGACATTTACTTCAAGTGCCGCCTCGAGTGATTCATCAAATAACCCGGCAGATTACTCGAGTAAGGCATCGAGTAAGCACCTCCAAAATCAGACAATGCCATATTACTCGAGTGATTACTCGGGTAATCATCCCCAAAGGTACCATAGCTTCCGTATACATCATTTTAGCTTCATATTGACCAATTCTAACTTCCGTATAATCATAGAAATCTCCGGTATCACTTCTAGGAGCTTGAATCTTGATATTCTCATGTAATCTTGCAAGTTCTTCTTTCTTTAATCTCTTCTTGTTTTTCCTCTTGATGATCATTCTTCATAACCCAACTTCAATCTTCTTGATGAATATCTTCAATCTTCTTCAATCTTTGCTTGATATTCCTATTAGTTCTTGCAATGCCTTCTTTCTTCAATCCCTTGTCTCTTGATTTTCTTCTTGAGATCATTCTCCACATATGAGGCATTATAACATCAACCCACAATGATGTCTATGACTAATCTACAAGATATACAACATTAAATATGGTAGTTAGTCAATGTGGAAGATAATTATATTATACAAACTTTTTGCTCATATTTGACATCTATATCAAAACTATTCATATCTAACAAACTACACAAGAGGATTGCAGTAATGGAACAAAGTAAGGAAGGTGTCTACATCTCACTGGGACGGGTTTAGCATCTTAGTAGCCCTGTGCGGCTACATTATTTGGAATTATTATGTATATATTATCAGTATATTTATACAATTACTGTGTTGCCCATCGAACCATGCATTAATATTCCGCTGCAAGTTAAAATAGGATAAGGGTGTAACATTATTATTACTAGGAAATCCACCACTAACAGCAGGCTTGACAGGACCATGAGTAATATTGGTTGTATTAAAACAAGTAGCGGCAGTAAAGTGCCCACTAAGTTCCCATTCTGGTTGTATGACAAGAGAAAAAAACCATATTAATAGGAGGCAAAGGGTCCATAAGCATGATTTGAGATCTTACTGTTGCAAATTTGTCATTGAGTGCCTTTAAAAAATGAATAATGTAGTCCTAATAGATATAATCCTTGGCAGAGCAAGAACAGTCAGGTGTAGGGCGAAAATTGACAAGTTTATCCTAGATAATTTTCATCTTAGTGTAATAATCAGAAACTGAGAGGTTACCTTGATGAAAAGCATAGAGCTCCGATCCTCTTGAAGCTCTGCAACTCGGAAGGCATCGCCGTGAGAAAATTGTTCTCGCAAGTCTGTCTAAACATCTATAGCACGGTTCAACCATAACACACTTTGAGAAATTGAAGGCGAGATAGATCGAGTAAGCCAGCTTAGAACCATTATGCTGCATCGTTGCCAAACCAGGAAAAGAGGATCAAACTTGTCAGGAATCGAAATGGAGCCGTCAACAAAGCCAAATTTGTTCTTGCTCATGAGAGCAACTGTCATTGCACAATCCAAAGGATGATAATTCAATCTGATTAGCGGTGGAGAAACAAATATGAGAGAGGGATTCTCATTTGGGTGGAGAAAGTAGGGACTCACCGGATCTTGTGCAACGGCCATCAAAAAAGCTGATGAAGAAAAATCGGAAGCCATTGACAGTGATTAAAGCAAATAGATGGAGAGAATTAGCAAATTGAAGTGAAATCGAAGCGGAGGCACAAAGGAGGTACGCGATCAAGAGAGAAAATGAACGAAGGAGGATTGCAGATTCTGAGAAAGGAAATTGTGAACTAAGAGTAAAGGGAAGTCGGTAGAAGACCGAACTAACAAACAAAAAATGGGTTAAAAGTGAGAGCTTATGTTGAGAGCTCTGATACCATATGACAATTTAGGAATTTTTGTATCTTATTTCTTGAAAGAAAAATAATGTACAGATAAGTCTTATATATACATTGTGTACAAGTCACTTTCTAATTCTAGAAATTGCTTATTGTTACAACTGAATATACAACAAAAATATATAAAAGAATAGGCTATATTAAATAATGGGCTTTGGGCTTTTGTTCTATAATGGGCTCTGTTCCAGAATACATGACATGCCAAGCACGTGCCATATTTTTCTTGATTATGCAAAGCGTCACAAAGAATTAATATATAACCCCCAGTTTGTAAGAGATTTTAGATTCCATTTCATTTGATTCGCTTTTGCTGGAAATATATTAGCTTTGTGACTTTTGCTTGAAGGTTATATTCTTTCTGTGGGATGTATTTTATATTCTTACTCATTTGAGTATGTACTCAAAAAGGGAGAGGGACTAATATGTCATTAGTCCCGTAGGAATAAAAGGGTGAAATAAAAAATAAAAACAATTTGAAGGACAGAAAATATAAAAAATATGTATGATGTACTCTTATTTCACAAGCTTTCTTGAATATTCTGGTTCTCTGTAATTTTGCTTTGGCACCCTAACTTATACAGAGATATTCACAAGGCCTGCTACGTGGCCAAATTGATATGCTTCTCACATCTCATTGATGGGTGAATCATGAATCTTGTAACTGGAGTTTTCAAGTTGACTCTGTGCATAAAACACATATATTTAATTTTATATTAAAATAAAAATGAAAGGAAATATGTAAATGAATTTCAAAAATTTATAAAATTCAAAATATAAAGAATAAAAAAACGAAAAAAATGAAAGTGTACAGATAAATGGATGTCCACTGGTTTTAATCGAAACTGAAAATGAAAGACGCCCCTTGGTTAAAGGTTGCCTCCTTGGTGAACCAACGTGTGTGGAAGTAAAAATGACAATAAATTTAATTTATTTATATTAAAAAAAAGTGAATGGATGAGAATGCCAGTAAAAATGACCTAAGATGTATCAAAAAAGAAAGATATAAGAAAGAGAATACATTAATATTATTTTTCTAATTTGAAAATCTATGTTATTTATTATTCATCCTAACTCCAGGTATTCAAAATAAAATTAAAGGTCAAGGCCATAAAATCATTCTGTTTTTTTAATTAAAGGTTGTGGGGTTTTTTTTTTTTTTTTGCCACGATTTGTTATTAAAACGAAAAAGCTAGTCACTCATTGGCTAGTCCTAAACAAAGATATTTAAAAAAAAATGACAAAACTTGGTCAAAATCCTTATACGTATAGTATTAGGTTAAGTTCTCTAATCATACATGGTCTTGTTAGAAAACTTGACCTAATAGATATAAAAGTATTGACCTATTAAGTATGATCCTTTTAGAAAAAACATGCCATATTCTTAACAATTGATTAAATTTATTATTATAATCAAATTAGTTAAATATGCGAATTTAACCTAGAAAGAAAATATCCATGTGGACGCTCGTGCTTTGGGTCCCCTTGTGTCCTCTTTTTGTTTTCTATGTTGTGATCGATGGTGGTTTTGATAGTTCTGGATCTAGCAACTCTGATTTTATTTTCTTGTCATCTGCTACTTTGTTTGATCTATTCTTCAATCTTCATATGGCGGTTGTTGGCTCTGTTTGGTGGTGGCGCGTCCGATAGATAGCTCTCGATCCTTTAGGAGCTGTTGTTGCTCTTTTTTTCCTCTTCTTCTTGCTCTGTCTCCATTGCCGGTTTCCATGGATGGTTATGCGCATTAGTGTAAAATACTAATTTAACTATATGATTTTGCATCAGTTACTTAAAGAATAGAAGTGATAATTCAAGTGACATAATTTTACTTCTGTTTTACGTGTAACTGACGCTGTAATGTACAATATGGTATTAGTTATTTGAAGAATAAAAATGATAATTCATGTGACATAAGTTTGCTTATGTTTGAATTCTAATTGACGCAGTAATGTATAATATGGCATCAGTTGTATATTCAACTGATGCTGTAATTAAAATGCTATAACAATAATAATTATGGAATCAATTTAGTAAGCACCAGAAGCAATAATTAATATAAATTTTTAGAATTTAATTCTGAAATAAATAAATTTAAAATATAACATGTCATAACTGTAATTAAATACTATAAATAAATTTTAAAAAATACATTTTCCCAAAATATAATTATATTATAGTTATCTTATAAATGACTTTTTTTAAATGGGTCATTTATAGCTCAGGACCATTTGATAGAGATTAGTGAGTTTCTTTTAATTACTGAACTAAACCTAGTAATTATTAAAAAAAAATGGATGATCAATTTATGGGTGGAACTTGACCCATAATTTATAATTTATTTTCCGAGCTTACTTATAGCATCGAGTCTTATAGGAAACCAAGGTCATAATTATAACCCATATGGCTCTAAGAAAGTCTTAGAAATATGTTAACTAGTTTTTTCCTAAAGAAAAGGAAATATTGCGTTAATTCCTACTCCCCCTGGCGCCCTAATACTTTCAACAAAAACCTCTACTACTCTACTAACTTCGCGGCTTCCATATAAAGCACTACAAAAAAAAAACTCAATTTCCGACAGAAATTCCGTAGCAAATTTGATAAAAAATTTGTCAAAAATTCCATCAAAAATATTTCTAACGGAATTTTTCTAAGGCTAAATTTGCCATGGAATTAACCACAGAAAAGTTCCGTGGTTAATTCCGTTGCAAATTCTGTGGCAAACATTTTTGCCACGATGCCATGGAACTTTTCTGTGGCAAATTCCATCACAAAAATTTAAAATATATAAAATTTTATATTAAAATAATATTATTAAATTAATTATTAAATAATTTTAATTAAAAATAAAATATTATTAGTAATATTATTTTTAAAATTTTCTATTAAAATAATATTTTAAATATTATTATATTAGTTATTATTTAATTTTATTTAAAAATAAATTATTAGTTATTAATATTATATTTATCATTTTATATTAAAAATAATATTTATAATATTAAATTATTTTTTATTAAGTAATTTTAATTAAAAATATAATTTAGATTTAGAAAAATGATTAAAATATAGTTATAAAAAGATTTATTAAAGATTTAAAATTTATTGAACTTGAAATTAATTAATCATAAATATATAAATATCTTTTTAGAATTTTTATTTAATTTAATTTATTTTTAATAATATTATATATATAACATTATGTAATAAAATAACGCAGGTTCACCTCGGCGCAACTGGCAAAGGCTCAAGAGCGAAGGCACCAGGAGCATAAGGTCGCGGGTTCGAACGAAGGGGAGTCATTTTCAAGATTTAAGAGGCACAGACACGTGGCAGCACAAGGAGGAGACACTTGACGCACTTCGAGGAGGGACACATGGTGTACTGTGAGGAAGGTGGACATGTGGCAGTGGTAGGAGGAGACACTTGGCGCACTTCGAGGAGGGACATATGGTGCACTGCGAGGAGATTGTACATGTGGTCACGCATCTATTACGGTTATAATATGATGCTATAATATATTCATTTACGCTGTCATTTTACAGCGTCATATATTGAGCAACTGACTTCGTAATATATTAATTTATGGCGACATATTTTAAGCAACTAACTCTGTAATATATATTTTTCGCTACGGCTAATTCCACTACACCCTAAATGCTGTGGCAAAAAAAACAATTTTAACTGATATCAAATTAATTTTTTACACTAGTATGCAACTCTCATGTTTGCTCTTCTTCAATTGCTTTGGTTGATTTCTTGCCGATCTTCAACCGTTCTGGTTTATTTCTTGCCAAGCCCTTATGCCAGCGTTTTTCTTCTGCTTGGGCTCTGGCTCAGCAGGGGGAGGAGTGGCCCACGACGACTATTCTTTACTCCCCTTGTTCTCAAGTTTAGGATTAGGGTTATGTTTGTTGGGCTTAGTCTTTTTCGGCTTCAAGCCTTTTATTTTGCTTTGTGTTGTTTCTTTTATCATGGTCAATTTTTCATTGTACTGGAAATACTTTCCCTGGCCAAAAGAAAAAAAAAAGAACAAATCGATTATCAGAATGTATAGATATCAAATTATGTAAATATTTCTTATATTAAGGATCAGAGGGAGAGGGAGAGGGAGTATTATAGAACACAATATTTAGTTATTTACATATACAACTGTAATCTTCAGAGTCAATCGTAAGGCAATGCTTCAACACTCAAATGTTGCTTAAACTTAGTGCAAATATAGATAACTGAACTAGTTGATGTGCCATTTCTTTTGGTCCATTTACGGGAAGGATTACACCATGAACCCATATCCAGTCCAACATAAATAATACATTGTACGGGATGAGATTGGAACGACTAAATTAACAGTAACAAGCTTCAATAAATTAACTAATCATGTAAATTTTGGTCCAAAAATAATAATCTTGTAAAATTTTTCGCTTTGTCACAACTCACAACTCATGTTAAAGTGTCTGATCTGAAGCATCATCCTCCTTTACTCTCATTACCATCGTTCTGTAGGCAAAGCTAGATCTACAAAGGTGGATGTGACTGACAAGAAACTGCAAACCAGAAGCAATATATAAAAATCAACCACAAGAAATAGAAGATTTAGAAGGATTAGGAAATAATCTATTAAAGAAAGGCAACACCCCCTTGTAGCTTTGTGGGTATCGAACTTGAAACTTCTTTCTCTTCTTCGTCATCGAAGCTTGCCACGATGGATAACGTCAAGATTCTCAAAACAAATCTATGCATCAACGGAAGTGGTCCTATTGTGCACATAGCTGCCATGCATTTACGCCGCTCGTGCCGAGCTAAAGCCCATCCTTTTTGAAGGTTGGATGGCTGACGACATTGTCCCCGTCAGTCAACTCACTACAACCACTATAAATCTTTACAGAAGAAATCGCCTGAAAGAGAAACAAAATACCCCCATTAACTTATTTGAAGGGGATAACACAACGAGAATATGGTATGGGATGACAGTAAAGTGAATGTGTAGGGTTATGTGGGGCCCACCAAACCAAAAAAGTAACAACCGTCCGCCCAGGTGGACGAAGAGGTCATTTTTGTCCCTATTTAAATAAGTTTGTGTATATTTTTGCACCTTAAAAAAATTTATGGTGCTAAGTGTATATTTAAAAAAAATTTAGGGATATTTGTATTTCTTAACCCTATTAAAAATTATATATATATATATATATATATATAAATTTATATCATATTTATTATAATTTTTAGGAAAAACTCATTTACATGTACCTATATTTTTTTAAAAATTTTTAATTTGGCACCTATGTGTTGTTTTTCGTGACTAAATAATTTAATTTTGCCCTATTAGAACAATTAACTCTTATATAGGAGCTAACAGTGATAATATAACCAAGTTGTTGGAGCTAACAATGTTTACGGAATAAAATTAATGATTTAATTAAGAGAGAAAAACAAATAAATACCAAATTAAAAAATTGAAGAAAATTGTAAGTACCTGCAAATATGCTTTCCCTAATTTTTATATACATATTATAATTTTTTAATATAAATAAATTTCAATTTAAACGATTTTTAAATCTGAAATAAATTAATGATTGAATTTCAACTTGATTTTTTTTATTGACGACTTTCATTCCGATGAGGCAATTCAATTTAGTATTAATCAATTTCATTTTTATAAAAGAATGAAGTAAAAAGGAGGCAGTGTGATATCCTGAAATGTAACCAAGGATTTATAATTTCAAAGTGATGTAATTAATCTTAATTGAGCACTTTTGAAGTATATATTGTGCATTGTGATAATCAGGGGTAAAACGGTAAATTTACCGACTGACTGGTTAGTTACCGATGAGAACACTCCTTAGTAATCAAGATCAATGGCTAGGATTGAAAGAATAAGAGGTGGAATCCTATGCATGCAAGTTTATATGAAATCATAGTAGGAAGTATAGGATGGTGCCAAGTGGCAAAACAAGGACCCTTGGATTAAAGTTAAGCTTTCTAATCATTTTTCTCTTCTCTCCACTTCTAAGTGTCGGCCAAGAGTGTATTAGGAGTCCAAAAATCTGATGCTTCTTCATTAATTATTTCATTTCTCTCTCATCCTCCTCCATTTTTCGTTGAACAAGCTAAGGAAAGAGCAAGAGAAAAGCTTGAATTCTTGGTAAGTTAAAGCCTTCATATGCTCAAGTGTCTTTCATTAATGTTGTACATGAGGTTGAGGGCTATATTCCTATGGTTTCAGAATTTTGATTGGTGAAGTTTGAGAACTTGTGGAAATTGGGAAGTTGGAGAGTTGAAGAATTGGCTTTAGGAAGAAGAAGAGGTAAAAATTAGAAGCATTTTGGTATAGTTGTTGTAATCATTGGTTGAGTATTGGGAATTTATGAATTTGCCCTGATTTTGTGCAATTTTTGAATGGTATGAATTGGCTTATGTATTGTGTAGAATTTGGTCTTTTGTTGAACATTTTGGCCATTGGAATTGATTTGGGAATCATTTGGGATCAAATGTAAAAATCTGGAAAAATCTGTCCAGTGTAAGTCTGTTCTGGACAGTTAGATGGCGTGGATGTTTTGACTGGGCAAATGATGTTGGAAAATTATGAAACTTTTCAGTCTTAAAGTTCACATCTCAAGCTTCAAAATGGACATAAATTTTGTGTCATTTCGCTTTGTGAGCTGGGAGTTTGAACTGACCAAAGTTTGGCATCCAAACTGGACCCTGTTTTGGCAAGTCTGTTCTGGACAGTCAGATGGCGTGGACATGTTGACTGGGCAAATGATGTCAGAAAATTATGAAATTTTCCAGTCTTAAAGTTCACATCTCAAGCTTTAAAATGGATATAAACTTTGTGTCATTTCGAATTTTGATCTGGGAGTTTGAATAGACCAAAGTTTGGTATCCAAACTGGACCCTGTTTTGGCACAACGTTAGGTTTTTGGTAAATCTGGACTTTTATGGTGATTTCTAGTAATGGCCAATATTTTTCCTAGAAAGAGGACTTAAATAGCTTTCATTTTGCTTTGGAATCACCTTATTTCGATTTTTCCTAAATTAGTTATGATTTTTGGAAGTTCAGTCAAGAAATTGGATTTTCTGGGCCGCGGCCAACCCCCAAAAATCAGTGTTTTGCATTTTTTTAAAGGTGGTTTTTGGTATAGCTTTTCCCAACCCTTTGGGTATATGTGTAGGCCTTTAATAGCCACCTAAAGAATCTAAATGATAACCAACTTAAGTATTATAAGAACATTGGAAAAGAGATTGATTTATTGTCCCTAATTTGGTTTATAGGATTCGACATTTGCCGTCCTCGTGAGCCCACTGAGCCAGCAAACGTCAGGAAGGAATGAGGTAGTAACTTTTCTTTCGTACCATATGTGATGCATTGTATGTGTGTATTATCATTGATTTGTGATAAATTCGTATGTTACGACATTGTGAATATGTGTAAACACCGTGATGCCAATAGTCCCTGAGTAGCTAAAAACGGTTCGGGTTAGGACGGTGTGCCTTCCCGGCGGAGAAAGGGGATGAGGATGAGGTGTGATATATGTGATTATGTGGGCCGAAAGGCTATTTGTGAAGGCTGACGGGCCATTTGTGAAAGCCAGATAGCTATATAAGCTATAAGACTATGTGTATGCATTGCCACGCCAATAGTCCCTGAGTAGCTAACAACGGTTCGGGTTAGGATGGTGTGCCTCCCCGGCGGAGAAAGGGGATGAGGGTGGAGTGTGATTTGTGCTGCTACTGCTGTATGATGATTTGCTTACATGCTGTGTACTTATGTGTGGTATAAATGTTTTGTTACTACTGGGATTCTTTTGAATCTCATTCTTTCCTTTAACTAACCTTTCAGACAGGGCAAGTGGCTCTAAGGAGAAACGTACAACCCGGAGCGGCTAGAATCCTGTAGGGACATTTATTTTTGGATGTGTTGGTTAAACCTGTTGGACAGGGAATTTGTAAATTATGTTTGGGTTGTGATTGGTAGCTGAATATAGTTGTGTAATCCCCTATATGGAAATTATAAACCTTCTAGTGAATGAATGGAACCCGGGGGTTGCCGGGGTTGCCGGGATTGCTATTAGATATTCTGATATGAATGAATGTAAATTAACTGCACAGGTGATTATATTCGATAATTGAACTTGAGACCGGAATAGGAAAGAAGTTTTGAAAATTTTGTAAAGTACCTACTATAAAAGGGAGTTTTAAATGAGTTTTGAACTATTCGACGGTCTCTAAACCAATTTAATTAAGTAATATCGAATTATAATTACGTGTTTAAAGGCAGGGGGTTACAGGCAGATTACGAAAAAACAAAAAGGTTGAAACAACGATGATTGAATAATGGATAGGTTCCTTCACATGACTTTGCTTATGAGAAGAATGACAACAAACAAACAAATTCGTTTAAAAAAACAAAGAGTAAAATACATTAACTTCTTCTCGATTTACTCTAAATTACAAAGACATCCCTTCTATTTTAAAAACACTTATGAACCTCCCTTAAAATCAAAATTTGTGTTGCATTCCTTCTAGTTTTGATATTTAACTTTCACCCACCCAATTATTAGTTGACTATTAAGTCATAACATTTACCACTCATTTTAACCAAAATGCCTCTCCTCAACATAAATATTAGTTAATAATCATTTTATGAAATAAATATATCATGATTTCGTTGGCTAAAACAAAGTATGATTTGAGCTGTATATATCTGTTGGTAGAAACCCTCTATATATTATTAATATCCATAAATTCGTTATCTAATATAAGAATTTGAAAGATCACGTACAATATTATTCTATCAATTTGTTGAGATCTCCATACTTTCTTCAAAAATATTTTTGATATAAAAATAACATTTATAGAAAAAAGTTAGAATACCCTTCATAAGCCTTTCATCAGGTTTATGGCATCTTCATGGGCTTTGACTCGGTAGCCCAGTAGAAAGTCCGTGAATGTTTTTTAAGATAAATATGCAATGTCACATCTGCATGCCTTTTTTTAAAGGATCAGTGGGAGCAATTTTTTAATATTTGACATATGAAAAGTTTTGTATATTTGAAAAGTCATCAATCCTAAATTAAAGGAATTTTCTTGAAATTTTATAGAGATATCAATTTGAGTACATCATTTGTGGGATTTCAACTTAGAATATAAGTTTTCAAGTTTAGGGAAGAAACAATAATAAGAAAATAATAATTGAAAGTTTCTAAAAAAAAGAGTTTTAATTTATTATTATTATTGTAATAATAATAATAATAATATTGTTTCCCTTTTCTATTGATTGATTTTTGATAGGACGCTGCTTTTGAAATAAAAGGAAAGGGGGAAAACTGGGCAATCACAATTGAAATAAAAGGAAGAGGAAGTAACCGCATATCATTCATCATCGTCTTGAATCACAAGAAAAGAGAGAATGGAGTTTGGGTTATTCTTTTCCTTCTACATGGGAGGATGAGAGAACTATGAAGAAGAGAAGAGGCCAGTGTAGCCGCTTGGACAAAGAAGCAGTTAGAGCTTAAAGATAATGCTTTGTCCTTTTTCTTCTCTCTTTTTCTTGGGATTTTGCATTATGAACTTGTTGCTATTTTTCTTTCGTTATGTTTAGTTAGTTTGTTGTGCAACCTAGAGGAGCTATGAACTTATGGGTGGATTAAACTTTATTTTCATAGTTTAGTTATAACTAATATTAATTTTGGTTTCTTAATCTTGTTTAGCTTTATCTATTTAGTGATTGGCCATCACTAAATATAAATTTGAGCATTAGGATTTACCTTGGTGAAGGAAATTTCAATTAAGCTCTAAGATTAAGTAATATGTGATTAGATTATGATTTAATTTGTAATTAGTATAGACATATACCTAATAACCCCATATAATTGTTGAAGAGTGTGTTCGAGTTATCTTGTCTCTTGAGTAATTATGTTAGACATAACAATTTATGTTTAATAGAGGGTTGTGAGCAGACCGATAGTCACTTATAGCTATTTATACCAAAATTAACAAAATTAACATTCAAGCTAATTAAATTAGTGAAATCAAGGTTTATGAAACTAATAAAGGATTAGTGACTCTGGGTTGCTTGTTTGATTATTGTGGTAGTTTGTTTATTTTAATTTTATTTTTAATTCCTTTTCTCTTAATTAAATTCAATTTGGATTGCTCAACTTAAATGAAAATGTAAAATTAATGCTTAATTGAAGTTTGGGTACTAAATCCTCGTAGAAATGATATTTTTCTCATCACTTTATTACTTGATAAGGCCCGTGTGCTTACAGATTTATAATAGGTTATAAATTATTTCCTATCAATTTGTTCAAAGTTCCAGATGCAACCTATCCTTAGTTGACATAAAACTCTCTTTCAGTGGTGCACAACAAAAAAATTTACACATTTTCGAAAGAGAGTCACAACCACTAAAACAAAGTTGCATATACTCAATGACCTAGATTGAAGGAATCTTTATAAAGTTAAAAAAAAAAAGAAGGTATCTTTATAGCTTTGGGGTATGACTTTGGATTTTTCTACAATTTTTTAAAAGTAATAAAAATTGATTAAAAGTGATAAATATCTACTATCTCCGGTCCTCAATATAAAATGCAATTGATTTTTTTTAGAGATATTAAATAAGCTAAATAAATGACTTTTGAGCATTTATATATATATATATATATATATATATATATCGTTTTTTCTTCAAAATAATTTACTTGACTTATAAACTAATATATAATCAACGATACATAACATATACTATGATTAAGTAATTTATTTAATTTCCTTAATCTATTAAAAAAGTCAACGTCCAAAGACACCCTTATTTAATTACAGTAAAAAGTTTAGGTGGTCCAATCCAAATCCAAATTCCCTCAGAGTACTAAGTTACTAACACATGTCTCTTGACATTTTTTTTTTTACGGAATCATTAACTTCACACCTTATTTTAAACGTCAATAGTTTTTATATGTTAATTCTTTGCACAATCAAACAGTACTAGGAGTAGGAGGCAATAAAAATTTACCAAAGGTGAATATCTCACCATCTGTACTTTTATATATATCAGTTAGCAGATAACAATACTAATAAGTAAAGACAAGAGTGAAGAACTGTAGCTTTTCAAGGGTGAAAACCTAAAACATGTGCGACAAAGTTAAGGTTGTACTGACGAGCTACATTACAGAAATTAGTTGAGATTAAGAAGATTAAGATTCAATGGGAAGCAAGTACTTAGTATAGGATGCTTTTTGGGTCTCTTTAGTTGCTTCACAAAGTCCAAAGAAAAAGGCAAGAGGAGTTGGTGAATGTTTTTAGGGGCCAAGACATTGGCATAGCATGTTGTCCCAAATATGTGAAACTTGGCTGCCCAACTGCAACGATGTTTGGCTTAGCAGACAGATTTGGGTATCTTTTTGCAAAACCATAACTTACAGAAACAGGGGAAAGTCTAATAATATTGGAGTCAATATTAAAGTAGAAAGCGAAGGATAACGCACAGAAACAGAAGAGAAGACTGTTCCTATTCATACAAAGGAAAGAAAGAACAAATGAAACTAAAATAAATAATAATGATAAAGCAAAAGTAATACCATTTATTTGTGTGTATCTTTCTATACCCATAAGGGTTTTATCTTCAACGGACGGATGGTATAAGGATAAGGTACCAGTACAGGGCACATTAATTTGTGTAGCCATTCGCAGCTTTTCCTCTCCCCTCAAAAACACACGGATTTGGAAACTTTTAAAGAGCCAGAGATAAAGTAGACATAGCAGTAATGCTATTTTATATTTAGGAGTTTTGGGTAGGCACGTGGGCTTGAAGCTATAAGTGGTGTAGGAAAGATATTTGCTGAAAGGAAGCTGAGAGGCATGGTGGTTTGAAGGTGGCCATGCATGCTTGTTGGGTTTGAGGCTTCATATGGAATATTTGATGAATTTATATAGTTAATTTTCAGAGGTTGGTCCACTCAATTTTGGGGTTGACTAGAGAAAAACGTTTTGGTGATTTGTCAAAAATAGTACAGGTAGCATGTTTATATTGCAATCTCTAGCTAGAAGCACAAAGCTAGTTGTCTATAAAACATGTGTCTACATACAAAGAAAAAGAACATTAACAAGAAATTAAAATGATAAACAGGTGCTTTCATACATATATATATACATATATATATGGCTTTTAAAATCCTTGGAATCAATGGTTGCTTGATCTGGTGAATATAATTTTCCCCACGCAAGCATTGTCTTAATTAATGAGATCATTATTATATTGACTGATCGATGCGTCCAATCTATGCTCAACAATAAAATATACGTCATGCATGTTATCATGTTCATTTGAAATTAATAGTTTAATCTAAATTGATCTCGAGTCCATGGATCTCCAGCCCATTTCAACTGATATATTATTTTTAATGAATATAATAAGTCTATTTCTACACAAAAATATATATTTATGTATAATCCAGTATCTGTACGTACATCATGTCCCCAAAAAAAGAGAGTATCTGTACGTACATAATATATGACATGCCAACCACGTGCCATACTTTTCTTGATCATGCAAAGCTTCACAAAGAATTAATATATAACCCCTGTTTCACTAAATTCTATACTTAAGGGTTATTTTTCAACCTAATTGTATGGAAACGATATATGTTATCTTAGAAAATACTTAACGATCCTTGATCGTTATATATTTCAAGAACTTCACGGTTCTTTATTAATAACTATCAAATAAAGTGACTTTATTGGAAAGTTCCTTGTTAACAACGGTTAAGTAAGATCACCTTATTTAACTGTTCTTTGCTAATAACGGTCCAATAAAGTCACCTTATTTAACGGATCTTTGTTAATAATCATGAAAGAAGGTTAAAAAAGTGTCAAATAAAGTGGCCTTATTTAATTTTATATAGGTGTTTTCAATCATTTCTTTCTTTTTATTTTTTTTCCAGTTTCATGATATACAATATAATCATTGAATAATAATAAGAGAATAATATCAAATAGAAAATTATATTTATAGAATTCAAAACCCAATACATTATACATAAACATCATACAATTTAGAAGAAATTAACCACTTCAAAAGTACTTCCTATACAAAAGAACATGGCCTTACAATTTTTTTGAATTCTAAAAGAAATTCTGTCAATAAAAAAATTCCTCAATAACAATTCATGAGCCTAAAAATAATTTTTTATTCTTGATCAAACTCCTGAATCTCCACTCTTTACATATCATTTTTTTTTTTGAAATTCTTGCACGTGAAATAAAACAATGACCAAGCATTAACTTATATATCAACAAAATATCAATAGAATATTGATAAGACATATATATGAACTAATTATATATTAACAAAATATCAAAAGAATATGAATAAGATATATATATATATATATATATGAAATAATCAACAAAATAAAGAGCAGCTCAATTATGCCTGTAGCAAAGAAAGACACTATTCTTATCAAGTAAAACAGTAATACTTACCCTTCAATAAGGCCTATAACAGTTCAACAGTGCATTTAACTTAAATAGAAGGTGTAGTTGACAATGCGTTCATTATGCGTTGTCAATTTTGAGATGATCACACTCACATGTTGCTATTCATAAATGTAAACAAACTAACTACCAAAACTGCCTAACCCAATCTTCAATGATGTTCTATGTATATACTCCTTATTGATAATATTGATTAGCAGAGTCAAAGACCAAGATAATTTGATCATAAATTACTTCTTCAAGAATATATGATGGGAATGCCTCAAAAAAGTCCACACTTATCTCCATAATGTTATCATGTCAATTGGTCCTATAGAAAATGTCAAACACCTTAACATTTCAATATTCATAGAGTATTAAGTGCACCGTCCCATAAGGCATACAGAAATAGTGGAAAACATACTAATAATAAGTATTACATTACAGGAAATCCCGACAAGGTTTGAAAAATATATATACAGAGTCCAAAAGAAATAAAATTACAACTAAAGATAATCAACTGACTCCCACTTGAACTGGACCCTCAGTCATTGGTAATTATGGTTTTGCCCTTAGAGCCGCTACCTTCCACTAGAATATTTTTAAATTTGAAAAAGGGTGATATTTGAGTAAATCTCAGTAGTAACATGCTTTTCAGACATATAAAATTTGAAAATAAATATGCAATACACCATGTCATGTAAGATGATTGACTGTTGTACATGATAGAATGTTGTACACTGTCTAAGGCCAAACGACTATTTGTAACTCTAGCTGAACTCTGCACTTCCGTTGGGTCCCAGACCACAACTAAGCTAATATGCGTGTCCAAGACACTATGCTCATGTTACAAAGAATGACATACTCAAACATATAATAATCACATAGTACATGCAAGAAAAAGTTACTACATCTCTACTTTAAATCTGGAGAGTTTCATAATTTTTTGTTAAGGTTTAGTTTTCCAAAATTTCGCAACAACCAATCTGACTTCCAGATACATAATCATTCAAAAATTCATATCTTTTAATATACAGCTCCAAATAACACATATTGTATATCAAATTAAATCTTAGCATGTATACTTTTGATTTGGAAAGTTTCATGGCATTGGAAAAGATTATATTATTAAAAAACATAGCACAACCAACTGCCAAAACCTGGACATCTAGAATTTCCCCTGTTTCTGACTTAACTTTCAAAAATCATAACTTTCTCTCTAGGTATCCAATTGACACATTCTTAGACTCATTTTAAAGCTATAGATGTCTACTATTTCCCTATAAAATTCCGTAGTCATTGGATAAGATTTGTCTGGTCAAAACTCAACATGAAGTCAACTGTCTTCCAAAAACGTCAATTTTGACAGTCTGAGTTTAAAAATCAAGAACTCATTCATTTTCACTCCAAATTGTACTCTACTTGATTCTATCACTTACTATACATCCTAAACTTTCTATACCAAAAATACCTAGACAAAAACTCCATCTATAGCCTCTGTTTAAGCTTCTGCAACTTTTTGGCAACAACTCTATTTTCGGGAGAGCAAAATAGGGTAAAGAAAACTAACATGCAGCCATGAATTTATACTCTAAACCTCACTAATTTTAATTCTATACTCTCCTACACATATGCCTTGAGGTTAATGATCCAATTTCAGAACCAAAGGACCCCAAATTAAACCCCAAAATTGCCACACAGTCACTGGTTTTAAAACTTTTCGGTGACAAAAACTTTCCGGCAACTTTTCTCTTAACTCTAGCCAAAACCACCACAGAAAACCACTCAAATCCAATGGGAAAACAAAGATAAATGTGTAGGAGACTCATCTACACAAGGATCAGTGGTTGCATATGAGGTTTAACACTTCCTTCTTCCTCTTCTCCGATCGTTTCTTCCTCCAGTTCACCTCCCTCACTCACGTCTCTCTCTTTCTCTATTTTGTTTCTGTTTCTTTTGCTCTCTCTTCTCCAGCGACTTGGTCAAATGAAGAGCTGAGTGATTTAATAAAGAGTGTTGAATGTGTGTGTGGTGTTGAGTGTTTGTGTACGTGAAGGTGTAAGTGTGAGTTTGCAAGTGGACCGTGCCTTTCTAATGATGGAAGCAAAAGTTAATGTGCTCTTATAAAATGCCAAGTGTGGTGTGTGTGTCGGTGTCTGGGTATGTGTGTTTTTATATATACATAGGTATATTTTTATCATATCAATTACACACACTAGGCCTTAATTTTTCCCTTTGTGAAATTTAAGATTCCTTAAATTTTGTAGGTTCCATAATTTGACTTATTATCTAATTCCATAAATCAATCCTTAATATTTTTTAAGGATTCTCTTCTTTAATTAACTTCATAGAGTCTTAAAAATAATTTCTCAAAAATTCCCAAGTCAAATATGATATCTAATTTTTGTTCCTCGAATTTTTCGGGGAAATAGGCCTTTAATTCCCAAGATGAATCTCTAACACCATTTAAATTTTCTTTGTGGAAAATTTATCCTTTTACTAAATTTTGGGATGTTATAAAAAACTATTTCTTGAGAGAGATAATTTGATCTTAAATCTGCTTCAAGGATGCATAATGGAAAGCCCTAAAGAGCAGTAAATTTGCTTTGGGGTGCTATTATGAGGAAGGTTTCAATTTATCATTGTAAAATAAACCATGAAAAAAAATACAATTAAGTAACAGAAAAGTGGAAAAGGTTTAGCACTAAAACACAAATTTTATTAATGGAGAATAGAAGTTTTTGTCATTGGATCTGGTAGAGATTTTCCTCAGCTGCTATGCGGGCCTGGTTTTCTCATCTTCTCTCCAACAACTATAGATCTAAACATGAGAACACATCATAATCATAAATTGCAAATAAACCAAAGGAGCAATTAATGGTTGGATGACATGATGATGAAATCAATTGTTAAATTCTAAGACTACAGTTGACCAACAACAATTTGATCATTATCAGAAATATAAAATAACACACTGTTTTTTTTTTTATCCCTGCTAGCATGCATATCCAAATTAAACACTTGTCTCTCACACATATATAATATATAGATGGGGTCAAACGTACAGGTACAAGAAACTGGGGCAGGGAAAGCTATACTGCCTCCGTTTTCAACCATGATTTCAATCTAACCAAAAAGTAGGATGATATGGACCCTGGAAATAAAGCTTAAAATGGTTGTATAAATTCAAAGTGGGGAGCTTAATAGATGATTTATTATTTATTTTGAGGCGCAGTCTTTTAATTCTTATATAAATTGAGGGGCGCCAAAACTAAAACAGAACACATAAAGATAAAATATGATAGTAGTATGCTACTATCTCCCGTCCTAAATATAAGACTTAGTTGACTTTTTTTTTTTGTAGAGAAAGTAAGAAAGCAAAATACGTTACTTAATCATATCATATGTTGTATATGATTAATTTATGTATCAGTTTATAAGTCAAAAAAATTAGTTTAGAGAAAATATGATAAATATAAATAATTTAAAGTAATTTAATTAGCTTATTTAATCCTCAAAAATAGTCAATTGAATTTTATATTTAGGAACAAAGAGAGTAATAAATAAATAAAATATGATTGATATAGTTCAGTCTCCTTAATTGAAGTGGAAGTGGAAGGCAATTTGTCAATCAGCTTGAAGATGAAAACCGTTGGAGAAAATATGGCCAGAAAGTTGTCAAAAATGGCCCTTATCCCCCTACACAAGTAGATGTTCAATTCGTTGGTGAAAATGTATAAATAAAGAATAAAAAAAAGATATAAAAAAAGTAGTATATGTTAGTTGAGCCCTTTCAGTCAACTAAGGTGTGTGGCACTAAAAATGGCAATAAATTAAGAAAGATAGTGCATTATTTTTAAAATCCTCTTCTTTCTTCTTCCTCATTTTGTTTCATACTTTCATCTTCTTTCTTCTTCCTCCTTTTGTTTCATACTTTCACCTTCCTTTTAATGACGAGTAAATTAATAAACAAGATTTAATTTAATATGGTTTTTTATTAAAAAATAAACTTTAAGAATCTTTTTAGAATGTTCTTTAACGGTATTAATAGTTTGGATTTAAAATGTGACTAAATAATCATCATAGATAAATTATCCTACTATTTTGTGCATCCAAATCAAATATTAATATATGCACATCTTAATGGAAGGATTAACTAATTAATTTGATCAACAAAAATTAACTTTCCCACTGATTTATGTATACAAAAAATTGTTTAAAAAATCATTTTCAGTTTATTTCAACTCAAATATAATTTTTTAAAATTTAAACAGTTGAAAAATTGTCCAAAAACTAATTACATAAATATTGAGGTAATTAAATGATATACCAAAATAAATTTGCAAATTATCATAATGTGGAAATAGACAAAACTAATTTTCCTATATTTAAAAATTAAAATTGCACATAAAATAAGCATTCAAATATTTGATTAAACCATTCATGGGATGAAACATAAATTAAACCCAAAAAATTAATCAAATGTTTAATTCTTTGAAAAGAAGGGAACTTGCCAAAGAATTTAGCACAAAATGGAGTTAAGGAAACTTAGTTGAGCCAAAATGCCAAAATAATATCTAGAAATCAAACTTGAAGGCCTCGACGTCAATAACCCAATATATTGAACAACAAAGATTGTCCAGAATTAAAGTAAACACATATCTGGTCCGTAAGTGTGAATCAAAATGAGATTGGTCCAACCCTTTTTTTGTTTTGTCAACTTAATAGCCCAAAGGAAATTACCAACAAAAGAGGCCCAAAAATGATTTTTTTTTAGAATCAAAACAAATAACTAAATGGCCCAGAAACTAGTAGGTCCAAAACGTCAATAACAAACCCGAAAGTCTCAAGTTCTGGAAAATTAAATAAAAACTAGAAATTAATCAATCCAAAAGATAGCCCACTAATGCGCTCCAACCTAAAGGAAATTAACAAAGTTCATGAAACTGAACCCAAAACGTAGACCAATTTGGAAATCTCAGAAACCGAAGCAAAAGGTTGGGAAGCCTAAAAAGCAATGCCCAAGACTTAAAAAGCTAAAAATTATAGAATTCTCAGTTTAATCAAACAAAAATATGCCGAGCTTAACACATGCAGGCCCAATTCTTAAATATGATGTTGAAATAAAAATAAAAGAAATAGCAAGCCCAAGAGAAAAGGATATTGTGGCCGCTTTTTTAGTGAAAACAAGAGCGATAACCAGGCATCAGGTTATCGCTCTTGTTTTCACTACTCGATTATAAGGGAATATGTTGAAACTCTCTGATTGATGGGGAGACCTTATTGATAAACGATCTCGTAAGTTTCTTGTAAGTGTTTGAAGAGCCATGGGGCCGTGCCCTGACCTTGATAGGGGAGAAAAAAAAAAAGAGCAATAACCTGATGTGCAATGATTTCATGAAAGCATGCGAATGGCTAAATTTGGACTTCATGCAGATGGAGGTCTCGCCTTTGTGCTTCAAATCAGAAATCCTTATTTTTGAAAACAAAGGAAATCAAATGTGATAATAACATGAACAATAATATATGTGGCCCAAGACAAAATAAATCATCATGAATTGATTTCAAATAAAAAAAAATGAACCAGAGACTACGGAAAATTTCCTCAAATGAGAAAATTGATTGTGTTTATTAGAGGATGAAGAAGGCAAACTCCTCGCCTCCAGAATCCGATATGTGAAGAAATATACAGATCAAGAATAAGCCTGATGCTCATTATAAACTTTTATACATATTATTGGATGGAATAAAATATGTTTCTTAGATTCAAGAGATCGGCTCAAAACACACATTAAAGCTAGTAAATAATTTTTTTAAAAAGGAAAAACATTGACACAATGCATCAGGACAAAAATACTATGCCCAACTTCTTTCCCAGTTCCGGAAAGCATAAGTCACATATATTCAAAACGGAAAACTGAAAGAAAAAAAATATTCCCCATCAAAAAACTCAAACGATGAGGAATGATGAAAAACAACACAGACGATGCTTCACTAATATTCTCATATTATTTTTCAAAACAAAAAAATAAAATAACATACAAAATGCTAGGCAAAGAAGAATCTAAAAACTTACTCTAATGCCACATGATGGAATAGCCTAACAATAAATATCCCAAATATATTGTATAAATTCCATAAAAGAGAGCAGCAGCAAAAGACTTGATGAAATACCTCTAGCCATAACGATTTTGCATGTAATATCTCATAACCTGAAAATTGTAGAGAACAAGAAAGAGCTAGAATTAAAATAGATTAGGAATTTTTCTAATGGAAAAATTCTAAGACCCAGCCTAGGCTATTTATAGCCTCCCATCAAGGCATATAACAGCTCTATCGGCTAAGCAGGTGACCCTAAACCAAATCTCTATCCAAATTACTTTGCAAGACACAATCAGGAGATATTTTATCTAAAATATATTTAAAGTAATATGCTAATATTCAGAATAACTTCATAATATTTAGAATATTTATTTGATCAAAACTAGTATATCCTTTATATGATCAATATATATATGTATAGATATAATCTGAATAAATAGAAAAATAAAATATTATTATTTTAATAAAATATCTAACAATAATATCATTAAAAATAGAAAGATAAACAGAGAAAATATATGAAAAGGCATAATGAATAGTACCTTGGCCCACCTCTCTCTATAGTTTATGGGTCTGTTTGGGAACCCGTTTGGAGGCTAAAAAAGCCCATTTGGGGGCTAAAAGCACCAAAAGCCCATTTGGTGTGTTTGGGAGAGTGTTTGTGATGGCCGAGCTTCTGCAGAAAATGGAGCTTTTATCAGATGGAGATCAAAGTCACTTTTACTTAGATGGAGATAAAAAAAAGTCACTTCTGTCATCGTCAATCTAAACACAAATCACATATATAATCTGACTTATTCTATATGAATTTTTCAAAAGCTCATCTGTAAAAAAAGCTCCTTCTCCACCGCTAATCCAAACAGACACTATATAAAGATGAATAGTTGAATACAATCAGCCATCGCTCTGTTTCAACTATTCAGATTTTTGTGTTTGTTTGGAATAACAATTATAAAAATGGTTTTTTTTTAATTTGATTTTTTACAATCTTATTTTTTGTAAAAGCCAGATTGTATAATGTAATTTATATTTAGATTGACGATTATATAAATGACTTTTGCAAAAGTAAAACTTGTTTGGATTGGCTCAAGCATAAGTGACTTTTATGATAATGATAAAAGAAGGTGGGTGGAAAAATATTTAAAAAATCAAGTAAATATTTAAAAATTACTTTAAAATATTAGGTGCTACTGGAAAAATATTTTAGAATGGGCGGAAATCAATAAATCAGTATTTTAAGTTTTGGGTGCTCTTTACTATTAAAAAAAATACATTAAAGGTAAAATTTTAGTAAGTCTTTTAAGACTGGGTACAACTGAAAAAATATTTTAAAGGGTTAAAAACACAAAAAAATATTTTAGAATAATTTAATTAGCTTTTTTATTATCTCTAAAAAGCCAAATCTATCTTATATTAAGGACTGAAAGGAGTATAAATTAGTGATACTATAAATATTTTTCCTATTTCTTTCTCTCTCTCACATCATCCTTCTCCTTTTCGTCTCTCTCTCTCTCTTCCTTTTTCCTCTCTCTTTCCCTCTTTCCCAATCCCAACTTAAGTTGTGTCACAAGTTAGATTGAAAAAACTTCACCCAAGAGCTTTTAACAAAATGAGCTTATAGGACCATAAACCAAATCCGATAATCACCGTCCCAAATACTTTTTTTTTTTAATTGCAATTGAGCTTTTGATCAATCAATCGGGCTTTTTGGAGGGCTGAACGCCCAACCAAGCACACACTTAAACTTGTTACTTTTGATTATGCCTGCACTGTAGCTGGACTCCCGTCTATTTTTGCTTTCAGCATATAATGAAAAGTATTCAAAATTAAAAAAAAAAAAAAAGGTTGAATACAAACAGATCGTACAAAATC
Source organism: Inga oerstediana (assembly GCA_963210345.1). Classification (NCBI taxonomy): domain Eukaryota; kingdom Viridiplantae; phylum Streptophyta; class Magnoliopsida; order Fabales; family Fabaceae; genus Inga; species Inga oerstediana. Next base: position 16,633,110 of record OY723400.1, read on the forward strand.
TTGCGGTCCCATTCCTGGCTTTATGGTTCATAGTGAGATTAATAGAAACAAATCGTAACCATATCTTGTGGTCCCATGTCTTGAATTGCTCCATGCACGAATACCCCCTGTCTCTAAACAAATCGTAACCATATCTTGTGGTCCCATAAATTGGGAAATGACTGATTTATCATTTTTCAAGAAAAAATTTAGGAATTTTTTATCACGTTTTGATATTTTCTAATCAACTCTTGATTAAAAAACTCATTTGTTATTTCCTAAATTCCAAATTCTTTTTCAAGGATTCTCCCTACATAATTCTATTATATTCCAACAATAATAAACTGATATTTTTCTTGGAAAATTTCAGTTTGTTACTTATTTATCCTAAGCTTATTAACTTATAATTAATTTAAAATTAGGATATTTATGATAATATCCCCAAATAATACACCAAAGCGATATCTTATCAAAATATTAAATGAATCTCTTTAATTTAGCATATCTCAAATTTAACTAAAACATAATGAGGACTCCTAAATTCTCACTAAAAAATTATAGTGGTGGTAGAAAAGTAACCGTAATTTTTTCACCAAATATCCCCAGTAAACTATAAAACTTTTTAACTAATGAAATAAAGTACTCTAACTAATAACATATATAAAGAGTAATTTTAAAATTTAATAAAAATAATTAATTTTAACTAACTTCTTTAACTTACATACAATTATTATTATTAGTTTCTTATAATAGGGATGAGAGGTGGGACAACATAATTTTTATGTCACTTTCACTTCAAATGCCAGCATGAAATGTTAATGTGTTGCTAGTAATATATGGTGACAATCTTTATTTATAAAATGACTCTAAATGGAATATATATATATATATATATATATAAAAACCAGAGAGATGTGTGCTATGTCTTTGCTACTACTTTAATTGTTGAGAATTTGATTCCTGAAGGATTCAAAAATGTAATGTTCAAACAATTGACGTGACACTCAAATTGTTACTTAAACTCTAAAAAAATAATATACATAAATGTTTTTAGGCCCGGACCGGACGGGACGGTCCGACTGTCCGTCTCCAAGCATTAGCCCGCTTTAGTTGTTAGGTTGGATTCAGTAGTCCAAAGCCGGAGTTTCTACCGGAAGCTAGAAAAAAGTAGGGAACCAGAGCGGAAAATCAAAAACTGGACGGGTGGAAAGCAAACCACAACCAGACAGAGAAATCTCAAAATAGTAGGAGCAGAGGGAGGAAGAAGATAATATCAAACCAAATGGAGTTTATTTATAAGAAAATGATGAAAATCATACATGAGATTTACAAAAATGAAGAACCTCATGTGCCTTCTTTCATGGCCTTTTGATTTCCGCTAATTTACCTTGATCTAAAACAACTTGGAGCTTCTTCCATGTTGAGGAGGGAAGAAGAGACAGGTGAGGAAATACGCTTTCAGAGGCAAAAAAAAGGAGATTTGGTTTCTATAATGCAAGCTGGCAGCCTGGTACTTGACTATTTGATTTTTTAAGAAAACAAAATAAATGATCTTTGCCTTTTTTATTTCCCCATGAGTAATTGCTTGTGAAGTTGGTACTCATGTCATGTCAATAGATAAGTAATTAAATTTGTCGCAGAGGTGGTATTAATTTTTACCTTTTATTTCCCATTTTACTAATAAATAGTATATATTTGACTTTCTTTAAATGGTATAACCCTGCCATAAGCATTGACCGGAAATCAGTGAATCGGTCAACCTGGTATGAACTGGCCTGAATTGGGGTGAACCGGCCTGACTCGGACTAGTCATGGTTTAGCCTTTTTTTTTTTATATACTTTTTTACACTCCAAATGAAGTCGTTTTGGATTTTTTCTAAAAAAAATATTTTCCTAACAGTTTTTTATTTATAAGGAGCTTTAAATGGATTGTGGAATACTTTTGGCATTGGTTGGGGAAAAATTCTTATGTACTTAATGATATTTTTGTAGATATTAGGTTCAGGAGGTTATATTAGACTATTGGTTGAAAAATAACTCTCATATAGTTTTTTGAATGGTATGTATGAACATTTAAATTATATATATATTTTTTAATTGACTTCGGTTTGACCCCCAGGTTAACCCCGGTCTGAACCACTGACCCTTAACCTAGTGCCTCGGCCGATTCAATGTCCGGTCCGATTTTCAGTACCTTGGCCGTAAGCATGAAAGGGAGGGAAAGTGTTGGGAAAAAGACAAAGAAAGGGAGGGAAAGTTAGTTTTGATGATATAGTATTTATTATATACTATTCTTTAAATACATACTCTTTATTTTATATGTATATTAATTAAAATAAAATTATCAAGTAACTTAAAATTAATCTTGTGTTAATTGCTACCAAAGCCTCAAATCATGAAATTAAATTATTAGAAAATTTGATTTTTTATAGATATATTATTATATATCTATATATTACTATTTTTATTTAATTATTACTTCACCGGCTTGACCAGACGATCCAACCGTTTCGACCGTTTCAACCTTGACCTGCTAGCATTTCCGACTCAACGTCTGGTCCGGCTTTTAAAACATTTATATATAGAGCAGAGAGATGTGTGTTGTTTTTGTTGGCGTCAGTACCTCACATCATACTGATTGTTAGCGATAACACCTGTTGAAACACAACAAACAAATAGTTTGAGTCATGTCCAAGGACATTGTCCTTAGGAGATATTCCGTAACCCCTTGGTAGATTAGGATGTTAGGATCAGCAGGCACAGCGAAAGTTTAAAAATTTCCCCAATCCTAATCGTGGATCTATCAACGAGGTTTAAAACGAGTTAGAAATATTCTTACCTTTTTAATTTGGGGTTTTTTGATCTCTAGGAGCCAACACCTTAGGTTCGCTCCCTTTACCGAAATCCACACGAATACTCTCCAACATAGATTACATGCTAGCGCCTCTAATGTCTCCTAGAATTTCCCTTGCGGCTCTGAATTCTCATCCGTGTGTGAGTTTTTTCTGCTTTATCAATTTTATAACCCATGAAGGCTATATTAGAATTTCAAAATTAATATTTATTAATTTCAAAACTAATTAACCCTTAATTATCTTGATGAACTGATTAAATAAATTGAGTTTAAATTAAATCTATCCAACAGTTTTAATTTAACCCATTTATTTAATCCAAATAAAGAGCCAATAGATTTAATTTATCTTCATAAATTAAACATGAGATACTACATCTCTATCATGTTAGTTATTAAATTTAATTTATCTTAATAAAATTAAATTTAAAACTAACACAATATAATATCATATAATACACACACATATAAATATATATTTCAAAAATACACACACACACACATATATAATATTATTAATTTTATTTTCACAAATTTTATATTATATATAAATATAAAATTTGTCCACCCTAGATTAAACATTATCTTGTGTTGGACCATTATTGTGTGCAACCCTGTAGGCCCATACGAAGTTGGTAGTGGGCCAATAACTGTACTAACCCACAAGTTGCAAGCGGCCTTTAGCAAGACATTACGACTACCCATTTCATATGAAGATCGTTAACATGATGCGACCTATTATACAACCATGTCACATCCCTTTTGTTACATGATATATCGGTCAATGATGAGGCATGAATAATGTCATCCTCTTGTTCCTGACCATTACTTTCTCTATTCCTGAGTAGTCTGACAATAGAAATGGAAACTCATTTCCATCGTAGTATGGCCATACATTTCTCAGACACACTCATCGAGGGGCCCAGTAATATCTCTTTACTAATGTGAGGGATAAATTCCATCTTGATCATTCATATTCCTCTACATGAAAAACCACCAAGCCCGATTGTAGCCTTTATCATTACCCAGTCAAAAATGACTTTTGACTAGTTCAAAGCTTAGCAACTCTCATGTAGGAATCCATAATTACCTCAGGTAAAAGGGCATTATGACGTGGTTATAATGAGATAAGCTTATGACTTGATCATGTAGCTTTCTCATAGTGGGTCAGTCTAACACCTTGCTCTCTTAGAAGTGTCTAAGACTTTGATTCGTATCTCCATATCTTATCAAAGTCATACTGGTCTTGTTTTATCTCTGCTCCCGCATAGATGACCGACCAGGGACATTTAGGATAATCTTTATGATTTATCCTAGGGTACAATCATCACAGTGAACATGGAAATAATAAAATAACATAATGGAGAAAATTCATTAAGTTAATAATGTCCAAAGAATAATGATTGGCCCTTAGGGCACAATTTCCAACATCCTCCTACTTGCACTAGGTACAATCATTAATTTGCCTAATTCCCATTGTCCTAACATGACGCTCATGCTTTACCTGTACAAGCAGTTTAGTAAGAGGATCATCAACATTGTCTTCTCCTGCAACTTTGCATATTTTTATGTTACCTCTACATTGATTTCTCTAATGAGATGCAACCGCCTGAGTATATGCTTGGTCCTTTGATGTGACCTTAACTCCTTGGCCTGTGCAATAGCACCGTTATTATTATAGAACAAATCTACTAGATTTGAGATCGTAGGCATCACCCCTAATTCAGTAATGAACTTTCTGATCCAAACGGCTTCCTTAACTACATTCGATGCTGCTATATACTCAGCTTGTGTTGCAAAATCTACTTCAGTGCTCTGCTTGGAGCTCTTCTGGCTTACTGCTCCACCATTCAGGAGGAATATGTATCCAGATTACGATTTAAGGTAGTCTTGGTCAATTTGGATACTTGTATCTGTGTAACCGGTTACACAGAGCTCATCATCCAATCCACTATAGACAAAAAATAAGTCTTTAGTCCTTCTTAAGTACTTTAGGATATTCTTGACGATAGTCCAATGACCCTTACCAGGATCTTATTGATATCTGCTGGTCATACTTAAGGCAAATGAGACATCCAGTCTAGTATATAACATGGCATACATGATGGAACCAATGGCTGAGGCATATGGAACCGTACTTATGCGATCTCGCTAATTATGTGTACTAGGACACATATCCTTGCTAAGATGGATGCCATGAGACATGGGCATGTAACCCCTTTTTGAATCCTGCATACTGAACCTATGCAGTATCTTGTCTATGTTTGTACTCTAACTTAGGCCTATTAGTCTTTTGTATCTATCTCTATAGATATTAATCCCTAGGATGTATGCGGCTTCACCTAAGTTTTACATTGAAAAGACTTTCCTAGCCAAGACTTGACACTCTACAAGGTAGGAATGTCGTTCCAAATGAGTAGGATGTCATCTACATGAAGCACTAGAAATACAACCGTACTCCCACTAACCTTCTTGTAAACACAAGATTCATCGATGTTTTGAATGAATACAAACTCTTTGACCACTTCATCAAAATGATGATTCCAGCTTTGAGATGTTTGCTTTAATCCATAAATAGATCCTTGAAGCTTGCAAACTTTATCAGAGTCTTCTGAACGCACAAAGCCTTTAGGTTGTGTCATGTACACATCCTTAAGGAGCTTTCCATTAAGGAAGGATGTTTTGACGTCCATCTGCCATATTTTATAGTCATACTATACTGTAATGGTAAGAAGGATTCTGATTGATTTGGCCATTGTAATTGGGGAAAAGGTTTTATCATAGTCTACACTATGAGTTTGAGTGAATCCTTTTATAACCAGTCGTGCTTTGAAGACATTTACATTGTCATCCATGTCAGTTTTCTCCTTGAAAACCCATTTGCACCCAATAGTTTTGACGCCTTCAGGTGGATCGACTTAGGTCAATACCTTATTGTCATACATGGATTGCATTTTAGACTTCATGGCATTTAGCCATTTCTCGGAGTTTGGTCCCACTATGGCTTCTCAATATGTGCTTGGCTCCTATTGCTCAATGAACAACACATCACAACTTTTAGTAATAAGAAACCCATATCTCTGAGGTTGATGCTGTGTCCTGTCAGATCTTCGTGGACTTTGTGTTATTTGAGGAGGCTCAGCAACTTGTTGTGAGTCTTCTCTGATTTCCATATGTAGTTCTGTACTATCTTGTACCTCTTGAACTTCTTCAAGATGTACCTTGCTCCCACTAGTTGTTTTAGAAATAAAATCTCTTTCTAGAAACTTACTGTTTCGAATAACAAACACTTTGTTATCAATGGGATTATAGGCATAGTATCCTTTCATTTCTTTAGGATACCCCAAGAAAAGGCACTTTGAGGATCTGGGCACTAATTTATCTGAGGCTTGTTGCTTAACATATACCTCACATCCCCAAATCTTGAGAAAAGATAAACTTGGTTTCTTTCTAATCCATATCTCATATGGTGTCTTTCCAATTGCCTTAGATGGAACACGATTTAGTGTGAACGCAGCTGTCTCTAAGGCATGTCCCCAAAAGGATGGTGGAAGATCTGTTTGACTCATCATAGATTGAACTATATCTAATAATGTTTGATTTCTCCATTCAAAAACACCATTCCATTGTGGTGTTCATGGAGGAGTCAATTGTGAGATTATCCTACAACTCCTAAGATGTCAATGAACTCTTGGCTCAAATATTCACCACCTTGATAAGATGAAAGTGTTTTAATTATTTTTCCAAGTTGGTTTTGTACTTCATTTTAGAATATTTTGAACATTTCAAAAGATTCAGATTTATGTTTAATTAGATAGATATATCCATATCTACTAAAGTAATCTATAAATGTAATGAAGTACAGATAACCTCCTCTGGCAACTATATTTAATAGTCCACATACATCTGTATGTATGATGACCAATAAATCAGTGGCCCTCTCATTATGCCCTGTAAAAGGTGTCTTTGTCATCTTTCCTAATAAGCAAGATTCGCATGTATCATATGATTCAAAATCAAATGAGTTAAGAAATCCATCTTGATGGATTTTATAAATGTGTTTCTCATTTATATGGCCTAGACGACAATGCCATAGGTAGGTCGGATTCAAATCATTTGATTTTATCCTTTTAGTAGTTACATTATAGATATTGCCATTATTAGGATGTTCCAAATTTAATATATATAATGACCAACATGCAAATCACCATTAGCATAGAAAACGTCATTACGATAAATAGAACATTTACCATTCCCAGTAATGGCAGTATAACCTTCCTTATCCAAATAAAAAAGAGAAACAATGTTACTACTTAAAGCAGGAACATAATAGCAATTGTTCAAAACTAACAAAAGCCCACTGGGCAGAACTAATTCATAAGTGCCTATGGCTAAAGTAGCAACTCTTGCTCTGTTTCCAACTCATAGGTCCACCTCGCCCTTCTTCAGCTTTCTATTGTCCTTTAGATCCTGCATATTTGTACAAATGTGAGAACCACATGCAGTGTCTAATACCCATATAGAGGAAGTAGAAAAATGCATGTCTATAACATAAATGTCTGAAGTGCTAGCCACCCTATCCTTCTTGTTCTTTTTCAGATCTTTTAGGTAGAGTTTGCAATTTCTCTTCCAATGACCAGGTTCATTGCAGAAGGAGCAAACTCCTTCCTTTGGAGGCTTTGCCTTCTTGGGTGCAGGCTTGGTTTTGAGCTTGTTTGACTCTTTGGTCTTACCACCTGAGCCATTACCCTTCCATTTGCCATTCCCTTTCTTTTTCATACCCTTTCCTTTCTAAACCATCAAAATAGTATTGGGCTTTTTCTTAATGCTCTGCTTAGCAGTTTTGAGCATGCCATGTAACTCAGAAATTGATTTCTCCATGTTGTTTATGTTGTAGTTCATAACAAACTGGTCATAACTCTCCGGGAGTGAGTTCAGGATCAAATCCGTAACTAACTCCTAGCTCATAGGAAATCCAAGCCTCTCAAAGTGATCAATATAGCCTTTCATCTTTAACACATGAGCACTAACTGATGCACCACTACTACAAAAAGGGGCTTTAGTGGCATAGCTCCTGTGGCATTTTTTTAAAAGAAGCACCAAAAATAGTTATTTATTTATTTAAAATCAAAATTATTTGAAAGCTTTGGCACTTACAATTATAAACGTCATAATTGACGTTAACCTTGCATGACGTTTCTCTGAACAAGCGCCAAACAAGGCCTTCAATTTTTTTTTTTAAAAACAATAGGAATCTTTGGCGTTTGATGTGGAAGCGCCAAAGCTTTCTATATTTTGTTTTTTAAGAAAAAGAAAATATAATAGGAAGCTTTGGCGCTTCCTTACGAAGCGCCAAAGCATCTTATATTTTTTTAAAAATATATATATATAATCGAAGCTTTGTCTCTGTCCAAACCAATCATGCACATCTTAAGGGTGTAAACAGGGTCACTTGCGTTCACTGAGTCAGCATAAGCAGAGTCTAACTTATATATTAAAAGTATACATATAGTGTTGACAAAAAAACAGTATACATATAATAATATATAATAATTACATTTTTGGTGTGTGTATGTCTATAAAGTAAAGAACGGAGAGAGCCAAGGGTCACCACATGTATGGTGTTGTACCGATATTATATATATAATGCAATGTATATATGATTTGGTGTTTTCCAAGATAGGAAGCTTTGGCGTTTTATAATAAAACGCCAAAGCTTCCTATATATAAAAAAAAAAGGATCAAAGATGGGTGTAGATAAAAGCTTCCTCATATATTAAAAAAAATGAAGATCTGGGAAGCTTTGGCATTTTATAATTAAATGCCTAAGCTTCCACATATATATTTAAAAAAATGAAGGATATGAATCATATAATCATTGCAGATTTTTTTTGGATCAAGATGGGAAGCTTTGTTTTGAACAAAAAAAAAAGATGGGAAGCTTTGGCATTTTATAATAAAACGCCAAAGCTTCCACATATATTACAAAAAAAAATGAAGGATAAGGATATGAATCATTGATCATTGTAGTTTTTTTTGGATCAAGATGGGAAGCTTTGGCGTTTTGTAATAAAATGCCAAAGCTTCCACATGTATTAAAAAAATGAAGGGATCATCTTTACCAAAAGGAGAAGAATCACGTGAAAGCTTTGGCATTCATTGAAAATTCAAGTCAAAGACATGCACCCTATCTACGCACCAATGTCATACTTTGGTGTAATTGAACAAATATGGGAGTTAGATTATACTGTGTTGAGGGTCCCTGTCTTCAGGTGTAAGTGGGTTAACAACAACAGTGGATTGCGGACAGATGAGTTAGGGTTTGTTCAAGTAGACCTTTCTAAAGTTTGGTATAAAGATGATCCTTTCATTTTAGCATCACAAGCAGAACAAGTGTTTTTCGTTCCCGATCCTGCTAAGAAGAATTGGTCTATTGTAGTTCCATCAAACAAGAATCATCAAGAATAAGTTGGTACTAAAAGTAATGAATATTTGATATTCCTAAGGATACTCTTTCCTTTGAGATGTTGTGGTCAAGATATATTGATAGAAATGAAGAAGAAGATGAAGACGAACATTTATATATGAGACATGATCATAAAGAGGGGACATGGTTTTTAAATCAAACAAGAAAGAGAAAAGAATGATAATGAGTGTCTTGATTTTTTAGTATGTATTCATATATTCCAACTTAATTTACTTTTATTACTATGATTGTCAATATGCACTGATATTTTTGTCTTGTTTATTTAACTTGTAGGAAAATGGATCCCCACAATGATCAAGCAGCCTCTGAAGCCTACAATGAAGATGCAGTTGATCCTCACATTGAGCAAGTAGCCTTTGAAGCCGTTGTAGTATGAGGTAGGACTGTGATGCATAAACTGATCAAACTAAGGAGCAAGGGCATTATGTTAGAGCTTGAGTGGAATGACAAGAGAAACCCAATTGGTGAAAATGCTAGCAACTTTATTAATTATATTGGGACTATTGTCAAAGAAAGAGTCCCCATTACAATTTTAGATTGGAGACGGGCAAAGAAGGACTATTCTGATATGCTTCTGAGTTCAGTTAAGGTAAACATTATTTACTTTATTATTCTGGTTGTTTTGTTGCATGAATTACAATCTAACAAAGCATGTGTGGTTTTTTTGTTACAGTCTATCTTCATTATTGATGACGACAAAGACAAATTCGTGCTCGTAAAATGTGGCAAACTTTTGAGATGTTTTCATTCCAATCTTATCAAATTCTACTAGTGGGACACAAATGGCAATATCATTCATACGCCACCACAGTTGTACGATGGAATAATAACACAAGAGTAGTGGGATGAGTTTTTGAGCACACATACTAACACGAAGTTTCTGGTAATACAATATTAGCCCTTACAGACTACTTACAATGTAATTGAAATTAATATTTATTGAAATTATTTGCATTTAAAAGAGAACGAAGTGATAGAAATAGGGAAAGCGCAAGCAACATGGCATACTGGTACTTAAAAGGACCACTATCGTATGCAAAGTTGGAGCAACAATTGGTAAGAACTTATAATCATTTCATAAGAATATAATTTAGATGACTAATTTTTAACTACAACTAACTTTGTTATAAAGGTCAAACAATCACATTCTGATGTCACGCACATGCACGTCATAATTTGTGGCTGGCCGGCGTCACTAATAAAAAAGGAGAAATTCCCAGCGAACAAGCCAGAGAAGTTGCAGAATATTGTGTAAGTGGTGGATTATTCATAAATATTTTGCTTTGATTAAATGATTCTATTTTATAATAACTAATATTATTGCAATTGTTGTTGTGATAGCAAAAAATGACGCAGGACCAACCAGAGTTGATGAATTATGTTGGTCGTGACGATTTACTCAACAGAGCTCTTGGAGCTCCTGAGTATCATGGTCGTCTTCGTGGTACTGGTTTTGCAGTCACCCAAACATCATACTTCGGACGCCAAAAGCGACCCAACAAAAATGACTTTATGCACCTAAAGGAGGAGATTTGTGACTACAAGCAGCAATTGGAACAGCAGATGAGTGGCTACAAGAATCAAGTAGATGAGCAGATGAGTGTCTACCGACACCAAATAGAACAATTTAACGATCATATGCGATTGATGCAAGAGCAAAATACATTATTGAAGGCTCAAATTGACACTTTACTGCTTTCTCGGCCAGCACAAAGCCCAATATGTGACAGCACAAGTGTGAAGAATGATAGCTGCCCCTCCATGCCTAAAGTCTCAATTCCTTTCGTAATTAATTTCTTCTCTAGTTAACTTTTTGTTATGTTTTAAATTAGTGTACCTTAATATTGACTCCATCTTTCATAGGGTGAATCAGCGTGCAAGCTGCACGTCGATGAATCTTTCAAGCATGCAGTTGCTGTAGGAGTTGTCTACAACACCGACACTGATATCCTTCATGGTTCACCATTGCCTGAGAACACACTAGAGTCAAGGTTGACGTATGCATAGATGCAGATGCCCTCCTACCAATCCCTTCTCTAGATGAACAGACAATGGTAAAAGATGTTGTTGGTGGTTATGTTGCATGGCCAATAGGTCTCATTGAGCCATATCAAAAGGTGGTTTAATTTACAATTCCTTCTACTTATTCTATATGCACTTCTATCTAAAAAACTACATGATTAAATTTTAATGATTTTTGTAGGTTGCTACTAGTCATAAAGGAAAAGGAATTGAAGGCCATAGGAAGAACTCACATTGTTCAACAACCCAACAGAAGTCCCAACCTTCTACTAGCAAACGAAACAACAAACCAATGGTCTCGTATGCCAACAGTTGGCATCAATGGTACAACAATTGATCTTCCAAGGAGGTTAGGAAATACGTTTTCATATCGACATCTATAATGCAGAAGGTGTAATTGATCATGTCAATGGTGCTGTGGTGAATGATGTGCTTACTCGTGGAAGGATAGGTGGAACTGCTATCAATTTATGGATCAGGTATTCGTCTACCATTATTATTATTATTATTATTCATCATTCAATTTTTTTTGGTGGAAATGACATTGTTTGTTTGATATAAAGGCATTTGTACCACGATGAGATAGTAGGCACGGATAGGATGCAGAGATTCGTCTTTGTTAGCCCACACCTCTTTGGCCAGCATAGGGGGAGAGATTTGGAAGCACAGTCTAACAAACTTAGAGACTGCTTTATGCTTAGAGCAACCCCTAACAAGCTCTTTCTTGTGCCATACAATGTAGGGTAAGTGATTTGTGACAATATTTGAATGTATGTTTTTTATTTTTTCACTTTTACCATGAAATGATTGTCCAAATAAAATTTTCAAAATGTGTTTTTAGGGAACATTGGATATTAATTGTTGTCCATCTAGCAGCAACAGAAAGCCCTCGCATTTACTATCTAGATCCTATAGAAACTGCTTATCCAGAGAATCACCCTGATATGCTGATTATCTTCAATAAGTAAGTGTATGGGTGTATGTGTAAATCTTTTCATGTGGGATTATTGAATAACCAAAATTAATCAGGAACTTCTTTGTTTTATTAGTGCATTAACCGCATATAGAGGAAAAGCTGGATTGACCTACTCTAGACGCAATGATGCGGCCAATAGCTATACATGGAGGAAGATTATGGTACTTATATATGAATTTACTCCATTCTTGTTAGTAAAAAAAATTTATTCAAAAATTGACATAACTATTTCATTGTATTGTTGCAGTGTCCATTCCAGCCGAATGATAATGATTGTGGTTATTATGTTATGAAATTTATGAAAGATATAGTTACTCATCGCCACCTTGTAATTCCTGTGAAAGTAAGTTCCCTTTAGTTGCAATTGATATTGTGTTTTAATTTTAATTGACAAAGTGTCTAAATTTAGTGATTTTAATTCTTTGTATACATGATTGTTTATGTAGTATTATGAAGATGCACGTTGTGCTGAGCTGTCTGACCATCAAATGGATGAAATCATTGAAGAATGGTGTGAATATATGGTCAAGCAATTAGTTAATTTAGGCATGTAGCTTCTTTCTTGTCTATTCTTATTTTGTTTAATCATTTATAAAATTAGTTGTACACTATATAATTATTGTTAATACAATATATTTTGTAGTTGTTAAACATTATAATTATTCATTGTAGTTATTTGAACAAATGACCATCATCGTTTTGTATTGTAATATTTGCCTATTAGATGAAATATATGGTCATTTGCTTACTACTATATATGGTCATTAGGTATTACACTGCAATGGAAAAAAATATTTTAAAAAATTATTAAAAAAAATTAAATCTACTTTGGCGTTTAAAGTTAAAACTTCAAAGGAGGGGTGTCCCCCTCCTTTGGCGTTTTTCCTTTAAACGCCAAAGGAGGGACACGCCCCTCCTTTGGCGTTTAACCAATAAATGCCAAAGGAGGGGTACCCCTCCTTTGGCATTTTCCTACCGAAATGCTATATATAATTAATATATTTATTTAATTTAATAAAGTAACGTATGGCGTTTCTATAAATTGAAAAGCGCCATAGGAATTTTTAATGGCGTCAAAAGCTTTGGCGTTTCTTAAACGCCAAAGTATTTAATAAAATAAGCGCCATTACACTACTTTTTGTAGTAGTACACCTTCAGCCATCTTACAAGAATGTAAGGCCTTTGTGGTCTCATACCTTTCTTGCCTTGTCTGTTACTGGAACATTTCCTTGAGATGGACAATCATCTCATGAGCCTCCATAAGTTTCAGATCTCTTTGCGTCAGACAACCTACATCCATAGAGTCAGCCTTATGCTTTGTGTAAGCATCTCTTTGAGCTCTTGGAGCATTGGCTGCAGGCTCCTTAGGAATAGGTTGATCTAGGACATAAGCCTTTCTTTCCTGCTTGAGAACAATTCTCAAGTTCCTGAACTAGTTAAAAAAGTTTGTCCCATTGAGTTTGTCCTTCTCAAGGACTGATTGCAACGATAGTGTAGCAGTATTACTAGTCCACATGATTCTACAATAAAATATGTAAAGTTTAGTTAGTAATCTCCCACTACATTAATAACCCTCAATATAATAATTAGTAGGCTAAGATCCATATTTGGCTTAAACTTAAGTCCGTTTTGGCAGGACGCTTAAATTTAAGTTATTTAGGTGGGTAACTTATTTACCAATTACATCACATGTAACTCTTAGATATTTATGGGATTCGATCATCATATGATCCGGCATGTTTAATCCCATCTAATGCCTTGAGATCCAAAACCATTTTGTTAATCTCAATTAAGTCAAAACAATAATGAATTTTGTGAGTAGCATCATTACTCACTCTTCTCTCACCAAGATAACTCAAAAGCATCCACTTTGGTGGTTCCCATAATTGAGCGATCTAGGTTTTGATAAGTATTCATTTATTGAGGGCATTATGACTTAAGATTTGTTTTCAAGGGCTTAATTAATTAGTTTTGTTTATATGAATGCAATCATGGTTGTGTCTCATACAGATAAATACATATAAATGCAAAAGTATTCATGTAATGATCTAATCAAAAGCTTAATTTAAACGTGACACAATATGACTCACTTAACCTAAAATCCTTTCAAGCCAATGAGAGGACTTCTCTAACTAAGAAAAGAAATACATTGAGAGAAACCTCGTTTAAACATTCGAGGGGAGTGAGATGAGAAGAGAATGTACATTGCGAGTATTTAGAGGAAGTCATGGCACGCAGGCCATATTTAAATATTACAACCCTTTGTTAAATTCTAAAGTCATGTTGTCACCATACCCAAACAAATATGAAGAATAAACCACAACAAGAGTTCAAACAATATGAAAAGCAATAAATGTCATGATTAGGTTATATCGCGCTACGAAAAAGTAGTCATGGCCCCTAGATCTTTTTGAAAAAGGCACATTCCTTTTAAAAGGAATATTTGAAATTTTAAAATATTTAAAAAAATTTGGCCTAATTTTTAAAATATTTGTTTCAGTCCATTTCAAAAGGATTTCGGCCTAGTTTCAAACAAAACGGCCCAGAACGCTTCTGATATGAATTGTCTTCCCCACAGTTTTGGATCCCTAAAACCCAAATAGGGATCCAAACTAGACCCGGTTCTTCTCCAAGCTTTCGGATCCTAAATCTGATTAGAGACCCAAACATGTACGTACGCCGTGATTTTCAACCAATTCGAAACCAAGAATGACGAATTCTAATTTCGGATCCAATTCAAAAGAGAAATCAGGACACTAGCAACCAATCGCATAGGTTCGAATTTCTTAAAACTGAAACAGATTTCAATATTGCATACAATACATAACAGATCGCATACAATACATAACAGATCACATACAATTCAACTTTGTTAAAACCAAAAACTAAATTAGATACATATTCAATCATCTTCTTATAAGCATACATATATATCCCATATATATCACATGTATAAGAACATAAACTCAATTTAAACGCACAATTGACCTGGCTCTGATGCCACTGTTAGGATCGGCGGCACAGTGGAAGTTTAAAATTTTTGCCAATCCTAATTGTGGATCTATCAACGGCGTTTAAACTGAGTTAGAAAGATTCATACGTTTTCAATTTGGGGTTTTTTGATCTCTTGGAGTCAACACCTTAGGTCCACTCCCTCTACCGATATCCACACAAATACTCTCCAACATAGACTACATGCTAGTAGAGCTGGGAAAACGGGCCGGCCTTTCACGGGCTCGGGCCTAAACGGGCCGGCCCGTTTCTTAAAAAGTACCATATTTTTGAAGCCCGCGGCCCTACAGGGCTGGCCCTACACGGGCTCGGGCCTAAACGGGCTTAAACTCATTTTAATTCAAAAAAATTGTTTTTTTAAAGTTTTACAATTTATTTATTATTTTGCTTTAAATTGGTATACATTATTTTTAAAACTCATAAATTTTTAGTTAAAATAATCATCTAATGTCCAAATTAGCCTTTTTTTTTAAGTTTAAATGAATAAAACATTGTAAAAAATAAAATAAATCAAACCAATTAATAAGTGTTTGCCTGTTATTAATACTCTATTAGGAACTTAGGTGTCTCTCATATTGATAATTTGATATAATGATATTATATTTATTAATTTATTTTAAAAAAATATTAAACGGGCCTAAAAGGGCCGGCCCATAGGGCTTGCGGCCCTACAGGGCCGACCCTTTTAGGCCCGCTTCCATTTTCAGCCTCTAAATCATAGGCCTGGCCCTTGACGGGCTCGGGCCTAAACGGGCCGGCCCGACAGGCTCGGCCCGAATTCCCGGCTCTACATGCTAGCACCTCCAATATCTCCTAGGGTTTCCCTTGAGGCTCTAAATTCTCATCCGTGTGTGAGTTTTTTCTGCTTTATCAATTTTATAACCCATGAGGGCTATATTCGAATTTCAAAATTAATCTTTATTAATTTTAAAATTAATTAACCCTTAATTATCTTGATGAGCTGATTAAATAAATTCAATTTAAATTAAATCTATCCAATAGTTTTAATTTAACCCATTTATTTAATCCAAATAAAGAGCCAATAGATTTAATTTATCTTCATAAATTAAATATGAGATACTATATCTCTATCATGTTAGTTATTAAATTTAATTTATCTTAATGAAAATAAATTTAAAACCAACACAATATAATATCATATAATATATATACACATATATATAGTTATAAAATGTATTTCGAAAATACACACACACACACACACACACACACATATATATAATATTAGTAATTTTATTTTCACGAATTTTATATTATATATAAATATAAAATTCGTCCACTCTAGATTAAACATTATCTCGTGTTGGGTCATTCTTGTGTACGACCCTGTTGGCTCATATGAAGTTGGTAGTGGGCCAATAACTGTACTAACCCACAAGTCGCAAGCGGCCTCTAGCAAGACCTTACGACTACCCAATTCATATGAGGATCTTTAACACGATGCAACATGTCATATAACCATGTCACGTCCCTTTTGTTACATGATATATCAGTCAATGATGAGGCATGAATAATGTCATCCTCTTGTTCCTAACCATTACTTTATCGATTCCTGAGTAGTCTGGCAATAGAAATGGAAACTCCTTTCCATCGTAATATGGTTATACATTTCTCAGACTCACTCATCGAGAAACCCAGTAATATCTCTTTACTAATGTGAGGGACAAATTCCATCTTGACCATTCATATTCCTTTACATGAAAAACCACCAAGCCCGATTGTAGCCTTTATCATTGCCCAGTCAAAAGTGACTTTTGACTAGTTCAAAGCTTAGCAACTCTCATGTAAGAAACTATGATGACCTCAGGTCAAAGGGCATTATGACGTGGTTATAATGAGATAAGCTTATGACTTGATCTATGTAGCTTTCTCATAGTGGGTCAGTCCAGGACCTTGTACTCTTACAAGTGCCTAAGACTTTGATTTGTATTTTCATATCTTATCAAAGTCATATTGGTCTTGTTTCATCTCTGCTCCTGCATAAATGACTAACCAGGGACATTTAGGACAATCTTTATGATTTATCCAAGGATACAATCATCACAGTGAACATGTGAATAATATGATAACATAATGGAGAAAATTCATTAAATTAATAATGTCTAAAGTACAATGATTGGCCCCTAGGCACAATTTCCAACATAGGAAGCAGCATTCCCTAGGATAAAACAAACCCATTTTGCAGAAAGTAGGGTGACAGAACTGCAGAAAGATATTAGTGTAACTCAGAAGAAAGGAGAGAGGAGAGGAGCTCAGGGACCTTAGTGTATCCTAACCGTGCACCGAACATTGCCTTTTATATGTAGAAACATGGGAGCGTTGGGAGTTATAATGATTATTAACAACGGTTTAATGGCAATTAAAACGATAGTTACAAAACAAGTGTTAATGACAATCTAATGTAATAAAACCTTTTAATGTCATTAAAACCAGTCAATTAATATTCCAACGGTCAGTTCAAAGACTCCTCTTATCAACCTTTTTTACTAACTCAAGCTCATATTTAATTGTATACTGGGTGTTCCCAATCTTGAGTTATATAAGACCTCTTCCTTTGACACACACAATATTTACATCAATCCCCCATACGTGTCAAAGGAAGCTCATAGTCTCATTAGTTGAGTTACACATATGCATATAACATTGTATCTGGTAGTCCTTTAAACTTAAAATCAGACTTAGACTGATAACACTTAGTATACAAAAATGCTGGTAGTCCTATGAACTTAAAACCAACATTTCTTGGGAGTATACTAGAGGCATTAAGAGTCAGATTATACCCCCCACATTTCCGTTGTTAGCGCATTTTTGCACATTAAAACAGCCATGCGTGTGTCCTAGTATTTAATGAATGCTCTAAAGATTTTACCACGATTTCATAGGAGCGGCCCCACTCCTCATTCGTATAGGTGATTTCATAAAATGTACCTGCAATGAGCACATCATCCCGTAGGATTATGAAATCATTAAGAGCTTTTACTCAGTCTCACCAAAATTCATTCTAGTACTTGTCCTTGTCATAGGAAGGGAATGGTCATTTATTTTAGTGCTAACAGAACTAACAAATGACTTGTTCTTACCTATTGAACCTCTTTCATGGGATCACCAATCATAGAGGTTGGGTTGTGTTCGTTGTTAATTTCGTATTGACTTTAGTCCCATTCCCCTAAGCTAATTTAACTCTTCCTGGGGTTTGTTAACGGATCCGCAGGTCAACTTTTTGACCTCACAAAATTGATTGAGATAATTCCATGATTTTTAAGCTAGCTATAATATCTCAAACGATTTTCACTTACACCGTTGCTCTTTCGACCATGGCTATTGGTATTTAGCAATCATAACTCGTTTACATAAAGTGTCGGTTTTACACCCAAAATTGTTTGCCAAGAGGTTTTCAACAACCTAGCCTTCAATTGCAACTAACTTCAAAGTAATAAACTCTGGCTCACACAATATTTTAATTGTTGCTACTAGTGGATTTTCTCAGATGAAACTGAAATTCAGTTAGCATCCATGTATCTCATACAATGGGAATCCACCGTATATGATTCCAATATTTATGGTACCTCTCAAATATTTCATTTTCCTCATAGGACTATATATTTTTATATAGGGAAAATCCCATATAAAGTTACTTAAAATTGGGAAATTCTAAATTAGGTTAGTAAATTCAACAAATCCTTAATTAAGTCATTAACCCAATTTAGGATTTTAAAATATGGGTAAAAGAACTTTAATGCCCTCCCCTTTCTTCTCTCCCCTCTTAAAAGAGTTTTATTACTATATAACTTTATTGCTCTACATATATATATCAACATTAATATATAATCAAACAAAATATACTTTTCTAAATCAAAGGAATTTTTTATGCTCTAAAAGGATCATAAAAAATAATTCAAGCAAAAAATCATTTAATTGATATTAAAAATCAATTAAAAAATTGATTTTTTCAACCAAAAATCATTCAATTGATATTAAAAATAAAAAATAATAAAAATTTTGAGTTTTCTTAAAAAAAATAATGTAGTTATTTTTATCAAGTGAGACAAAAGAAAAAGGAAAGGATAATACTTGCCAACTTCAGTTTGCAAAAATCAATTGAAATAAAAACTACTTTTATCAATAGTAATCTAAACAAACTCTAAATAATTTTTCCTAATGTATAAATGTGAATTTCTTAAAAATAATTTAGTTAAGATTTCACTTTTAAATATGAATTATTTATTTCTATTAGAAAGGTGAGAAACTTTGATATACTTCTAAGGATATTTTAGATAAAAATATTAAATGCACTTAAAATTTCATAAAATGTTTATTGAAATATAGAACTTTCCAAGAAAAACTTTATATATGAAATAGGGAAAATCCCATATAAAGCTATTTAAAATAGGACAATTCTAAATCAGGTTGGCAAATTTAACAAATCCTTAAATGAGTCACCAACCTAATTTAAGATTTTAAAATATGGGTAAAATGACTTTAATGTCATGTCCTCTCTCCTCTTTAAAGAGTTTTATTACTTTGTGACTTATGTTTTTCTATATATATATATATATATATATCAATATTAATATTTAATAAAATAAAATATGATTCATCTATAGTTTAAATATATTAGTTATCATCATAAGAACAAAAGCTTACAATATTTTTAAGCAAGGAGTTCATTTTATTAACATGAACAAATTTTTCAAAAACAAAAAAAAGGAACATATGTCACAATAAAAAACCATTTTAAAATAAATATATTAATTATAAATTTTACTGTATTTATTTCATAGGGAAAATCCCATATAAAGTTATTTAAAATTGGAAAATTCTAAATTAGGTTAGAATCTAATTAAATTAGAATCTCATCAAATGTATCATTCTAATTTTATTAGAATCTCACACCACAATCTCCTATTAAGTGAGAATTAGTCCAACAGATAGTAAGTCCACCAAATGGACTATATATTAAATTGTATTGCCAATCACAATTTGCAAAGACAATAAATTGTTATTATAACAAATAGATATGCAATTAGAGAAAATATGTTCGCATTCTCATTCCAAACCTCGTCAATTCCTTGACCTAGTCAACAATAATCTCACGATCACCAAGACTTGATTTCCAGAATCCAAACTCAACTTTGGTTCCTTACAAGTATACACTAAACCAATTTAATTTCATTCATTTATTCACAAATCAAAACCAATAAATTATAGTGAGACTGAGACCACACCACTAAGATGACCATACAATTGTGCCGTTAAACAATTATGGATAATTAATGGCCAATAACAAGTTCAGTATAATGGTAATCATTATTTCACTTCTATGATAACATTAACACTTGTTTAGACTTGCAACATTAAACTTGGTACGAAGCTTCCTAATCTCAGGAAAAATGTTCTGATGAGCTATATGAGCAAAACATTATTAGCAGAGTTTATAAATGTGAGATTGAACTTAAGCATTAGATGTTAATTCTAGATTGACCTCTTTGATGAATAATGCTCATTCCCTTCTGATCGTGTTTTTCGTCCGTTTCTTGGGTTGATTCGAACTTCTATCTACAAACGGCCTGCTTGCTCCAACCGAAAGAAGAAAATAAAATAAAACAAAATACTACCAATAATGATAGTAATAAAGGTAATATCATTAATAATAGAAAGATAAATAGAACACATATATGAAAAGGCCGAACGAATAATGGTCTGGCCCAACTCGATCTCTTTATGGTTTAAATAGAGATGAATATTTAAATACAATCAGCAAACGCTCTTTGTTTCAACTGTTCAAACTTTTACGCTTTTTTAAAACTTGTTACTTTGATTCTATGTTCTAGATTTTTGTGTTTGTTTTAAACTTGTTATTTTGATTATGCCTGCACTGTAGCTGGACTCTAGTCTATTTTTGCTTTCAGCATATAATGACAAATATTCAAGGTTAAAAAAAAAAAAGTTGAATGCAAATAAATCGTACAAAATCTTGTGGTCCCATGTCTTGAATTGCTCCATACACGTATACACTCTATATGTGAAGATTCTCTGCTGATATTATCTACATATGAATATAAAATACATAATTCTATTATATTCCAACAACAATAAACTGATATTTTTCTTGTAAAAATTTAAGTTTGTTATTTATTTATCCTAAACTTAATAACTTCTAATTAATTTAAAATTATGATATTTATGATAATATCCCCAAATAATGCACCAAATCGATATCTTAGCAAAATATCAAATGAATCTCTTTAATTTAGCATATCTCAAATTTAACTAAAAAATAATGAGGACTCCTCAATTACCACTAAAAAAATATATTGGTAGAAAAGTAACGGTAATTTTTTCACCTAATATTCCCAGTAAACTAAAAAACCTTCCAACTAATGAAATAAAGTACTTTAACTAATAACTTATATTAAGAATAATTTTAAAATTTAATAAAAATAATTAATTTTAACTAACTTCTTTAACTTCTAAATGGAATATATATAGACCAGAGAGATGTTTGCTATGCGTTTGCTACTACTTTAATTGTTGAGAATTTGATTCCAGGAGGATTCTAATATTAAATGTTCATACAATTAACGTGACATCCAAATTGTTACGTAAATTAAACTAAAAAATTGAAAATTAAGTATTCACCATTCACTCTTTCAAAATGACTGAATCCTAATTAATGGATTAGTTGAAGATACGCGCTATGCTATCATCTATGTCTATCTACTCCCTCCGATCCTAAAATTAGCTAATCAAAATGTTATTTAGTTAATTAGCATATCAAGTCCTTCGTTACACACACAACAAAATTTAGTATCGTTTAAGTATTCCTTTAGGTGAATGATTTTGAGTGACGAAGCATCTTGGTAAATACTACAGTGTAGCATTTAAGTATATTTTTAACTATATAAAGTGTATTGATAGAAAAGCCTTCAAACGATGATTCTCTCTTTTTCTGGAATTTATGACTCCTCATTAGCACCATAATGTACGTCTCTTATATATTGTTTATTTTCTTAATATATTTCCTATGTATACTTTTTATTTTTTATATATAAGAGAAATAGGATAGAATAAATAATCTAACCAAATCATCTAAATCTCTCCGGACTGAGATAATGGTAACAATTACATTACAAATCTCATTTAAAAGATAAAAACAGAATATACATGTGTGTAAAGAAAACTAGGTTATATTGAAGGGGCAAGCTTGTTTCGGAATCCTTGGCGTGCGCGTGTATATAGACACACACAAAACAAGTAATCGTCTCCATCTCTTCATTGACTCTACCTCCGTCCGGCAAGAAGATGGCGACTAGATGTGACATCACTGTCTGTCCTTGAAGAGAATCATCAACACTGTGAAATCCGTCGTCGTCTCCTTCTGTCAAAAGCCGATGGAGACGGGAGGCGACAATCTCTATCTGCCTCCGGAGATCATCATCAACATTCTCAAAAGGCTTCGTGTTAAATCCCTCGTTCGATTTCAGTGTGTGTGTAAAGATTGGAGAAATCTCTTGAAATCCCCCTCTTTCATCACAGAGCACTCCCACCATTCTGGTCTCAACAACCCTCTTATTATCTGGTATTCACCACCCTCTTATAAATACTCTCTCACTCGCAACCCTAGATATTCGCCCCTATGTTTGCTCCGTTCTAATGAGGGAACTTTGGAAGTTGAGAGAATACCCACGATGGATTCCTTAAGGTGTTGTACTCGCATCTTTGGTTCCAGCAACGGCTTGATTTGTGTGGAACTCGCTTACGAAAAAGATTGTCCTCCTCCTTCACTTTTGTTGTTGAACCCAGCAACTAGAGAGGTCAGGCAAGTACCTAGATCAACAAACAATGATGGCCACTTTCGCATTGTTGACTCGGGATTTGGGTATAGTCACGTAGTTAGGGATTACAAGATAGTGACAATCCATACGTTTAGGAATCCTAATCAAAACGATTTAGCCTATGCTCACCTAGTGGAGGTGTTTTCATTAAGAACAGGGTCCTGGAAGGATGTCGAATTTGGAGTTATACAGCGTATAAATCTTCACTCGGAATCTGTGACAGTTAATGGCGCTACGTTTTGGTTGGGATGGCATTGCGAAGATCATCGTGGGGTGATAGTTTCATTTGACTTGACAACAGAAGGTTTTACTTTGATATCAATACCTTTTTCAACCCCTATTATTTGTAGAAATAAGCTTGGTGTGTACAAGAACCAAGTTGCTATGTTTGATCCACACAAGAGGCATGAATTTGAGTTATGGGTGTTGGAAGAGGGAAGTTGTGCATTTGGGAAGAGATGGGTTTGGAGTCAGAAATATCGTATTAGATCAACTTCATTAACCTTGTGGAGGAATGAATTAGTCTGCTGCAACGCTAAGGGTGACTCAGTTTGTTTGTTCAATATCACTACTAACCGAATATTGAAGTTTTCCCGCTCTTTGTAGGACAGTTTTTCGATGGAGTATTTTGTTTATGTGGAGAGCCTCGTGTCTATGAGTGCATAGACACATATGTTGAATACCATTGTCATGAAAATCTCACTTTCACATTCTAGATTTACTTTGTCTTGCCAATTTTGGTAGAAATATGCCCATAAAACCTTTGAATATTTTGGTTATCGTGTTTATAAGATTGATGCCTCTTAGATCTGTTAAATAGAAAGATAAACAGAGAAAATATATGATAGGGTCGAATCAATAGTGCCCTAACCCAACTCTCTTTATAGTTTATATAGAGATGAATAGTTGAATACAATCGGCCAACGCCCTTTGTATTCAACCATTCAAACTTTTGTGTTTGTTTAAAACTTGTTAATTTGATTCTATTTTCCAGACTTTTGTGTTTGTTTAAAACTTGTTACTTTGATTCTATGTTCCAGACTTTTGTGTTCCTTTTAAACTTGTTACTTTAATTATGCCCGCATTGTTAGCTGGACTCTAGTCTGTTTATGCTTTCAGCATATAATGAAAAATATTCAAGGTGGAAAAAAAAATTGAATGCAAACAAACGTACAAAATCTTGCGGTCCCATACCGTGCTTTATGTTTGATATAGAGTTGAATAAAAACAAATAGTACAAAATCTTGTGGTCCCATATCTTAACAGCATTGATCCATACACGTATGCACTCTATCAGTAAAGATTCTCTGATGTTATCTACAAGAGAATATAAAATGCACAATTCTATTATATTCCATCAATAATAAACTAATATTTTTCTTGAAAAAATTTCAGTTTATTATTTATCCTTCCTAAACTTCATGACTTCTAATTAGCATGCGGGCAACTTAGTTAGCAGAACAATTAAAACGGATTTTTTTTCCTGAAATGGTTCACAGGCATGCCAATAATATACGATGAGCATGTGTGTGCTTCCTGTCTTTTGAAGCATGAAGGGGGTCATCGTACCATGTATGATATGTAGAGTGATTACAGTATTTTGTGCCTATTTCTTTGTGGATCTGACATTGCATTGGGCCTCTAATGTAAATTGAAGTTAGAGACTATGCATCAATATATTAGGTCTGACACTGCATTGGGCCTTCTTCATGATCATTGAGATAAGGCGTGTGTGTGCGTGTGTTGAAGGTGAATTCAGGACAAGAAACCATATATATTTGTGTGTGGTTGAAGGTGAACTCAGGACAAAAAACCAGATATATTTACGGCAAGGGTTGATCTTAAGTACTTCAGATTGAAAAAACTATTTAGATAATATAACATAAGGAATACCCATTGTTCTAGTTGACCCCAAAAGTAACCAGAATGTTGAATCCTAATAAACAAACACCTACACAGTGCCCTACACTATCATAGGATAATGTGCGAACCCTTTGCACGTTCAGTGGTGATAAAGAAATGGGGCCGCCAAGGTCTCCGGTCCTGTATAACGCCCAGTTGTTTAGTTTATTAAATTGTTTGATAAGTTCCAAAAATATCTAAGCTTGAGTTCTGTGGTAAGTTACCGCATCGTGAGAGTCCCAAGTCATGAGGTTGTCCCTTAAACACTTCATGAGAAAAGTTGCGCCGCTTTCTTGGTAGGGTCCTTTCCCCAGCGTCCTCTCCAATTCGTCAGCAGCATCTTCATAAGCCTTTTCAAAGATAAAAGATTAAATGTCAGATTCTTTATAACATTAGCACAAAGCATATTGATTTTTGAATCATACCTTCTTAGCTATCGTGGTGGCCTCACAAGGTTCGTTCAAAATTTCATAGTAAAATGCCGAAATATTCAAGGCCAGTCCCAACCTCACGGGATTGGAGGGACCAAGATGATGACGATCTTTATCAGCAATTACCTAGGATATTCAAATTATCAGTATGACAAGTAGAAAGAAAAAGTCAGTCCAAAAAAAAAAAAAGTAGAAAGAAAAAGAAGTGCTAGAGTAATCAAAAGCTACGGCTAGCAGAAAGAAATCCACCAAATCAAGCAAATAATTAATACCCTCATGTAAAGTATGTTGGATTAACAAACCGTGATGGGTGAATTCGAGCAGCAAGATAACTACTATTTATTTTATGGAAAGAAATAATGATGAATCCTGCAACTAGATCATATGTTGATCCAATACTTATAACCATCAATAACAACAAATCAACCTGGTTCAACTCACACTATCGATGTTATCAAAAAAAAAAAAAAAAACTCACACTATCGGGCCTAAAGCCCACGAACTAGTGTACAAGGCCCCAGTGGCAAACATAGACAATTATTATTTTTAATTGAAAATGAATAATGATGAATCCAACAACCGTATCATAGCTAGGTTGATCCCATACTTATAGCAATCATCAAAATGTTCAACTCACACTTATCGGCCTAAAGCCCACTAATTCATGTATAAGGCCTCAGTCGATACAGCAAATATACACATATTCTATCAATGTTGATCCAATACTTATAGCAAACAGTCAAAATAACGCCAAATAAACCTGGACCAACTCACAACTATCGGGCCTAAAGCACACTAACTCATATTCAAGGCCAGTAGCAATTAAAGCAAATATGCACATATTCTATCAATGAACATTGAAGGATTCAAATAATATGGGAAAAATAAATGGCATTAACAGTACAAGAGATTACCGCTGCTTGCAGGTAATATTTGAGGGCCTTAGCAATGGCCTCCTCCCGTTCTGTACCAGACTTGATCTCTGTCAAGTATCTGTGGTAGTCTCCTAGCATTCTCCTATTGACGACCATTGACTCTGAAGTTTTAGCAAAGGGCCACAGATTAATTTCCAAAAGCATTATCATATTTCGGCATTGTTTCGTCAACTGAGACCGAACCCACGATCGGTATATGTTGGACAGAGCACGATTGGTACCCTCCCCCCTCTCCATAGAGAAAGACCTCCTAGCGGCTCGAAGGGATTCCACCACGTTCATGTGAGTGACGGAAAGGAGATTAAACTCCTCATGGGTGAGACAGATATCTTTGGTGGAACGCACCAGCCTAAACATAAAATAAGCCGCCTCCTCGTGTCTTCCAACCTTCTCAGCCATCTTAGCTAGGTGGAGACACGGTTGCCTCCCAAGCTTCTTTTTGGGGAAAATGTAAGCCATATCTAGAGAATGAGGGAGGGAGGAGAGTGATGCTGGGTTTTATCCACAAAATAATAATAATAATTTTCAAGTTCATTCACAGAAGAAAACAATGAATATCCGCAACCACACCACTTAATATGTTCAAAGCACCCGTATCTTGTTTCTTCACTGAACATGGGGTAAATGTAACTAACTATACATATAAATATTTATTTATCAATTAATTTCAAAGAAATTTCATAGTTTTCCACAAGGCCCACATTGAATATGGACTAGGGAGAGAAAGTTAACCAAAAAAAAAAAAAAACCACGCTACCAACCTATTGCTTTTTCTTTGTAATGAAATTAAAGATAAAACCCCCCCGGGGGGGAGTGCTGGAGGCAACCAAAAAGTAAAATAAAAAAAATCGAACCCAAGTCATAAGCTTCCTAATAATAAAGCAACTCAGAGGCATTGAATAATTCGAAACATGAATCGCACAATAGAGAAAACCCTTCTTTCTTTTCCACCCTTCTAGACTCGATTTACGAATTCATTGAAACAGAGAAACTAAGAACCCTAAAACCCAAACCTTCTGAGAAACGATAATTTAAATGAACAATAGGAAGTGGCAGAAAACTTACCAGCGAGAAGTCGTGCAGTGAATAGAGGGAGGGAAAAGCAACTAGAAAGGATATTTCAGATTTCCTCCAGTATGGTAGTTTCCTGGTAAGAACGTCGAAATCTGTATTGTTAACAATTTATAATATCCTATCAAGGTAAAACAGTTATATAGACTCTATTGCCCTCAACATCAAGGAACTCCAAGATTAATAAGGAAAACCCAAGAATTCAAAAAGAGAACACAAACCACCTGTTTAGGCGAGTGCATTCTAGCAGGTCAGCCTACTGTGTCAAAACTTTCCATTCACTCTTATAACTGAAATGATCGGTGCCTATATATATTTGTGACAGCAGAATGTGTTTAAGACTGAAACCAATAGAGCTTGAGACTGTAAAGAGAAAATGGTGCGAGTGGAATTAAAATAGACGAGATTGATAATGATCGGTAGGAAGAAAGCGAAGGAGCCAAGGTTTGCCTTCACGTACATGTATAAATAAATGCAAGCTTAAAATGGTTTTGAACAAAGAAGGTGTCTAGAAAGAAAATATGTCCCAGCCTCAAAGTTCACCTTCGCTCACCTTTCTGCTCTGCCCTCTCTGTTCACTCGTACTAGCCACAGCACCGTCGCGCACCGGCCGTCACGCACGATCTCTGTCACTCAGTGGGCAAAGTGACGCTGTTTCTTTTTTTCTTTTTGGTTTTTGGTTATTATCTTATGAAAACCGTAATTAGATCCCTAATTAAACTCTCACGCATTCATCGGTTTGATTACATCGATGTGTCTAACCTATGCTCAACAATATAATATACGTCACGCATGTTACAGTATGTTCATTTGAAATTGATCTCGAGTCCATGGATTAATTTACAGCCCATTATTTTTCATTAATGAATATAATAAATCTATTTCTGCAAAAATATGTGTGTGTAAACGAATATCTACACGTACAAATTTTTCTTGATTGTGCAAAGCCTAGAAAAGAATTAATATATAGCCCTTTCATTTCACTTTATTCGCTTTTACTGGAAATATATAAGCTTTGTGACTTTTGCTTGAAGGTTATATTCTTTCCGTGCATGATGTATTTTGTATTCTTAGTCATTTGAGTATGTACTAAAAAAGGGAGGGACTAATATGTCATTAAATCCATATATATATATATATATATATATGTACTCTTATTTCACAAGCTCCCTTGGAAATAAAAAAGAAGGAATCAAAGAAACCTAGTTCAGATGTAACCCCCTCACTATAATTACATCCGGATTATGAAATTAAAGTGAAATAAATACCAATAATTACAAAACAACATTTTAAATTTCCTATCTTCTAGATATGGTATTTAAAAAAAAGTTCAAAATACTAGTAATTTGGTCTCACTTTCAATTTCGAATATAATTATCTGCACAGGTTAATCGCATTTATAAATAATATCAGAGCGCATAACTAAAATCCCATTGTAATATGAGAGCGCACAACTCGCAATTAATTGAAGGACAGAAAATTAAATATATTCTGGTTCCTTGTAATTTTGCATCGGCACATTAACTTGTACGGAGATATTCACATGGCCTACTACGTCGCCAAATTGATATCCTTTTGGCTCCGTCGTCACTATGTGTTAGTGGCATCCAAAAATCCCTATTACTCATATTGAATCTAGCAGCTGGAACTTTCAAGTTGATTCTTGCTATAAAAACTTAAAAAGTATACTAAAAGGCAGATTTTAATTATGGGTTACCCAAAAGAATTTGTGATTAACACATTGTTGTATATGTACTCATCTTACATGATCTTAACTGTTTGTCTCCAAATAGATGAAATTGATAATGATCTGTGTTGGATTTATTTATGATAATCAGGAACGAAGAGAAGGAGCGAAGGTTTGCCTTCACATGACCAACAATGAGCTGAGGTTTGATCAGCTTGAAGGTATATGGACACCGTTGGAGAAAATATACGGCCAGAAATTATTGATAGTGCTATAGTAAAAAACACATATGTTTAATTTTATATTAAAATAAAAATGAAAGGCAATATGTAAATGAATTTCAAAAATTTATAAAATTCAAAATATAAAGAATAAAAAAAGGAAAAAAATGATAGTGTATAGATAAATGGATGGCCACTGGTTTTAATCGAAACTGAAAACAAAAGATGCCCTTGGTTACAAGGGGGTGTGTGGCAGTAAAAATGACAATAAATTTAATTTATTTATATTAAGAAAAAAGTGAATGGATGAGAATGCCAGTAAAAATGACCTAATATGTATCAAAAAAGAAAGATATAAGAAAGAGAGTACATTAACATTATTTTTTTTTAATTTGAAAATCTATGTTATTTATTATTCATCCTAAATCCAGGTATTCAAAATTAAATTAAAGGTCAAGGCCATAAAATCATTCTGTTTTTTTAATTAAAGGTGTTGGGGGTTTTTTTTTTTTTGCCACGATTTGTTATTAAAACAAAAAAGCTAGTCACTCATTGGCTAGTCCTAAACAAAGATATTAAAAAACAAAGACAAAATTTATGTCAAATTCCTTATATGTATAGTATTAGCTCAAGTTTTTCAATGACACATGGCCCTATGTGATTAGAAAACTTGACCTAATAGATATAAAATCTTTGACCTATATAGGTATGATGATCCTTTAAAAAACGACATGTCATATTCATAACAATTGACTAAATTTATTAATATAATCAAATTAGTTAAATATATGATTGTAAACATATTTAGTATGGCATAATTTTATCTTAGGAAACATTTCACTTAGCCCCATGAAATAAAAAATTGACGTCCATGATCAATACAGAGAGTTTGAATATTGAATATATCAGTTGATGTACATTAATATAAAGAATTAATATCACTGTATTTAGACATATGAAAATTAAAGAAACATAGGACAACAAAAGAAATGATGATGATGAGGACAAAAATTGAAGAAGGAAATGAAAATAAAAAAGAAGGAATTAAAGCAACCTAGTACTGACAAAACAAGTTGCCTATTCCTTTTGCGCAGTGGTCCCATGATTTTATTGGCCTACGACGTACGTACCTGTGCTGCCTGCTTCGCAATATTGTGAATTCTTGGACCAGCCCAAGAGGCTCTAAAACCTGACCCAAAAAGCTTCTTTTATTCATCTGAACTAAACGCATAAACAGGGGTCAATTACATATATTCACAGACTCTACTCAAATGGTAAACAGGGTCCTAATATATATATAGCACACAGTCCGTGCTATTAAGCCAATACAGAATTACTATACTACCCCTGCTTACACTCCCTCTCAAGTTTGTGGACTAAACAAATCAACGGTCCCTAACTTGTACAGCAGCCTCCTTTGGACATCTCCACTAACTGCCTTTGTCAAGAGATATGCTTATTGTTCCTTTGATCTAACATGATGCAAATCTATCAGCTGGTTTTCCCATTTTTCCCTTACAAAATGGCAGTCTATTTCGATATGTTTGGTACGCTCGTGATACACAGGATTTGCAGCAATATGTATTGCCGCCTTACTATCGCAGAAAATCCTCACAGGATCTTCATGCTGAACACGCAAATCCTTTAGTACCCCAAGTGCCCAAACAATTTCTGATGTTGCCATGCTAAGGGCCCTATATTCTGCCTCTGCTGATGACTTTGATACTGTGCTTTGCTTCTTTGTCTTCCACATGACAAGTGAACCTCCAAACTTCAGTAAATAGCCAGTTACTGATCTCCTGGTGGTCCTACAACTTGCCCAGTCAGCATCACAATAGCACTCAAGTGCTAAGCCACCTTCTGCACTTATTAGTATACCAAATCCAGGACTACCCTTTAGATACCAGATCACATTCATAGCAGCTGCATAATGCACTTTCATTGGTTGTTGCATGAATTGGCTAAGGGTCTGCACAGAAAAAGAGATATCAGGCCTAGTCAAGGTCAAATATATGAGCTTACCTACTAATTTTCTATATCGATCTGGATATTTGTACAAATCTTCTTTCTTATCCTTTCCTTCCTAGTATGCCATTAGTTTCACATTCTGCGCCACTAGCACAGTATGTGGTTTGCATCCACTCATTCCTGTTTCAGATAACAAGTCAAGTATATATTTCCTTTGACATAGAATGATTCCCTTATTTGACCTAGCCATTTCAATTCCAAGAAAGTATTTCATTTGTCCTAATCCTTGATTTTAAAACTGTTGTGCAGCAAGATTTTTGTTTGAGATATACCTTTCTCAGAACTTCCTGTGATTAATAGATCATCTACATAGACAAGAATATACACTATACTATCATCAAATTCTTTAATAAACAAAGAATAATCATTTTTGCTTTGTGTGAAACCTCCTTGTCTTAAAGTTTCAGACAGCTTGCGATTCCACTGTCTTGAGGCTTGTTTCAAGCCATAGAGGGATTTTCTTAATCTACATACCATTCCCTCCCCCTTTCTATCAAATCCTGGAGGTATATGCATGTATACCTCCTCATTTAAATCACCTTGCAGAAAAGCATTGTGCACATCCATTTGATGCAACTTCCATTTGTTAACAACAGCTAATTTAAGAACAAAACGAATAGTAAGCATCTTAACAACCGGTGAAAAAGTTTCATAATAATCAATGCCTTCCCTTTGACTATATCCTTTTGCCACTAATCTAGCTTTATATTTATCTACTTTATCATCTGAATTATACTTAATTTTGTACATCCACTTACACCCTATAGGCCTTTTTCCCTTAGGGAGTGGAACAATCTCCCAGGTGTGATTGTTTTCAAGTGCATTTATTTCAGCCTTCATGGCCTCTACCCATTCTGGGTTCAGAACTGCCTCATCATAATTAACTGGTTCTGTTACAGAATCAATGTTGCAAAGAAAAGACATATGATGAGAAGAAACATTGTCATAGGAGATATAGTTATCAATAGGATATTTACACTTACCCTTCTGCTTGTGATGATTTCCTGCAGTTAAAGTAAAACAAACATAATCTGCAGACCATATAGGAGGTTTTCTATTTCTAATAGGCCGTGGCCCATTATGCTCAGAAATCTGTTCATCATTTGTATTTTCTGGAGAATCAAACAAGACATTTCTATTCGTTACACTGATTGGTTGTCCACTGTTCAGATTTTGGTCGTTAATAGCAGCAATAGGATCCTCAAGGTCAAACCAAAACATGCTCTTTAAGTCTCTAGAGACTCCTAAAGAATTCTGGTTAGCATTAATCCTAAATGGATATTTGTCTTCCATAAAACTCACATGCCTACTCACAAATAAACTATTATTCTTAGTATTAAGCAATAGATAACCTTTCTTATTTTCTGGATATCCAAGGAATACACAAGGTATTGCCTTAGGCTCTAATTTATCTTGAGTTGCCAAATCTGTTGCAAAAGCAGCACAACCAAATGTCTTCAAGTTAGATAAATCAGGTTTAGATCTATATACCACTTCAAATGGGGTTTTATATCCCAGGACCTTAGAGGGAATCCTATTGACTAAATAACATGCCATCTTTACACATTCCCCCCAGAAATCCACAGGAACAGCAGATTGTATGATTAAGCTCCTAGTTACTTGTATAATAGTTCTATGTTTCCTCTCAACAACCCCATTTTGCTCAGGGGTATAGGGACATGTCATCTCATGTACAATTCCTTTTTCTTGAAAATAAGATTTCAATTCATTATTTGTGAATTCAGTTCAATTATCACTACGAACACGTTTGATTGAAACAAAAAATTGAGTCAAGATATATGCACAGAAATTCTTCATACAAGTAATGGTGTTAGATTTATAACGCATGAGAAATATCCAAGTAGATCGAGAAAAATCGTCTACAATAGTCAAGAAGAACCGATAACCTTGATGTGTTGGGGTTCTATATAGTCCGCATACATCAACATGAATTAGCTCAAAACATCCTTTGGTTTTAATATGACTACGATTAAAAGGAAACTTAGTTTGTTTGGATTGAACACAAACTGAGCAATCTTTATTCATATGTAGTTCTTTACTATTTATAACATCCAGATGTTTCATTACAGAAATTGGGGCATGTCCAAATCTTTGGTGCCATAAATCAAGACTAGACAATTTCTCTATACTATTATTGTCCTCAAAAGTATGAACTATATTGGCACTATTACATCTCTTTTGAATTTTCAACATGTAAAGTCCTCCAATTTCTTTACCAACCAGCTTCGTCTTCCCATCCTGTAGGCCCTGCATTAAACAGAGATGGGGAAAGAACGAAGCCATACAATCATGTTCTTTGGTGAATTTAGAGATAGCTATCAGATTAAACTATAGTTGAGGGGCATACAGAACATCATGCACAATTATGTTATTGATAATTCTAGCGCTACCTATATGAG
The DNA here is from genome assembly GCA_963210345.1 of Inga oerstediana. NCBI lineage: Eukaryota > Viridiplantae > Streptophyta > Magnoliopsida > Fabales > Fabaceae > Inga > Inga oerstediana. The sequence goes on from OY723400.1 coordinate 16,666,988, forward strand.
TGACAGTAACATGCTTTCCATTGGGTATCTTAATGGTTTTAATAGGGCCATTGTATATCCTATACTCGTGCAATAAGGCTAAATTTCCTACCATGTGAGTGGTGGCTCCAGAGTCTATAATCCAACTATTGCATGCTATAGAAGAGTTAGGAACAGTCAAACCTGTACCAGATAAGGCGTGCACTGTTGTCTCCTCATCACGCTTCAGTAATTCAACAATCGCTCATACTGGACTTGCGTAAACGTGGGAGCTGCCACGCTAGTTGTTCCTGCCAATGCTTCATCAGAACATTGAGGAGAACCTTTAACTCCCTGATTGGCTTCCTTATTCTGTCTTCCCTTGAAATTGGGGGGATATCCGATAAGCTGGTAGCAACTATCTCTCACATGCCCTTTCTTGTGACAATGAGAGCATTCTGGAGCATTTTCCCCACGTCCTCTCCCCCTTCCTCAACCTCTCCCCCTGACTGCCATAGCAATTCCTTCGAAGGAAGAGGAAAATTTTTCAGAAGTAGTAATAGAATGCTGCGTCTCATCTTGGACGATTATACCGTATGCGTCATTGACAGAGGGCAACTGAGCCATTAACAGAATCTGGCTTCGGGCTTGGGTGTATGAATCATCAAGACCCAACAAGAACTGAAGAAGGCATTGTTCTTAGATCATATCGCTATGAGCCTTAGACGCAGCACACGTACAGGGTGGAAGGGAGAGAAGCACCGATTGTTCTTCCCAGAGGTCTCTAAGTCGGGAAAAATATACAGAGACCGAAGAATTACCTTGCCGAAGAGAACTAAGCTCACGGTGTAGCGCAAAGATTCTGGTCCCATTCTTCTTGTCGAATCGCTCACGGAGATCGGTCCACACCAGATGTGCGTTGTCAAAGAAAACAATCCGGTTGGCTAACTCCTTCGAGATCGAACCGATCAACCAGGAAAGCACCACCGCATTGCAACGTTCCCACTGAACGTGCAAGGTTGCTTCAAAGGAATCTTTCACGCAGGTGCCATCGATGAACCCTAGCTTCTGACGGACCTTAAGCGCAATTCGCATCCCATGGCTCCACACCGTATAATTCTCCATACCAGTAAGAACATGAGGAACGAGGGAGGTAGTCGTCATGTCCGATGGATGAAGATAGAGGGGATGAGTGAAGGGCAGCGTCGCAGCGGTGAGGGAGTTCTTGTCGCCACTCATATTAGGGCGTCGCGAAGAAGATCGGAGAAGCAAGATCTGAGGCTGTGCACGGAGATGCAAGACTAAGTCTTGGGTCAGCACCTAGTGGGTCGAATCAGAGGCTCTGGTACCATGTGAATTCTTGGACCAGCCTAAGAGGCTCTAAAACCTGACCCAAAAAGCTTCTTTTATTCATCTGAACTAAACGCATATACAGGGGTCAATTACATATATTCACAGACTCTACTCAAATGGCAAATAGGGTCCTAATATATATATAGCACACAGCCCGTGCTATTAAGCCAATACAGAATTACTATACTACCCCTGCTTACAAATATCAACACAGACCAAGGAAATTAGGGTTCTTCTTGTTTTTTTTTTTTTGCATGTCATCATCTTTCTTTTAAATTAGGGTTGTTTTTAGTCTTAGAGGACACTGATCAAAGAAAAACAACTAAGAAAGAAAGAGAACAATAATAAGAAATTAAAATGATGAATATAACATAGGTGCTTTTCATATATATATATATATATATATATATATAGAGAGAGAGAGAGATTTTCACTTTATAAAAAAAACAGAGAAACTTTCAATTTCCTGGAGTTAATAGTGAATATAGTTTTCCCCACGTATGCGGACTCATCCATGTGTCTGACCTATGCTCAACGATATAATATACATCATGCATGTTATCATATGTTCATTTGAAATTAATAATTTAATCTAAATTGGTCTTGAGTCCATGGATTAATTTAAGGGACAATTATATTCAAGTTTCACACAAGAGAAAAAATGAAGAAATGGTGTCGGTGGACACCCCTTAACTTGTCAGTGGACGCCCCTTGACTTGTCATTAACAACTTTAGGGACCATTTTTCCATTTTTTCTCTTTTGTGGGACTTAAATGTAATTGTCCCTTAATTTAATTTACACCCCATTTCAATTGATATATTATTTTTCATTAATGAATATAATAAATCTATTTCTGCACAAATATATGTGTGTATAAACGAATTGAATATCTAAACGTACATAACACATGACATGTCAAGCACGTGCCATATTTTTCTTAATTATATAATTAAATTAGATAAATATGTCTTATATTAAGGACTAGAGAAATATTGATTTCATCCACTGACCAAGAAGCAGACACTCAAAAGCCATCATCAGAGTATAACTGAAATGATCGGTGCCTATATATATATGTGACAGCAGAATGTGTTTAAGATTGAAACCCAATAGAGCTTGAGACTGTAAAGAGAAAATGGTGCGAGTGGAATTAAAATAGACGAGATTGGTAATAATCTGTAGGAAGAAAGAGAAGGAGCCAGGGTTTGCTTTCACGTACATGACCAAAAGTGAAGTTGAACAGCTTGAAGATGGACATCGTCGGAGAAAATATACGGCCAGAAATTACTCATATTAATATAGTAAAAAACACATATTATATTTTATCTTAGAATAAAAATGACACGCGATATGTAAATAAATTTCAAGCTGCCTTTGGTGAACGAATGTGTGTGGTTTGCACGGCAGTAAAAATGATGATAAATTTAATTTACTTTTATTGAAAAAAAAATGACATACGATGTATTAAAAAAAAGACATAAGAAAGAGAGTACATTAACTTTATTTTTCTGATTTGTTGCAACTTCTTTCCTCTTTCAGTTCTCTTAGCTTCTTTTTTTCTTTGTGGTTTTTTTTTTTTGTTTGTTTGCATGAAAATCTCTCTTCTTTCTTCTTCATCCTAACTTCAGGTATTCAAACCCAAAGGTCAAGGCCATAAAATCCTTGGTGTTTTTTTTTTAGCAATTAGTTATTAAAACGAAAAGTTAGGCTGTCACTGGTTATCCTAAACAAAGATACATTACGAAAGACATGTTACATTTATAACAATTAATTAAATTTATTTGTATAATCAAATTAGTTCCATGCCCTAATTTTACGTCATTATAAAAAGATAACAGCTAGGGCTTTACACATTAACCACTAGAGTTATACCTTTAATAATTATAAATAATGGCAAAAATAAAAAAGGGCTAAAAACAACAGAACTTTTTGAAGGGAGAACAAATCAAAAAGCAACAGGAGAAAATTATTCTCAATTCTCATATAGGCTTAACACAAAGGGTGTCTACGACTACGTGTCTCCATCTCCACTCTCCGTGTGTGCATGTCACTCCCGAAACGATGACGTTTTGTCTTTTCCTCAGGACCCCACCAAAAGATCACCTTCGCTCACGTCTCTGCTCTGCCCTCTCTGTTCACTCGTACTAATCGACTTCCATGAACGGAGTCATAGCACCGTCGCGCTGTGGCAGTCACGCACGATCTCTGTCACTCAGTGGGCAAAGTGACGCTGTTTCTTTTTTTTGTTTTTTTGTTTTTTTGTTATTAACTTATGAAAACCGTAATTAGATCCCTAATTAATTAAACTCTCACGCATTCATCGGATTGATTACATCGCAATTAACAAGTATACAATCTCGCCTCGTCGTCTCCCTCTCCGGCGTCTTGAGGGGACGCTGGTGCTTTGGGTGCCCTTGTGTGGTTTTTCCGTTTTTCATGTCGTGCTCGATGGTCGTTTTGATAGTTCTGGATCTAGCTACTCTGACTTGCGTTCATCTATTCTTCAATCTTCATATGGCTTGAGGGGGCGAAGATGAAGAAGATGAAGGACGGTGGTGGAGGCTCTGGTCCGGGTTCGCGGCGCTCCATCCTCTCTCCCTGAAGCTCGGAACGGCGGAGAAGGTGATGGTGATGGTGATGGTGATGTGTGAGGTGACGAAGATTAAGGTGAAGATCGATGAGGGAGTCGAGGTGTTGACGCCTGGAGCTCTCTATTCTGTGGATCTATTCTCTGTTTCGTGGTGATAGAAAGCTCTTGGTTCTTCTTGCTCTGTCTCCATTGCCGGTGTCCATGGACGGCGGTGCGGCGAGGGGCAACGGTGACCGACGGCGGGTGCTCTTTACTACCTTTAGGATTAGGGTTATGTTTTGTGGGCTTCTGGCCTTTCATTTTGTTTGGAGTTTAGGATTAGGGTTTTGTTTTATGGGCTTCTGGCCTTTCATCCTTGTGTTTTTCACCTTTTCTTCGTATTTGATAAACTTTTTCCCTCGCCAAAAAAAAAAAAAACAAAAACAAATCAGTGACCAGAGTTGATTGGTAAAATATTCATCTTGTTTTGAATTTATTCATTGTGATATTTGCGGTGGCTATAAGACACCATCGTCAAGTGGTGCATATTATTTTCTTACAATAGGAGACGATTTTAGTTGGGCTGCGTGGGTCTATTTGATGGTTCACAAGTCTAAAGCGGGGCGCAACTTAAGAGCCTTTTACAACATAAATAAAACAGATACGGGCATATAATGGCTCTAAGTTTCAATCTCACGAGATGATGCGCTTCTATGAAGAAAAAGGCATGCAACTACAGACAACTTGCCCCTATAGAAATAATAGGGTGAAATAAAAAAACCAATTTGAAGGACAGAAAATATAAGAAATATATATGTAATCTTATTTCACAAGCTCCCTTGTATAGTCTGTTCATATACGTACTCTTATAAACAAATATATATATATGCACTCTTATTTTTATGAATACAGGTGCTTTTCATATATATATATATATATATATATATATTATTTTTCATTAATGAATATAATAAATCTTAGAAATGGAGTAGTGGAGCGCAAGCACAGATACATCTTAGAAATGGCAAGAGCATTGCGGTTTGAAGCTGGACTACCCATTGATTTTTGGGGAGAGTGTGTTATCACAGCCGTGTATATAATTAATCGCCTGCCCACCGGTGCAACAGGGCACCAAACACCATATGAAATCCTTTTTGGGAAGAAGCCGACGTATGATCATATGAGGGCCTTTGGATGCAGAGCCTGCATGCACAACAAACCTCACTAGGACAAGTTTGATGAGCGCGGAAAATCATGCCTCTTCATTGGTTATCCAATGGGTCGGAAAGGATATAATTTGTACAACTTGGCCAGTGGGACCATTCACATCTTCCGCGATGTAGTCTTTATTTAAGGGGATTATCTTTTTAAGGAAATAGCAATTCCGTGTAAAACGCCGAATGGGATACCCCTTCCTTCTTTTGGGCCGGTGTATGATGATGAATCCACTAACCTGCCACCACCTAATGTACAACTAGTCCAGGAAACCACTATACAAGAACACAAGCCATCACTCGACCAAACGCCACAAGGGGAGAATGAAACCACAACCAGATGAGTTACCGCAACAAATGAGTGCCTTCACATCTCTCAGAATATGAGGTTGAACTTCCATTATCCATAGTCCACCCCCCATCACACAACTCCTCCACTCCAACGGGCACCTCTACAGTACATCCTCTATCTAACTATGTAGCCAATACCAAATTTATTTTCACCTTCACATTTAGCCCTTTTGATGGCCAACAAGACCGAAGATGAGCCAAAGTCTTTTACAAAAGCAAATAGACACCAATGTTGGTGAGAAGCGATGCAATGTGAAATTACAGCGCTCGAGACCAACCAGACTTGGACTTCAGAACCCTTGCCACTAGGGAAGAGAGCTATTGATTCAAAATGGGTTTACAAAGAATAAATATAAGCCCAACGGTGAACTTGTTGTTTGCAAAGCCAGACTTGTGGCTCGAGGGTTCACATAGGAAGAAGGCATAGACTTTCATGAGACTTTCACTCCTGTTGCAAAGATGGTAACCATCCGCACTCTTATTGCCGTAGTAGCTAAATGCGGTTGGCATGTTAACCAAATTGATGTCAATAATGCGCTCCTCCACGGTGACCTTGAAGAAGTTTACATGAAAATTCCGCCAGGTTTTGCAAAGAAAGAAGACAATCGAGTGTGTTGTTTACGTAAGTCTTTATACGGCCTCCGCCAGGCATCACGAAATTGGCATCACACCTTCTCGAGAGCACTTGATGAAATTGAATTCACATAGTCCAAGGCAGATCACTCACTTTTCTCCTTCCAATAAGGCTCTGTCTTGATTCATGCTCTTGTTTATGTTGATGATGTGCTTCTTGTGGGCACTAACATACCCATGATGGAACGTGTTAAACAACACTTACACTAGAAGTTCACCATTAAAGACTTAGGCGTCCTCAAATATTTCCTCAGCATAGAAGTCGCTCGCTCTTCACAAGGTTTTGGTCTCCGCCAGCAAAAATATGCTCTCGACATTTTAAGAGAGACAAGTCTAATGGGTTGTCGCCCCAGTGGATTTCCAATGGAGCAAAACTGTCAACTTTGAATTGATGATGAACATAGTCCTCCTACTGATGGGGGACGCTACCGACGCCTTTTTGGGCGGTTATCTTACTTCACCATCACTCGTCCAGACATTTGATTTTGCTGCCAACACATTATGTCAATTCAGCTCTTCCCCTAAACTTTCCCATATGTATGCAGCTGAGCGTGTTGTACGCTATCTAAAGGCAACGCCCGACCAGGGCATTTTACTCAATACCACCGACCAACTGTTGTTGACTGGCTATTGTGATGCCGACTGGGGAGGGTGTCAGGTAACACGACGCTCATGCACTTGATATCTTACACTATTTTGTGGATCACCCATTTCCTGGCACTCTAAGCGACAATCAGTTGTTGCATGTTCTTAAGCTGAGGCAGGGAATCGTGCCATGGCATCCACCGTTGGTGAACTTAATTATGTGGCTTCGGTGGCTCTTGGATAAACTTGGGGTTCCTCAATGCCATGTGACATCATTATTTTGTGACAATTAGGCTGCATGTCACATTGCCATGAACCCAATTTTCCATGAAAGAATGAAACACGTAGAAATGGATTGCTATTTCGTCCGTGAACGGGTTCAATCTCGAGAAATCCAACCTCTTTAAGTTCGATCGGACACTCAGACTACAGATATGTTCTCCAGGTCTCTTGGTCATGACGGTCTCCAAAAACAGTGTCGCAAGTTGGGCATTACCAATCTTCATGCGCCAATTTGAGAGGGAGTGATAGAGTCACAGTGACATGTGGATTAGTGAAGCACATGAGACGGCACGTGATATGAAACTTCCACTCTCAGAATGCAAATCCCGTGCATGCAGTTATTATATGTATTGTAAATATTATCTGATATTGCTGTTAATATAATCTGATAGTTAGGATATTTAGTAACCGTATGAACGCCCGTGATCATGGCTCCTTATATATGTACATCAAGCTGATTCTATTACATCTATTCCGTCGACTATTGCACTCCTATATTTTATATAGATGAGTATTGATTTCATCGCTGACCAAGAAGCAAACACTCAAAAGCCATCATCAAAGTGTAACTGAAATGATCGGTGCCTATATATATGTGACAGCACAATGTGTTCAGGACTGAAACTAACTAGTGCTTGAGACTGTAAAGAGAAAATGGTGCGAGTGGAATTAAAATAGACGAGATTGATAATGATATGTAGGAAGAAAGAGAAGGAGCCAAGATTTGCTTTCACGTACATGACCAAAAGTGAGGTTGAACAGATTGAAGATGGACATCGTCGGAGAAAATATATGGCCAAAAACTACTCATATTAATATGGTAAAAAACATATATTTAATTTATATTAAAATAAAAATGAAACGCCATATGTAAATAAATTTAAAAATTTATAAAACCGAGAAAACCAACAAAAGGAAACAAAAAAATGAAAACGTATAAATAAATGCAAGCTTAAAATGATTTTGAAGAAAGAGGGTGTCTAGAAAGAAAAGATGTCCCAGCTTGAAAGAGGTTAAAAAGTCCCCCCCCCCCTTTTTTTGGTAATAAAAAGTTGCCCCCCTTTGATGAACGAATGTGTGTGGTTTGCGTGCAGGAAAAATGATAATAAATTTAATTTACTTTTATTGAAAAAAAAATGACATACGATGTATTAAAAAAAAGACATAAGAAAGAGAGTACATTAACATTATTTTTCTGATTTGTTGCAACTTCTTTCCTCCTTTCAGTTCTCTAAGCTTCTTTTTTTTTTTTTTTGTTTGTTTGCATGGAAATCTCTCTCCTTTCTTCTTCATCCTAACTTCAGGTATTCAAAACCAAAGGCCAAGGACATAAAATCCTTGGTGGTTTTTTTTTTTCAAAAACAAAAATTAAAGGTGGTGGTTTTTTTTTTTCCAGCAATTAGTTATTAAAAAGAAAAGTTAAGCTGATGTCACTGGTCATCCTAAACAAAGGTATTTTAGGGAAGACATGTTACATTTATAAAAATTAATTGAATTTATATGTATAATCAAATTAGTTCCATACCCTAATTTTACATCATTATAAAAAGATAACAGCTAGGGCTTTACAAATTAACCACTAGAGTTATATCCTTCAATAATTATAAATATTGGCGAAAAAAAAAGAGGCTAAAAACAACAGAACTTTTTGAAGGGAGAACGAATCAAAAAGCAACAGGAGATACTCGTTCTCAATTCCCCTGTAAGCTTAACATAAAGGGTGTCTACGTGTCTCCATCTCTACTCTCCGTGTGTTGCATGTCACTCCCGAAACGATGACCTTTTGTCTTTTCCTCAGGACCACACCAAAAGATCATCCTCACTCACCTCTCTGCTCTGCGCTCTCTGTTCACTCGACTTCCATCAACGGAGCCACGGCGCCGTCGCGCTCTGGCAGTCACGCACGATCTCTGTCACTCAGCTGGCAAAGTGACGCTGTTTTCTTTTTTCTGGTTATTATCTTTTGAAAAGCGTAATTAGATCCCTAATTAAACTCTCACGCATTCATCGGATTGATTACATCGCAATTAACAATTATACAATCTCGTCTTGTGCGAGCACACCGCTCCGGCCGCCGCCGCTTGAGGGGACGCTGGTGCTTTGGGTCCCCTTGTGTGGTTTTTCCGTTTTTCATGTCGTGCTCGATGGTGGTTTTCATAGTTCTGGATCTGGCTCCTCTGATTTGCGTTTATCTATTCTTCAATCTTCATATGGCTTGAGGGGGCGAAGGTGAATAAAACGAAGGACGATGGTGGAGGCTCTGTCTGTGTTTGCGGCGCTCCATCCTCTCTAGCTGAAGCTCGGAACGGCGAAGAAGGTGATGTGTGAGATGGCGAAGATGAGGGAGTCGAGGTGTTGACCCCTGGAGCTCTCTGTTCTCTGGATCTATTCTCTGTTTCGTGGTGATAGAAAGCTCTTGGTTCTTCTTGCTCGTTCTCCATTGCCGGTGCCCATGGACGGCGGTGCGGCGAGGGGAAACGGTGACCGACGGCGGGTGCTCTTTACTACCCTTTAGGATTAGGGTTATGTTTTGTGGGCTTCTGGCCTTTCATTTTGCTTGGAGTTTAGGATTAGGGTTTTGTTTTATGGGCTTCTGGCCTTTCATTTTGTTTTCCTTGATATAAGGTACTTGATTATATCACAGGTTTTACCCTCAGGGTTTGATAATCTATACACAATTTTGTCCAAAAATATCAAAATAAAATAATAAAACTAACGACTCCATTTTCTTGACTAGCACACCTCAATTGCCAATATTTATTGTTTTGCCCTTGGAGCCGCTAGCTTCTGCTGGAATATTTCTATATTTGAAAAAGGGTGAGATTCAAACGAATCTCAGTAGTAATATACCATCGATCATATAAAATGTGATAATTAAATATGTAATGCACCATATAGTGTAAAGTGAAAATCCATACTGTACAGTGTGTGTACACAATGCTCAGGACTAAATGACTATTTGGATCCCCTATATGTCCGTGTACCTCAGCTAGGCCCCATACCACAACTACGTAATGTGCCCCAGGCACCATGTTTATATCACAGAATATAGCAACATACAACATATCAAAATTCACATAGTGTATGAAAGATAAAGTTACTACCTTAAACTTCTTTTGTTAAAAAACTGTCCTTTGAACTTCGTTCTGATGGCTCGAGCTATCAATCCGGTCATAAAATTTCAAATGTATGAGAATTAGGTTAATACCCATTCATGTACCACTCTACACTCCTCCAAAGTGTTTTTGTTTGTTATATTAGTCCAATTATGCAAAAATACTAAAATGCCCCTGGGGACCCAAACTAAGCCCCTTTTTACTCGGTCCGACCATACTTTTCCAAAAATTTTGACTCAGGCTATTCTCACACAGTTTTGGGTGTAGAATATATTTTTTACCTCAGTTTTCACAAAATCACTACCAAATAACAGTTTTGCCCTTGACAGCCCCTATTTAGGGTTTTAGGGGTATTTTTGTAATTTTACTTTCTAGAGCTTATCTCACAAAGTGATCAACATCAACCCTACGCAATTTTCCCTCCTGAACACCATGAAATGATTAGATTAATGAAATCATAGCCCTAACATCTATTTCTAAGCTGGCTGGAACTTATGCATAAAAATGGAAAAATGTGATTTTTGAAATCCAACACCCAAAGCTTGCACCTTTTCTGTAACTCCCTCCGTAATTATATCCGAAATACGCTATTAAAATGAAATAGAAACCAATAATAATTAAAACTCATTTAAAATCATATCATTGAGATAGGGTTTTCAAAAATACCTTTTAAAATTTAATTAACTTGGTCTCATATTCACATTTCGAATACAATTACTACACGAAGATAAATCACATTCATATAAATATCAGAGTGCACAACATAATCATCCCGGCAATCCCGGGTACATACCTTCGCTAAAGATACACAGGGCACAATTGCCCATTACAATTCTTTAAATAGGGATTACACAATCTCATCTCAAATTCATAACCATATATTCAACCGAATCATATACAGTCTTCACAACTCATTGATAACCAACTACCAACTCTCATCTCGAAGGAGTCCTAGCCGCTCTCTCTATGAGCCACTTGCCCTGTCTAAATTGTTGGTAGGGGAGGGTGGGATTTGAGAGAATCTCAGTAGGAAACAGATACCATAATGCATGCATGATAGATGCTATGTGTATGACATGTTAGCTTTATCTAGATGTATGCCCCATAATGACATTTCTGCATGCTCAATGTTTCATGTAACAAAACTATGACCACAGCAAAACAGAAATAGAGCTTCATTTATTCAAATATGCTCTACACAATAATTTATCAAAGGAGAGAAGCTGCGTCCTATATAACTTGTGAGTCCACCGCCGTCGGTGACGACCACGGTGGAGCTGTGTTGTGGGCCGGTAAGGTTTGACAAGTGGTAGCTTGGAAAATAAAGAAAATACAGTGATTAATAGTGGTCAGAATGCAAGTGGGATGTCCGATAGGTGCTCTTCAGGGAAATTGTGGAATCGGTCTATACTGATCATATGAGTGTAGAAGAGCATAATCACTATGGGAGAGCTGACGAAAAAAAGAAGCAGAGATACAAAGCACTAACCCCAAGGACTCGGGACCGTCAGATGTAGCGGTGGGTTCCAATTTGATAAGGGCGAAATAGAGTAGTTCCAAGGGTTGAGCCAGATCAGGGAATGAGAGTATTCCTATGTGACAAGTAAGTACCTGAATTGTTACCATTATATTTGTATAATTAAATGATTGTTGCAACTTGGAATTGGCGTGGGGCTGGTTGTAAATCTTTCCCACATATTTTGAAGGATATTGTGAGAGAATAAATGTTATGGGTCTCCTAGAAACCAGGATTAGTGGAGCTAGAGCAGATGGTATGATGCATAAATTGGGGTTTAATAATTGGCTAAGGGTGGAAGCCATAGGGTATGCTGGGGGTATTTGGCTACTATGGAACGAATGTGAAGTGGATGTAGCTTACTTGTACTCTACTACTCAGTTGCTTCACTATTGGTTAGTTGATAAGTCTACAGGGGAGGTGATGTTAGTAACATTGGTATATGGTGATCCCAGAATGATGTTTAGACAACAGTTGTGGGCTGATTTAAAGTTCTTGGCTGAAGCTTTGCAGGAGGCTTGGCTAGTTCTGGGGGATTTTAATGGTTATTTGGAGGCAAAGGACAAGAGTGGGGGGGCTACACCTAATGTACGATCTATGACTCAATTTAGGGAGTGCATTAGATAGTGTGAGTTGATGGAAGTCCTAGTGGTCAGCGATAGTTTTAATTACCTGGGAAAAGAAGGATGTTAAAGAGAGGCTAGACTGGGTTTTTTGCAATCTTGTTTGGGAAATGTCATATGTGAATTATAAAGCTTTTCATGGTCTCCATTTTAAATTTGATCATAGGTTGATAGTTGTGACTCAGGGGAATACAAATCACAAAAATTTCACATATCCAAAATTTAACTGGCGTGGCATGTTAAGTCTTAGGAAGAGGGCTACCAAAGATTTGAGGACTTGGCTGCTGAGTGGAACCAACGGGTAGTGGGAAGTATTCCAAGAAGAAAATGCACAATAATAAAAAGGCTTGAAGGGATTGATCGAGCAATGCAAGTTCAGAAACATGCTGGTTTAGTGAGGTTGGAACAGAAGCTGTAGCAAGAGTATGTTAAAGCTGTAAATCAGGAAGAATTACTATGGTTTCAAAAGTTAAGGTGCAAGTGGCTGCAATATGGGGATAAAAATACAAATTTTTTTCATTCCTCGGCAATTGTGAAGAAGAAAAAAACCAGAGTTGATGCCCTACGAAATGAACAGGGAGAGTGGATTACAGATCAAGAAGTTATGAAAAGTATGCCTCTTCAGTATTTCAGAGAGTTGTATTCGAAGGAGCCAGGAATAGTGTCAGTTCAGGATTGGCCGACAAGTTTTACAGGGCTTTTAGAAGAGCAACTTATAGCCATACAAAGAGAAATAACCTCCATCAAAATAAAAATGCGGCTTTTGAAATGGGTGTGTTTAAAGCATCAGCCCCAGATGATCTCCAACCACATTTCTTCTAGACACAATGGGAGGTTGTAGGGGTAAAGCTTTGTGAGTTGATCTGGAACATGGTTGCCAACTCGAAAAGTATTGAGAGTATAAACCAAACTAGTATATGTTTGATCCCAAAGGTGGAGAACCCCTCTTCCCTTGAGGATTTTAGGCCTATCTCTCTATGCAATGTAAGTTTCAAGATTCTGAGTAAGGTGATAGCAAATAGGCTTAAGAGAGTGATGGATTATTTGATACTTCCGAATCAATGCAGTTTCATCTCGAGATGACAAAGTTGTGATAACATTATTCTTGCACAGGAAGCGATCCATACCATGAGAACAAACAGGGGAGGCAAGAGGTATGTTGCAATAAAAGTGGATATGAAGAAAGCTTATGATAGATTGGACAGGGACTTTCTCAGATTTAATCTAAAGAGTCTTGGCCTCAATGAAAGTTTCATTCATCTAGTAATGCAGTGTGTTTCAATTGCGTGTTTGAGGGTCCGCTGGAATGGTAGTATGATAGACAACTTTCTTCCAACTAGGGGTGTCCATTAGGGCAATCCTATGAGCCTGTACCTGTTTATTCTCTGTATAGAGCGACTAAGTCAGGTGATTCAACTTGAAGTTGATGCGGGGAGGTGGAAACCGCTTAGATTTAGTACCAGAGGTCCAACTCTATCCCACCTATTCTTTGCAGATGATCTAAGTTTATTTGGTAAAAATCAGGAATATTATGCACCTCTTTTGCAGAGTTTCTGGACATAAGATAAATTTGATGAAATCAAAGGTGTATGTATCCAGAAACATTCACTATAATAGAGCCAGTGAATATAGTTAGCTACTGGGAGTTGGGCTTACTCCAGACTTGGGTAAATATCTGGGGGTGCCTTTATTGCATAATCACACAGTAAAAGTGACATTCGCCTCTCTATTGTCTACGATTGACAAGAAGTTGTCCAACTGCAAGGGTCGGGTACTTAGTATGGCAGGGAAAGCTATTTTAATTAAATCAATGCTATAAACCATTCCTTACTATCAAATGCAGTCCCTACTCATTCCAAAAGGTGTACTTGATGCAATAGAGAAAAGTAGTAAGAGGTTATTTTGGAACCAACACTCAGAGGGTAAGAAGATGCATCTTATAGCCTGGGATACAATTCAAAATGACAAATCTCTTGGGGGTCTGGGTTTGAAGGATCTTGCTTGCTAGAACAAAGCTTTTATTATAAAGTTGTGTTGGGGCTTATTAACCAAACCATACGCTCCTTGGGTTAAATGTTTACATGTGAATTATGACTGCAGGAAGGGAAAATTCCCAAAGGTAGAAAAGAGGAGAAACCAATATGAGGTGTGGAAGGAAATATCGAGTGTATGGGATAGTTTCCAAAAAGGAGTAGGGAGTAAACTGTGTAACAGCCAGATAACAAATGTGTGGTGGGAGTTGTGGCTACATTTGGATTATCTTCTTATGAACTATGTAGATCGGAATCATCATTTAATTGATCCAGACGCCACAGTTGATCAATTTGTTACCCCTAGTGGATCCTAGGACATAGGCAAATGGCAACTCTTCCTACCAAATTGGGTGATCAGAAAAATTGAGCAAGTGAAACCTCCTGTGGGGTATAAGGAGGACCGTTTCTGGTGGAGGGTATCTACATATGGGAATTTCAGTGTGAAGTCAGCTTATAAATTAATTATGGACCAGGATGAACCTAGCAGGGAACCTATTTGGAAAAAACTTTGGCGGTGGTCGATTCAAGAAAGAGTGATTTCCTATATCAAATATTTCATGAGAAATTGCCCACGAATTTACTTAGAGCAAAATTATCAAAATTTTCATGCAACATAATGTTTGTTTCAAGAAAAATATTTGATAATCCACAAAATTTGCTTGCATTAGTAAATATAGCAAAGCCTCCACTCAATCAATTATTTGCAGCACACATCCACATAATGCTCATTTCAAGCAACATATTTGAAAATTCACAAAATTTGCTGGCATTAGCAAATATAGTAAAGCCTCCACTCAATCAATTATTTGTAGCACACATCTTGTATTTATAAAATGAGGCAGCAATATATAATTTTGTAAGACATATTATAAAACATATGCCATCTGCATTAAAAAAATTCAATATTCACAGTAGTCATGTATATTTATGCCACTATAAATATATACTCGCTAATCATGAAATTTAAACACATTTATCTCTATACTAGAAAAATGATTAAATTTTCACGCCACACGAATAATTCACAAATTTGCTCTCTCCAGCAAATAACAAAGCCTCCATATAATTAATTTTAAACCACAATTTGGCTTTATCAAATGAGGCTAGACACAATTTGCAACTTTAAAAAATTTATAAGGTATCCCCACATATTAGGCACCCCCACACTTTTAAATATTTCAAAAATATTTTCACACCTTATAAATAATAATTCTAATTTAATTAGAATCTTGCTATATAATCTCCTTCCATTCTAAATAAATTAGAATCTTATCAAATTTATCATTCTAATTTAATCAGAATCTCAGACACCAATCTCCTATTCAGTGAGAATTAGTCCAACAGATAGTAAGTCCACCGAATAGACTATATATTAAATTGTATTGCCAATCACAATTTGCAAAGGCAATAAATTGTTATTATAACAAATAGATATGCAATTAGAGAAAATACGTTTGCATTCTCGTTCCAAACATCATCAATTCCTTGACATAGTCAACAATAATCTCACCATCACCAAGACTTGATTTCCAGAACCCAAACTCAACTTTCGTTCCTTACAAGTATATATTAAACCAATTTAATTTCATTCATTTATTCACAAATCAAAACCAATAAATTATAGTGAGACTGAGACCACACCACCAAGATGACCATACAATTGTGCTGTTAAACAATTACGGATAATTAATGGTCAATAACAAGTCCAGTATAATGGTCATCATTATTTCACTTCTATGATATATACTACCAGGACGTAATTGTCTATTCCACTATTTCATGCAATATATGAACTGTCATATTATAACAAGATTTGCAATACAATACCCAAAATATTATATTGTTGCAAAACTGAATTAAAAGCCTGTATAGAAACAAGATTAAATATGAATCCCACACATACAATGCCACATGAAAATAGCAAATTAATGCATTTAATATTAAAACTCAAACTCAAGGGATATTACTGTTGATACACTAACAAAAATGATGCTTTGAGTAGGGAACGTTTATAGCAATATAAAACTAATTTAATGTACCCATTAACCAGGCACAATAAACTTCCCCACCGGTAATGCAACATAATAAAACCAATTTATGACTTGTATATTCAAAAAGATATTGGATCCACCAACGCAAGGAAATTGAATTACTAATATAACGATCTATTAAAACATTTTACAACAACAAAGCATGGATAATCAACAAAATAACGGCACAGCTGATTTGAATTCTCACGTTAACATCGTTGGCAATGCGTCTTCTCAAATAATGGCATTTTCAACTTATGATATCAGTAATGAAGAGATAATTATATTACTGCACTGCAATCGAAAATCATGTTCCCATTTAAGATCTAGATTTGGCATCTGCGTACCTGAAAGGAATTACCAAGATGCATATTAAAATGATCTCTCCACGTTCATTATATCTTAGTTCCCAATTCATGGTAATGATGATGCCACCACTTCTTGTTGAGACATTATTGCAAAGTGACAGCTCAATTTCTTCAGCAACTTCTTAATGCATAATCTATAAGTAATATATTACAATTCTAGATGCCTTACTGAATTTTCCAAATGCAAATAACTATGATGATGAACCAAATTCAACATAAGGAAATATTCAAACTTATCTCATTTTCTTGATGATCAACCAAATGAGTAGAAGAACGCCCGTTAGGATGCACTCCTTACACCAGCAGAGAATATCTCCTAAGATTGTTGGCGTCGGCACCTCACACCATACTACTTGTTAGTGGTAGAACCTGTTGAAACACAACAAACAAATAGTTCGAGTTACGTCAAAAGAGGTTGTCCTTGGGAGATATTCCGCAACTCTTCAGTAGATTAGGAAGCAGCACTCCCCAAGATAAAACGAATCCTTCCTGAGGAAAGCAGGGTGACAAAACTGCAAAAGGATATTAGTATAACTTAGAAGAAGAAGGGAGAGAGCAGAGCACTCCCACCACTCTGCTCACAACTACCCTCTTATTATTGATGTTACATCCTTATCTTTGCTTCTTTGTAATATGGGAACTGTGGAGGTTGTGAGAATACCCGCGTGGAAGAAGTTTTTTGTTCAATACCACTACAAACTGTATATTGAAGAAGTTTGCCACCTCTTTATCGGACTCTTTTACGATGGGAAATTTCATTTATGCCGAGAGCCTCATGTCTATATGCGATACGTATTATGAAATTCTCAATTTTACCATCTAGATTTACCTTGTCTTATCAATTCTATTTTGGTAGAAATATACCCATAAAACCTTTGAATATTCTGGTTATTGTGTTTATAAGATTTGATGCCTCTTAGATCTTTTAAGTAGAATAGAGAAATAGAAATTCAATTCTACCTTCTTCTAAGTTTTTTATCATTCTATGTCTTGCTACTTTGATGGAGTGGAGACTTGCAAGTGCATCATGTACTCATCTGATCTGTTTATTCTTTTCTCAGATGAAGAAGATGGTACAATACATTAACACTTGTTTAGACTTGCAACATTAAACTTGGTACGAAGCTTCCTAATCTCAGGAAAAATGTTCTGATGAGCTACATGAGCAAAACATTATTAGCAGAGTTTATAAATGTCAGATTGAACATAAGCATTAGATGTTAATTCTAGATTGACCTCTTTGATGAATAATGCTCATTCCCTTCTGATCGTTTTTTTGGTCCGTTTCTTGGGTTGATTCAAACGTCTATCTACAGAGGGCCTGCCTGCTCCAACTGAAAGAAGAAAATAAAACAAAACAAAATACTACCAATAATGATAGTAATACAGGTAATATCATTAATAATAGAAAGATAAACAGAAAACATATATGAAAAGGCCGAACGAATAGTGCTCTGGCCCAACTCTCTTTATGCTTTAAATAGAGATGAATACTTAAATACAATCAGCCAACGCCCTTTGTTTCAACTATTCAAACTTTTGCGTTTGTTTAAAACTTGTTACTTTGATTCTATCTTCCAAAACTTTTGTTTTTGTTTTAAACTTGTTACTTTGATTATGCCTGTACTGTAGCTGGACTCTAGTCTGTTTTTGCTTTTAACCAAGGTTCTAAAATCCGGATTGGTCATTGAACCGGTTGGGGTACTGGATTAAAGGTCAATGGGTCATATTAGAGTCAAACCGGGGCTAGACCGGTGAGAAAGGGGAGATTTTAAAATTATTTATATGAAATTTTGAATAAAATATAAAAAAAAATTTTAAAAACCGGTCAGACCGTGAGAAAACCGGTCAAACTGTGTAAAAACCGGTCAAACCAGAGTCAGTTGTCAGATCAGACCGATCGGACCACCGGTCCGACGGTTTCATGATCGGACCATCCGGTACCGTCCTAGCCTGAAAACCCTGCTTTTAGTATATAATGAAAAATATTCAAGGTTGAATGCAAACAAATCGTACAAAATCTTGTGATCCCATGTCTTGAATTGCTCGATACACGTATACACTCTATCTGTGAAGATTCTCTGCTGATATTTTCTACATATGAATATAAAATACATAATTCTATTATATTCCAACAATAATAAACTGATATTTTTCTTGTAAGAATTTAAGTTTGTTATTTATTTATCCTAAACTTAAAAACTTCTAATTAATTTAAAATTATGATATTTATGATAATATCCCCAAATAATGCACCCAATCCATATCTTATCAAAATATCAAATGAATCTCTTTAATTTAGCATATCTCAAATTTAACAAAAAAATAATGAGGACTCCTCAATTACCACTAAAAAAGTATATTGGTAGAAAAGTAACAGTAATTTTTTCACCTAATATTCCCAGTAAACTAAAAAACCTTTCAACTAAAGAAATAAAGTACTTTAACTAATAACTTATATTAAGAATAATTTTAAAATTTAATAAAAATAATTAATTTTAACTAACTTCTTTAACTTACATTAAATTATTATTAGTTTTTTATAATAGGGACGAGAGGTGGCACAGCATAATTTTTGTCACTTCCTCTTCAAATGCCAGCATGAAATGTTAATATGTGTTGCTAGTAATATATTGTGACAATCTTTATTTATAAAATGACGCTAAATGGAATATATATAGATCAGAGAGATGTGTGTTATGCCTTTGCTACTACTTTAATTGTTGAGAATTTGATTTCTGGAGGATTCTAATATTGAATGTTCATAAAATTAACGTGACACCCAAATTGTTACTTAAACTCTAAACAAATAATATACATACACCACTACTGGAAAAAACCCTTTTTTGACCGCCACATTTAGACCGGTTTTGGCGGATAAGGTCTTAAAAATTTGCGCGGTGGTAGTTTTGTAATTATATTGAACTTCTTAGACTGGTTCTTAAAAAAACCGGTCTTAAAAAATTTATTTAGACCGGTTATAAAAAAACCGGTCTTAAAGTCTTAAAATTTTACGCATTTAAAATTTTTTAACATTTAAGACCGGTTTATATGTAAGCCGGTCTTAAATGTTAAAAATTTTAAATTCAAAATGCGATAACTTTTTAAGGCCGGTTGTGGGAAAAACCGGTCTTAAATGTGTTACATTTAAGACCGGTTTTTGTACAAACCGGTCTTAAATGTGAATTTTCCCTCTTTTAAGACCGGTTTCTAATAAAAACCGGTCTTAAAGGTAAGATTTTTCACACTTATTTTTCCTCCTGCGCCCAGATCGCGCGCTCTGTGAACCCTTTCTTCTCTCTTTGCCATTGCGCGCTATGTGAACCCTTTCTTCTCTCTTTGCCATTGCGCGCTATGTGAACCCTTTCTTCTCTCTTTGCCATTTCTCTGTGACCTCTGTCTATGCTTGTTCTGAACTCGTCCATGGCATTCTGTCCCTCATTTGCTCAAGTCTCTTCCGTCATTACCGCTTCCGTTGCTGTGTTCGTCGTTGCTGTTCTTTGATTATCGTCACTCTTCTCCGCCGCGACCTCTAATCTTCGCAGCGCAGTGACCATTCTCCTCTGATTTGACTTTCCTTTGTCAGTGCCGTGAATTTGAGGACTTCATTTTAACCTTAGTCGACGCCACCATGACTTTGGGTTGAAGTTCACTCCTTGGTCTTTATTCAGGTTAATGTTCGATCGATCTGTTATTTAGTTGTACGTTGTTTTATAGTTAATAATGTTCAATAAAAAGTTCTTGTTGTTGCTTTAATTTGAGCACTTCTCGTTGTTTTATAATTAATATGCTTTGACTTTTAATTATATCCCTGTGATATTTGGCTTGAATTAATACCACTTTATGTTCTGTTTTAGTTTAGTGCGATTGTTTGATTATTGTCAGTGTTATTGGTTTGTTAAAACAATACTAGTTTTAAATGGTGCCTGTTAATTTCGTTGAAATATCTAAAACTCTATTGTTATTGTTTTTTTGTCTATCCTTTTATTGTTGGATATAGGGTGCTAGAAGTGTTGAGATATATATGGATCATAGTTGGATAAACGCTAAACGGACGAGTGTTGAATATGATAATGGGGTGAGGGGTTTTTTAAACTTCGCTAGTAGACATGCCGATAATGGTAATGGAAAGTTTTATTGCCCTTGTGTAGTATGTTTGAATGAGAAGCGACTAAGTACTGCAGATACACACACACATTTAATTTGTGAAGGATTCTGTAAGAGTTATACAGTGTGGGTATGGCATGGTGAAGAATTAGAAATACCAAGTTCATCTCAACAGGGGGAGTGAACTTTGATGATAACAACACGGATATGGATGATCGAATAGAGCATATTATTCGTAATGTAGGAGAAGAGAGTTTTGAGCAATTACATACATATGGTAATATGTGTAGTGATGCTGAGACGCTGTTGTACCCGGGGTGTAAAAAGTACCAATTGTTGAAAGCAGTATTGAAATTGGTAAGCTTGAAAGCACGATATGGATGGAGCGACAAGAGTTTTTTAGAAACGCTTGAGGCTTTTAAATGGTTAGCACGTGGTCCTGAGGCTGATGTTATAAGTTGGACTTCATTTGTGATCAATGGTTATACATTTTACACAAAGTCCCTTGATGATAGGAGCACCGTCCATAACAGTGGGGTTATGTTAGTGGCTGAATCTATGCACTTCTCTAGTTCAAAAGATAAGCATCCTAGATTGGCAACAATACCTTATTATGGGGTGATTGAAGAGATTTGGGTGGTTGATTATGTTAAAGTTAAACTTCCCATTTTCAAATGCAATTGGGTTGATGTCAACAATTGTGTGATGATTGATCAGTTGGGATTTACATTAGTTGATTTGAATAGTAGAAGTTTTAGAGATGAACATTTTATTATGGCATATCAAACGAAACAAGTGTTCTATGTTACTGATCAGGCAAACAAAATGTGGTCTGTAGCTCTCCAAGGAAAAAGGGTCGTTGATATTAATCAGGAAAGTCATTCAATGAATGATCTGCTTGAGACTCCTTTTCCAGAGGTTTACCAGAATTGAACGAAGAAGATGAAGCAGACAATGAACACGGCACAATAAACGATCATCATGAAGGGATATGGGATGATATCCCTTTATAAAACTACGTTGAAGGTTAGTTAGCTAAAATAATTATCATGAACTATATTTGAATTATGTATATTGTTATTGGTGTATATATATAACTACTTTTTTTTTTTTTTTGTCGTCATAGGAAAATGAAGGATATGAGGTGTACGTCTTAGTGTAGATTCTCTGAAGCAAGGCCAACTAGTGATCATCAGTCTGAGAAGAGTGTGTATGTATAAAGTATTTTGGCCCTAATGAATAACAGAATTGTCATTAATGTAATTTAATCTTTGATGTATGTATGTAAGTGAAAAGATAAGGAACTTGGTCAAAACAACATTGTTATGGTTGTATGATTTCCTTGCATTATGATTCTGTCTATGGTTGTGAGTTTATTATTCATGGTTGTTTTCCTTTGCTTCTGTTTCGGCCAGCACTGTTTAAGCATAAGGGAGTTGAGTTTTAATATGTTCCAATGAGTTTTAAGTCTCTCACATGTCATTAAGATGTTAGTTATATAATCTGCAAGAGAAGATTTATTTATTTCAATGTTGTTGAACAGGCTGCTGCTTGCTGAGCGAAATATTTTAACAGGGGAAATGACTTGCTGGGTATAACTTTTAAACGGAATTTTTTTTAAAAAAAAATTCAACTTGTAAGACCGGTTCTATCCAAAACCGGTCTAAAAATTAATTTAAGACCGGTTTTGGATAAAACTGGTCTAAAAATTTGACTTTTTAGACCCGTTTATAAAGAACTGGTCTAAAATTTGATACTTTTTAGACCAGTTTTATAAAGAACAGATCTAAAAAGTCAAATTTTCAGACCGGTTCTTCATAAGAACCGGTCTAAAAATATTTATTTTTAGACCGGTTTTATAATAACCGGTCTTAAAAAGTTTTTTTAAGACCGGTTCCATAACCGGTCTAAAAAGTAGAAGACTTTTTAGACCGGCTGTATCAAGACCGGATCGAGAATCGGTCTAAAATGTCTTTTTTAACCGGTCTTAAAAGTGATTTTTCCAGTAGTGCACCTGAGTGATGTGTATTGTCTTTGCTGCTACTTTAATTGTTGAGAATTTGATTCCGGAAGGATTCAAATATTTAATGTTCATACACTAAACTTGTTAACGTGACATCCAAATTGTTACTTAAATTAAACTAAAAAATTAAAAATTAAGTATTCACCATTCACTCTTTCAAAATGAATGAATCCTATTTAATGGATTAGTTGAAGATATCCGCTATGCTGTCATCTATGTCTATCTACTCCCTCCGATCCTAAAATTAGCTAATCGAAATGTTATTTAGTTAATTAGCATATCAAGTCCTTGGTCACACACACAACAAACTTTAGTATCGTTTAAGTATTCCTTTTGGTGAATGATTTTGAGTGACGAAGCATCTTGGTAAATACTACAGTGTAGCATTTAAGTATATTTTTAACTATATAAAGTATATTGATAGAAAAGCCTTCAAACGATGATTCTCTCTTTTTCTGGAATTTATGACTCCTCATTAGCACCATAATGTACGTCTCTTATATATTGTTTATTTTCTTAATATATTTCCTATGTATACTTTTTATTTTTTTATATATAAGAGAAATAGGATAGAATAAATCTAACCAAATCATCTAAATCTCTCCGGACTGAGATAATGGTAACAATTACATTACAAATCTCATTTAAAAGATAATAACAGAATATACATGTGTGTGTAAAGAAAACTAGGTTATATTGAAGGGGCAAGCTTGTTTCGGAATCCTTGGCGTGCGCGTGTATATAGACACACACAAAACAAGTAATCGTCTCCATCTCTTCATTGACTCTACCTCCGTCCGGCAAGAAGATGGCGACTAGATGTGACATTCACTGTCTGTCGATGAAGAGAATCATCAACACTGTGAAATCCCTCGTCGTCTCCTTCTGTCAAAAGCCGATGGAGACGGGAGGCGATAATCTCTATCTGCCTCCGGAGATCATCATCAACATTCTCAAAAGGCTTCGTGTTAAATCCCTCGTTCGATTTCAGTGTGTGTGTAAAGATTTGAGAAATCTCTTGAAATCGCCCTCTTTCATCACAGAGCACTCCCAGCACTCTGGTCTCAACAACCCTCTTATTATCTGGTATTCACCACCCTCTTATAATTACTCTCTCACTCGCAACCCCAGATATTCGCCCCTACGTTTGCTCCGTTCTAATGAGGGAGCTTTGGAAGTTGAGAGAATACCCGCGATGGATTCCTTAGGGTGTTGTACTCGCATCTTTGGTTCCAGCAACGGCTTGCTTTGTGTGGAACTCGCTTATGAAAAAGATTGTCCTCCTCCTTCACTTTTGTTGTTGAACCCAGCAACTAGAGAGGTCAGGCAAGTACCCAGATCAACAAACGATGATGGCCGCTTTCGCATTGTTGACTCGGGATTTGGGTATAGCCATGTAGTTAGGGATTACAAGATAGTGACAATCCATACGTTTAGGAATCCTAATCAAAACGATTTAGCCTATGCTCACCTAGTGGAGGTGTTTTCATTAAGAACAGGGTCCTGGAAGGATGTCGAATTTGGAGTTATACAGCGTATAAATCTTCACTCTGAATCTGTGACAGTTAATGGCGCTACGTTTTGGTTGGGATGGCATTGCGAAGATCATCGTGGGGTGATAGTTTCATTTGACTTGACAACAGAAGGTTTTACTTTGATATCAATACCTTTTTCAACCCCTATTATTTGTAGAAATAAGCTTGGTGTGTACAAGAACAAAGTTACTATGTTTGATCCACACAATATGCATGAATTTGAGTTATGGGTGTTGGAAGAGGGAAGTTGTGCATATGGGAAGAGATGGGTTTGGAATCAGAAATATCGTATTAGATCAACTTCATTAACCTTGTGGAGGAATGAATTAGTCTGCTGCAACGCTAAGGGTGACTCAGTTTGTTTGTTCAACATCGCTACTAACCGAATATTGAAGAAGTTTTCCCGCTCTTTATTGGACAGTTTTTCGATGGGGTATTTTGTTTATGTGGACAGCCTCGTGTCTATGTGTGCATAGACACATATGTTGAATAACATTGTCATGAAATTCTCATTTTCACATTCTAGATTTACTTTGTCTTGTCAATTTTGGTAGAAATATACCCATAAAACCTTTGAATATTTTGGTTATCGCGTTTATAAGATTGATGCCTCTTAGATCTGTTAAGTAGAAAGATAAACAGAGAAAATATATGATAGGGTCGAATCAATAATGCTCTGACCCAACTCTCTTTATAGTTTATATAGAGATGAATAGTTGAATACAATCGGCCAACGCCCTTTATATTCAACCATTTAAACTTTTGTGTTTGTTTAAAACTTATTACTTTAATTCTATGTTTCAGACTTTTGTGTTTGTTTAAAGCTTGTTAGTTTGATTCTATGTTCCAGACTTTTGTGTTCCTTTTAAACTTGTTACTTTAATTATGCCCGCACTGTTAGCTGGACTCTAGTCTGTTTATGCTTTCAGCATATAATGAAAAATATTCAAGGTGGAAAACAAAAATTGAATACAAACAAACGTACAAAATCTTGCGGTCCCATACCTTGCTTTATGTTTGATATAGAGTTGAATAAAAACAAATAGTACAAAATCTTGTGGTCCCATATCTGAACAGAATTGATCCATACAAGTATGCACTCTATCAGTAAAGATTCTCCGCTGATGTTATCTACAAGAGAATATAAATTACACAATTCTATTATATTCCAACAATAATAAACTAATATTTTTCTTTAAAAAATTTCAGTTTATTATTTATTTATCCTAAACTTCATAACTTCTAATTAGCATGCGGGCAACTTAGTGATCTGGTTGCATGGTCGTCTACAATTAGCAGAACAATTAAAACGGATTTTTTTTTTCTCTGTAACATACGATGAGCATGTGTGTGCTTCCTGTCTTTTGAAGCATGAAGGGGGTCATTGTACCATGTATGATATGTAGAGTGATTAAATCATTTTGTGGTTGTAGGGCATGTAGACAGGTCCCAAAGGATGGGCTTAGGAAGTTAAATAATGCCTATTTCTTTATGGATCTGACGTTGCATTGGGCCTCTAATGTAAATTGAAGTTAGAGACTATGCATCAATATATTAGGTCTGATATTGCATTGGGCCTTCTTCATGATCATTGAGATAAGGCGTGTGCGTGCGTGTGTTGAAGGTGAATTCAGGACAAGAAACCATATATATTTGTGTGTGTTGAAGGTGAACTCAGGACAAAAAACCAGATATATTTACGGCAAGGGTTGATGTTAAGTACTTCAGATTGAAAAAGCTATTTAGATAATACTCCCTCCGGTCCTAATTATAAGGCAAAGTTGACTTTTTTGGAGAAATTAAAGAAGCCAATTAAATTACTTTAGAATATTTATATTTTTATTTTTTTCTCCAAACTAATTAATTTAACTAATAAACTAATATATAATCTAAGGATACTAAAAATATAAACATTCTAAAATAATTTAATTGGTTTCCTTAATTTCTCCAAAAAAGTCAACTTTGTCTTATAATTAGGACCGGAGGGAGTATAACATAAGGAATACCCATTGTTCTAGTTGACCCCAAAAGCAACCAGAATGTTGAATCCTAATAAACAAACACCTACACAGTGCCCTAAACTATCATAGGATAATGTGCGAACCCTTAGCATGTTCAGTAGTGATAAAGAAATGGGGCCGCCAAGGTCTCCGGTCCTGCATAATGCCCAGTTGTTTAGTTAATTAAATTGTTTGATAAGTTCCAAAAACATCTAAGCTTGAGTTTTGTGGTAGGTTACCGCATCGTGAGAGTCCCAAGTCATGAGGTTGTCCCTTAAACACTTCATGAGAATAGTTGCGCCGCTTTCTTGGTAGGTTCCTTTTCCCAGCATCCTCTCCAGTTCGTCAGCGGCACCTTCATGAGCCTTTTCAAAGATAAAAGATTAAATGTCATATTCTTTATAACATTAGCACAAAGCTTGTTGAGTTTTGAATCATACCTCCTTAGCTATCGTGGTGGCTTCACAAGGTTCGTTCAAAATTTCATAGTAAAATGCTGAAATATTCAAGGCCAATCCCAACCTTATGGGATTGGAAGGACCAAGATGTTGACGATCGTTATCAGCAATTAACTAAGAGATCCAAATTATCAACATGACAAGAAAGAAATAGAAATGGTAGATTAATCAAAAGCTACGACTAGCAAAAAGAAATCCACCAATTCAAGCAAATAATTAATGCCCTCCCGTGAAGTGTGTTGGACTAACAAGCCCGGATGTGTAAATTTGAGCAGCAAGATAACTGCTATTTATTTTATAGAAATGAATAGTGATGAATCCTACAACTAGCTGGATCATATGTTTATCCAATACTTATAACCATCAGTCAAAATAACAACAAATAAACTGGGTTCAACTCACAGCTATCGGGCCTAAAGCCCACTAACTCGTGTAAAAGGCCCTAGTAGTAAACACAGCAAATTATTTATTTTATTGAAATGAACAATGATGAATCCTACAACTGGATCATAGGTTGATTCAATACTTATAGTAATCAGTCAAAATGTTCAACTCACACCTATCAGGCCTAAAGCCCACTAAGTCATGTACAAGGCCTTAGTAGCAAATATAGCAAAGATACACATATTCTATCAATGTTGATCCAATACTTATAGCAATCAAACAAAATAACAATAAATAAACCTGGTTCAACTCACACATATCAGGCCTAAAGCCCACTAACACATATTCAAGGCCCCAGGAGCAATTAACGCAAATATGCACATATTCTATCAACGTACAGGGAAGGATTAAGAGAATATGGGAAAAATAAACGGCATTAACAGTACAAGAGATTAACGCTGCTTCTAGGTAATATTTATAAAATGAGGCAGCAATATATAATTTTGTAAGACATATTATAAAACATATACCATCTATATTAAAAAAATTCAATATTCGCAGTAGTCATGTATATTTATACCATTATAAATATATACTCACTAATCATGAAATTTAAACATATTTATCTCTACACTAGATAAATGATTAAATTTTCACGCCACACAAATAATTCACAAATTTTCTCTTTGCAGCAAATAACAAAGCCTCCATATAATTAATTTTAAACCACAACTTGGCTTTATGAAATGAAGCTAGAAACAATTTGCAACTTTAAAAAATTTATAAGGTATCCCCATGTATTAGGCACCCCCACACTTTTAAATATCTCAAAAATATTTTCACACTTTATAAATAATAATTCTAACTTAATTAGAATCTTGCTACATAATCTCCTTCCATTCTAATTAAATTAGAATCTCATCAAATTTATGATCCTAATTTAATTAGAATCTCACACACCAATCTCCTATTAAGTGAGAATTAGTCCAACAGATAGTAAGTCCACCGAATAGACTATATATTAAATTGTATTGCCAATCACAATTTGCAAAGGCAATAAATTGTTATTATAACAAATAGATATGCAATTAGAGAAAATACGTTCGCATTCTCATTCCAAACATCATCAATTCCTTGACATAGTCAACAATAATCTCAACATCACCAAGACTTGATTTCCAGAACCCAAACTCAACTTTCGTTCCTTACAAGTATATATTAAACCAATTTAATTTCATTCATTTATTCACAAATCAAAACCAATAAATTATAGTGAGACTGAGACCACACCACCAAGATGACCATACAATTGTGCCGTTAAACAATTACAGATAATTAATGGCCAATAACAAGTCCAGTATAATGGTCATCATTATTTCACTTCTATGATATATACTACCAGGACGTAATTGTCTATTCCACTATTTCATGCAATATATGAACTGTCATATTATAACAAGATTTGCAATACCATACCCAAAATATTATATTGTTGCAAAACTGAATTAAAAGCCTGGATAGAAACAAGATTAAATATGAATCCCACACATACAATGCCACATGAAAATAGCAAATTAATGCATTTAATATTAAAACTCAAACTCAAGGGATATTACTGTTGATACACTAACAAAAATGATGCTTTGAGTAGGGAACGTTTATAACAATGAAGGTAATAAAACTAATTTAATGTACCCATTAACCAGTCACAATAAACTTCCCCACCGGTAATGCAACATAATAAAACCAATTTATGACTCGTATATTCAAAAAGATATTGGATCCACCAACGCAAGGAAATTGAATTACTAATATAACGATCTATTAAAACATTTTACAACAACAAAGCATGGATAATCAACAAGATAACGGCACAGCTGATTTGAATTCTCACGTTAACATTGTTGGCAATGCGTCTTCTCAAATAATGGCATTTTCAACTTATGATATCAGTAATGAAGAGATAATTATATTACTGCACTCCAATCGAAAATCATGTTCCCATTTAAGATCTAGATTTGGCATCTGCGTACCTGAAAGGGATTACCAAGACACATATTAAAATGACCTCTCCACGTTCATAATCTCTTAATTCCCAATTCATGGTAATGATGATGCCACCGCTTCTTGTTGAGACATTATTGCAAAGTGACAGCTCAATTTCTTCAGCAACTTCTTAATGCATAATCTATAAGTAATATATTACAATTCTAGACGCCTTACTAATTTTCCAAACACAAATACCTATGATGATGAACCAAATTCAACATAAGGAAATATTCAATATATGAACTTATCTCATTTTCTTTATGATCAACCAAATGAGTAGAAGAACGCCCATCAGGATGCACTCCTAAGATCAGCAGGGAATATCTCCTAAGATTGTTGGCTTCAGCACCTCGCACCATATTGATTGTTAGCAGTAGCACCTATTGAAATACAACAAACAAATAGTTCGAGTCAAGTTTAAGGACGCTGTCCTTAGGAGATATTCCGCATCCCCCTAGTTGATTAGAAAGTGGCACTCTTCAGGATAAAATGAACCCTTCCTACAAAAAGTAGGGTGATAAAACTGCAGAAAGATATTAGTGTAACTTAGAAGAAGGGAGAGAGGAGAGGAGCTTGGGGACCTCGGTGTATCCTAACCGTGCAACGAACATTGCCTTTTATAGGCAAAAACATGTGACTGTAGGGGAGTTATAATGACCATTAACAACGGTTTAGTGACAATGTGATGGTCACAAGCCCAAAGGGAGAGCCCATCCCAAAAGACTAGCCTATTGGGAGGGAGAGCCCCTTGAACTTATAAACCACACTACACTTGTGAGGCTTCCCGATGTGGGACTCATAACATAGTCACCCCCTTAAGAGCCGACGTCCCCGGCGGCTCCACACCACGGCACTTCACTCGGCCTCTTGCCGGTCAGAACCCTCCGTGGGTAGCCCTTTCCGTGAACATCGGGCTAGAGCCGACGTCCCCGGCGGCTCCACACCACGGCACTTCACTCGGCCTCTTGCCGGTCAGAACC
The DNA here is from genome assembly GCA_963210345.1 of Inga oerstediana. Classification (NCBI taxonomy): domain Eukaryota; kingdom Viridiplantae; phylum Streptophyta; class Magnoliopsida; order Fabales; family Fabaceae; genus Inga; species Inga oerstediana. The sequence goes on from OY723400.1 coordinate 16,697,156, forward strand.
CTCCGTGGGTAGCCCTTTCCGTGAACATCGGGCTCTCAATGAAAGCACCAAATGTAATGGCTACAATTCTGAACAACGAAGAGAATAAAAGTGCAGAAGCCAAATGTATTTTCTGTATATTATTGGATATTCAATTACTCCAAAACAGATCCAGATCTGACAAAATTGTAACAGAATCGCAGAAAATACAGAAGAGAAGCAGTAATAAAAATGCACAGAAAACCAGCAGAAGAGAGAATAGAAATACTCGAAATAGAAAGAAGACAATCACAAAAATAATTCACACCCTCCTCTTTTCTCAGTGGCTATTTATGCTTCCTGTAGATCTCGAAGCTTCCAGGACTTCTTCCTAATTCTAATGCTTCTGCGTATTGGGCCTTGGCTTTTCTGTTGTTTGGTAATTGGATCCATAGCCCCATCATCCTCTGGGCTGCTTGTATCAGTAGAGTCCATAACAATACCCTCCCCATCAAATCTAACCTTGTCCTCAAGGTTAAAGGAAGGATATAAGCGATTTAAGTCTGTCTTAAATTCCCAGGAGTTGTGAGTGGTGCCATGCCAACGAATAAGATATTGTAAGACCCAAGCCCCGTCATGTTGTACCCATCGTGAATCTAATACAGCAGCTGGACTGCAAATTGGACCCTCTGGCATAGTATGTAATGGTAAAGGAAGATATGCTGTCGTAGTCGTGGCACCATAGAACTGTTTCAATTGCGAAACATGGAAAACAGGGTGTATTTTAGCATACTCTGGAAGAGCTAAACGATATGCCACAGGGCCTATACATCCGGTAATCTGAAATGGTCCGAAGTATAATAGAGCCAATTTTTGATATTTACGCAATTCAACAGAGTGTTGGCGATATGGTTGCAGACGCACCAATACCCAGTCACCTACTTGAAAATTGAGCTCAGTTCTTTTCTTATCTGCAAAATATTTCATTCTAAGTTGTGCTTTCAAAAGATTCTGTTTCAAAAGATCCAGTACAGCATCTCTCTCCAACAGTTGCTGATGTACATCGGGTGGAGTATCTTCCAGAGAAGTATGTTTTAATAGAGGCGGAGGGTCACGGCCATATACTATCTTGAAAGGTGTGAAGCCTGTAGCAGTATGATAAGATGTATTATACCAGAATTCTGCCCATGGCAAAAAAGATAACCATGACCGAGGATATTCATGAACAAAACATCGTAAATACATCTCTAAACAACGATTCAATGCCTCCGACTGACCATCCGACTGGGGATGATAAGCAGAACTAAAACATAGCGTCGATCCCTGCCTTGCCATCAGATGTCTCCAGAAATTACTGGTGAAGGTTTTATCTCTATCAGAGACAATCGTTCGTGGTATGCCATGAAGTTTGACCACATGTTAAATAAAAACTTCTGCTACACTCCGACTGGAAAAATTGACAGGTAAGGCGATAAAGTGACCATATTTGGATAACCGATCAACAACAACCATGATCACAGAGAGGCCTCTAACAATCGGTAAGCCCACTAGAAAATCCATTGCAATATCTTCCCATACCCGGACTGGAATTGGCAACGGTTGAAGGAGTCCAGCTGGATGCATCTGTGATGATTTAGCCTTTTGACAGATATCACATTGTCGGATAAAAGTTCTAATATCTGTTCTCATGTTCTGCCAAAAAAACAACCGAGCAATCCGATGGAATGTGCGAAGGAACCCGGCGTGACCACCCGTAGGGGAAGAATGGAATTCATACAAAATTCAATCCAGAAGCTCACGATTATCCCGTGGAATGACCAAACGAGATTTCCAATATAAATCTCCTCTGCGAATTTCATATCCAGTCAGAGGAATGGTAGCTGTTGCTACTTGCGTTTTAAGCAGATCAATAGACTGTGAGGAACGATGCACTTTATAAACAAAATCCATAAAAGTATCTTCAACACTAGAAATGGCCATAAGAGAGACACGAGACAAAGCATCTGCAGCTAAGTTCGATTTACCTGAACGAAACTCAATATCGAAATTGTAGCCCAGTAACTTCGGAAGACTCTTTTCCTGTTCTGGAGTTTGAATCACCTGATCCTTGAGATAACGGAGGCTGTGATGATCTGTTCGAATGATAAAATGGTGACCGAGTAAATAATGGCAAAATTTGGCGACTGCCTCTGTGATGGCATACAACTCGCGTGCATAAACGGACTGTGCTTGAAGCCGGGAAGACAACTTTTTAGAGAAAAAAGCAATCGGATGTTTTTGTTGACTGAGCACAGCGCCAATCCCTGCGCCGGAAGCGTCCGTTTCTAAAACGAAAGATTGGGTAAAATCTGGCATTGCTAATACCGGAGCCTCTGTTAAAGCCGTCTTCAACTTAGTAAACGCAGCCTGAGCATCTGAATTCCAAGAAAATGCACCCTTTTTTAATAAATCTGTTAATGGGCCAGCCAGTTGGGCAAAGCGGGCCACAAAACGTCTATAATACCCACTAAGGCCCAGGAAACCCTTAAGCTGTGAGACATTTTGAGGAATGGGCCATTCGATTATTGCTTGAATTTTTGCAGGGTCCATAGCTACTCCTTGGGCTGAGATGATATGACCCAAGTAATCAATCTGTTCTTTACCAAAGGCACATTTGGACAACTTAGCAAACAACTGGTGCTGAGATAATAATTTTAATACTTCGGTCACATGTTGTAAATGGAGTTCCCAGGTGGCACTGTAAATCAGAATATCATCAAAAAAAATCAAGACAAATTGCCTAAGGAAAGGACGAAAAACTGAATTCATTAAAGCCTGAAATGTCGCCGGAGCATTTGTGAGGCCAAATGGCATAACAAGCCATTCATATAATCCATGATGTGTTCGAAATGCTGTTTTGTCTCGATCGGATTCCCTCATTAGAATCTGATGATAACCGGAACGAAGATCCAACTTGGAATAATAAACTGAGCCATGTAATTCATCCAAAAGTTCATCAACTGTTGGCATGGGAAAAGCATCTTTCACAGTAACTGTATTTAAAGCACGAAAATCAACACAAAATCGCCACGTGCCATCTTTCTTCTTAACTAATATAACCGGAGCAGAGAATGGACTTGAACTGGGTTGAATGAGTCCCTTACTAAGCAGATCAGCTACTATTTTCTCAATTTCATCCTTCTGACTTGCTGGATAGCGGTATGGTCTGACTTTGACAGGCCTAGTGCCAGGAATCAATTCAATACGATGGTCAAAATCTCTTACTGGAGGTAACCCCTGTGGAAGACCAAAAACAGAGTGGTACTGTAATAATATAGTCCTCAAACTGTCCGAAATATCTACTGGAAAATCCAGTACCGGAACAACAGTCTCAACTGCGTCTAACAAGTAACAAGCCTCAAAAGCATCAGTATGAGAAATCCGTATCAAATGGTGGAGTTGGGCTTCGGTTGGAATGGAACCCCTGTACCCGGTAAGAGTGACATACTGGTTATCCACTAAAAATTTAATGGAAGATGTACTATAATCAGCAATATGGGCCCCAAGAGTTTCGAGCCACCCGGCGCCAATTACCAGATCCACACTCGCTATTGGCATGATGTATAGAGTCAGAATTATCTTGTGGTCACAGATCTGAACTGGGACGTCAATGACTTGCGTATTGCTGCTCAGAATTCGCCCTGTACCTCCTAATACCTGAATGGGAGAGGCTGGCTCAACGGCCAAACCTAAGTGACTGACAATCCTGGGATGCACAAAATTGTCAGAGCTCCCTCCGTCGAGTAATATCTGGACCGTGGTGCCAAGGATCGACCCCTGAAAACGGATCGTTGCCGCACCATTAGTTCCTCATAAGGCATGGACGGATAGATGATGAAGGGTAGCCTCCAATTCTATCAATATTGATCGAATACTTATAGCAATAAGTCAAAATAACACCAAAAAAACCTGGTTCAACTCACACCTATCGGGCTTAAGGCTCAATAACTCATATTCAAGGCCCCAGTAGAAATTAAAGCAAATATGCACATATTTTATCAATGTACAGGGAAGGATTAAGAGAATATGGGAAAAATAAATGGCATTAACAGTATAAGAGATTACCGCTGCCTCAAGGTAATATTTAAGGGCCTCATCAATGGCCTCCTCCCATTCTGCACTAGACTTGATCTCTGCCAAGTATCTGTAGTAGTCTCCTAGCATCCTCTAATGCATAACCTTTGACTCTGAAGGATTAGCAGAGCCGATCAAATCAATTTTTAGAAGCTTTATCATATTTTGGCACTGCTTAGTCAATTGAGACCGAACCCACAATCGGTATATGTTGAATAGAGCATGATTGGTACCCTCCCCCTCTCCACAAAGAAAGTCGTCTAGGCGGGTCGAAGGAATTCCACCACGTTCATGTGAGTGATGGAAAGGAGATTAAGCTCCTCATGGGTGAGAATTACTCACCCTTCTTAATTTCCCCCAAAAAAACCAAGGCCGACAATATACCATTACTAGAGAAGAAAATAAATGAATGAGTGGATACAGAAAGAGAGAGAAAGCGAGCTGAATAATTACCCTAATAAGAAAAACACACAAATATCCTCCGTAGCACCTATGGGAGTCTCAGCAGCCCACTACAAGTGAATCAAGAAAAAAACAAAATTTAGAGAAAATAACAAGTAAATCACATTCAAGTTGCAAATTCAAAGGAACTGAAACCCCTAAAACCCAAACCTTCCGAGAAAAGAGAATTTAAATTAACAATAGGAAGCTAAAGATTACTTACCAGTGAAATCGTGCAGTATGTTACGGAAGAGAGGGATGGAGGTTCCTTATATATTGATGTGGAAGCGGGATAAACATATATATGATAATCACCAATGTACGAGTGTGTGGGTTTATCATTTATACTGATATGAGCAACTGCTACACCTTGTACAGGCCTCTATGCACTCACTCAGACATCCATTTTGTTTTGCAACTCTTAGATATCCTCCTCCTACCCATTTCTGTCCTTTTTTTCCTTAAAAAACACAAGGAAGAGCAAATATACCAAACAAAGAAGAGTGATAGCGAATATAGAAAGAACGAGAGCGAGAGAGAATAGGGACGAGAGTGAGAAGCAAATATACCCCCTATAGTAGGAGTGCGTTGCACTGTAAATAAGTGCGTTCATACGTAGGAGCAAACATGCATGCCTCCGCCCACTCACTCTGGTACTCATTTGCAGTACTACAATTAATGCCATTTTGTTTTGATACTCTCGGATATTGAACACCATTCTACGTCAAGTCCATCTATTAATTGCATTGACATTATATTTTTAATCAGATCATAATATAGATTTGGCTCCATTCATACATACATAAATATACATACTCTCTTTTATGAAATACTATAATATAGATCTAATAAATTTTTTTTGACATGAACAAAGATGAATCCTACAACTGGATCATAGGTTGATCCAATACTTATAGCAATCAGTTAAAATGTTCAACTCACACCTATCGGGCCTAAACCCCACTAATTCATGTACAAGGCCACAATAGCCGATACAGCAAATATACATATATTCTATCAATGTTGATAGAATACTTATAGCAATCAGTCAAAATAACGCCAAAAAAACCTGGTTCTACTCACACCTATCGGGCTTAAGGCTCAATAACTAATATTCAAGGCCCCAGTAGCAATTAAAGCAAATAAGCACATATTCTATCAACGTACATTGAAGGATTAAGAGAATACGGAAAAATAAACAGAATTAACAGAACAAGAGATTACGATTACCTCTAGGTAATATTTAAGGGCCTCGTCAATGGCCTCCTCCCGTTTTGCACCAGACTTGATCTCTGCCAAGTACCTGTGGTAGTCTCCTAGCATCCTCTAATACATAACCTTTGACTCTGAAGTATTAGCAAAGCCGATCAAATCAATTTTCAGAAGCTTTATCATATTTCTGCACTGCTTAGTCAATTGAGGCCAAACCCATGATCGGTATATGTTGGATAAAGCACGATTGGTACCCTCCACGCTATCCACGGAGAAAGACCTCTAATGACTCGGAGGGATTCCACCAAGTTCATGAGAGTTATGGAAGGGAGATTATGCTCCTCATGTGTGAGAATTACTCACCCTTCTTAATTTCCTCGAAAAAAACCAAGGCCAACAATATACCATTACGAGAGAGGAAAATAAATGAATGAGTGAATAGAGAAAGAGAGAGCTAGCGAGCTGAATAACCTTAAGAAAAAAAGCACACAAATATCCTCTGCAGCACCTATGGGAGTCTCAGCAACCCACTACAAGTGAATCAAGAAAAAAACAAAATTTAGAGAAAATAATAAGCAAACCACATTCAAGTTGCAGATTCGATAGAACCGAAACCCTAAAACCTAAACCTTCTGAGAAAAAAGAATTTAAATTAACAATGGCAAGTTGAAGAAAACTTACCAGTGAAATCGTGCAGTACGTTGCATAAGAGAGGGAGGGAGGTTCTTTATATATTGTTGCAGAAGTGGGATAAACATATATATGATAAACACCGCTGTACGAGTGTGTGGGTTTATCGTTTATGTCGATATGCACAACTCCTACACCTTGTACATGCCTTCGCGCACTCACTCAGACAGTCATTTTGTTTTGCAACTCTCAGATATCCTCCTCCCACCCATTTATGTCCTTTTTTTCCTTAAAAAACATAAGGAAAAGCAAATATACCAAACAAAGGAGAGTGATAGCAAATAGAGGATGAACGAGAGTGAGAGAGAATGGAGAACGAGAGTGAGAGATTCTCTGCACCCCATATAGTAGGAGTGCGCTGCACCGTATGTAAGTGCGTACGTAAGTAGGAGCAAACATGTATGCCTCGGCCCACTCACTCTGGTACTCATTTGCAGCACCGCAATTAATGCCATTTTGTTCTGATACTCTCAGATATTGAACACCATTATATGATATGCTACGTCAAGTCCATGTATTAATTGCATGGCCATTATATTTTTAATTGGATCATAATATAGATTTGGCTCCATTCATACATACATAAATATACACTCTTTTTTATGAAGTACTATAATATAGATTTAAGAAATTTTTTTTTTATTGAAATGAACAATGATGAATCCTACAACTGGATCATAGGTTGATCCAATACTTATAGAAATCAGTCAAAATCTTCAACTTACACCTATCGGGCCTAAAGCCCACTAATTCATGTACAAGGCCTCAATAGTTTATACAGCAAATATACACATATTCTATCAATGTTGACGAGTACTTATAGCAATAAGTCAAAATAACACAAAATAAACCTGGTTTAACTCACACCTATCAGGCCTAAAGCTCATTAACTCATATTCAAGGCCTCAGTAGCAATTAAAGCAAATATGCACATATTCTACCAACATATAGGGAAGGATTAAGAGAATATAGGAAAAATAAATGGCATTGACTGTATGAGAGATTACCGCTGCCTCTTAGTAATATTTAAGGGCCTCGTCAATGACTCCTCCCATTCTACACTGGACTTGATCTCTGCCAAGTATCTGGTAGTCTCCTAGCATCCTCTAATACATAACCTTGACTTTGAAGGATTAGCAGAGCCGATCAAATCAATTTTTAGAAGCTTTATCATATTTTGGCATTGCTTAGTCAATTGTGACCGAACCCACGATCGGTATATATTGAATAGAGCATGATCGGTACCCTCCCCCTCTCCATAGAGAAAGTCGTCCAGGCAGCTCGGAGGAATTCCACCACGTTCATGTGAGTGATGGAAAGGAGATTAAGCTCCTCATGGGTGAGAATTACTCACCCTTCTTAATTTCCAACAAAGAAACCAAGGCTGACAATATACCATTATGAGAGAGGAAAATAAATGAATGAGTCAATAGAGAAAAAGAGAGCTAGCAAGCTGAATAATTACCTTAAGAAAAAAAGCACACAAATATCCTTTGTAGAACCTATGGGAGTCTTAGCAGCCCACTATAAGTAAATCAAGAAAAAAAACAAAATTTAGAGAAAATAACAAGCAAACTACATACAAGTTGCAGATTCAAAGGAACCAAAACCTTAAAACCCAAACCTTCCAAGAAAAAAGAATTTAAATTAACAATGGGAAGCCAAAAAAAAAATTACCACCGAAATCGTATAGCACGTTGCGGAAGAGAGGGAGGGAGGTTCCTTATTGTTGCAGAAGTGGGATAAACATATATATGAGAATCATCATTGTATGAGCATGTGGGTTCATCGTTTATGCTGATATGCATAACTGCTACACCTTGTTTATGCCTCCGCACACTCACTCAGACAGCCATTTTGTTCTGCAACTTCAGATATTCTCCTCCCACCCATTTATGTCCGTTTTTCCTTAAAAACATAAGGAAAAGCAAATATACCAAACAAAAGAGAGTGATAGTGAATAGAGGGTGAACGAGAGTGAGAGATAATCATTGCACACCCCAATAGTAGGAGTATTGCGCCGTATGTAAGTGTGTACGTACGTAGGAGCAGACATGCATGCCTCTGCCCACTCACTCTGGTACTCACTTGCAACACCACAATTAATGCCATTTTGTTCTGATACCCTCGGATATTGAACAGCATTATATGATATGCTATGTCAAGTCCATATATTAAATGCATTGAGATTATATTTTTCATCGGATCATAATATAGATTTGGCTCCATACATACAAACATATATAGACACACACTCTCTTTTATGAAATACTATAATATAGAATTAACAAATTATTTATTTTATTGAAATGAACAATGATGAATCCAACAACTGGATCATAGGTTGATCCAATACTTATAGCAATAAGTCAAAATGTTCAACTCACACCTATTGGGCCTAAAGCCCACTAATTCATGTACAAGGCCACATTAGCCGATACAGTAAATATTCACATTTTCTATCAAAGTTGATCGAATACTTATAGCAATCAGTCAAAATAACGCCAAATAAACCTGGTTCAACTCACACCGATCGGACATAAAGCTAACTAACTCATATTCAAGAGTAGCCACATGCCACTTCACAAGTGGAAGTTTCTACTCCTTCGGTTGCTATTCCCAAACAGGCACAAGAAGTGAATCAAGTACAAAAGAGCATTGAAGAATTTTCTCTACCATTTGGTAATAATCCTATCCTAAGTTTCTCCAGCATTGAATTGTTACAAGTATTTGACCAAGGTGAATCAATTTTGACCACAACTTTTTACCACCTTTGGACCACAATTTTGGCTGCCTCTTTAAGTGATAAGGGAAAGGAAAATATGATCATTTATCACTCTCTCTCTCCATCTTCAAGTCGGTTTGCAGAAGCCCAAAATGTGGAGGAAGAAAAGCAAGGTTTCAATGTGAGTTTAATCTTGATTTTTCACCTCCTTAACCTCATCTATGGCTCAAGTGTCCTTCATAAACATTGTTCCTCTTGATGAGGGATCTATTTCTATGGTTTTAGAATTTCAAGAGGAGGTGTTTTGTGCCATCATCCAAGAACAAAAGTTGAAAAACCAAAGAAAGGAGCTAAGGAGAAGCAAGAGGTAAGTATTAGCATCAATTTGAGCTATTGGTTGTGTTGGTTGAATGAGAATTTTGGCATGTGTAAATCTGCCCTGATTTTGGCCAAACAAGGGTTTGGGTAATTCATGATGGTTTGGTTGTGTTATTGGTGGTTTATGATGATTGGAAACCATTTGACATAAGTTTGATGCTGAAATTGGAAGTTGGTAATTGTTGGGATTTATTTTGAATTTTCTGCCAAAACAGGACATGGAGAACAAGTGGGAATTTGTTAATTTTGATGTTACCATTGTGTTCTACATAAAATTATGTGGGAATAACCCCGGGTTGTGAATTTTGGGTCATTGAAACTCAAAATGTAAATCTGGGTTTTCAGCCTGAACAGAATTCCAGTGAGGTACTCTACTTGTGTGGTGTTTTTTGATAACCAAATGATCTCTAAAAATTATGAAACTTTCCAATCTTAAATTTCACATTCCAAGATTCAAAATGGACAAATAATTTTTGTCATTTCGTGTTTTGAGCTGGGAGTTCTGGTTGCCCAAAGTTTGATGTCGAAACTGGACTTAATTCTGGAGCAGTGTGGGATTTTGTGTAATTCTGGAATTATGTGGTGATTTCCTGTAATAATTCATTTTTTTCCTATGAAGAGGGCTTCAATAGCTTTCCATAGGACTTGGAATCACCTCATTTCAATTTTTTTAGAATTAGTTATGATTTTTCAAAATCTGGAGAAAATTCTTGCAGATTTGGTCCCTTATGTGAAAATTGAAGATGTAATGGCATAATGTAGTATTGTTGAACTTTAAGGTTAGGAATTGGTCTTTTAGGTTAATTGACCACTTTAACTCCTTAGTTGATTTGATTAAATGTCCCTAATGATAACCTTATGCGAAAATTAAAGATGTAATGGCATAACCTGTCGTTGAAATTCTAATTATAGGATTTGACATTTGCCCTGCACTTGATAAACCAGTGCCAGTGCACGAGCGGAAAGAACAAGGTAGTGACTCTTTCTCTTATTATGTGTATGATGCCTTGCATGTATGTCATTTCATTGAATATGCCGTGATGTAACATTGCCGTTGTTGTGCTGTTGTGAAACATGCCGTTGTGAATGCAGCAAAAGCTGTCGCAAAAATGCCGTTGTGTTGTTGTTGTTGTTGTTGTGATTTGCTTACATGTTTTGTTATTGTACATGTTATAAGTGAATTATTACTACTGGGATTCTTTTGAATCTCATTCTTTCCAATAATTAACCTACAACAAGGGCAAGCGGTTCAAAGGAAAAGCAAGTGACGAAGGGCTGTTAGAGCTCCTAGCTAGGAGTTTTAATTTTGATGGGAAACTAAGCGTTGTAAACCCTTTATTAAGTAACGAAACCTGAGTGTTGTCGGGAATTTTTGGTTGCACTCTGATATGTATGAATGAAACCGAACTGGACAGACCAATTATATTCGAGATGTGAATGTGGGACAGCACTAAACAAGTTTTGGAAAAGTTTTAAATTAACCACTTATCTCTATTTCAACTTAATGACGTATTCTCGAACTATAAATATGGTTATTTAAGTAGGTGGTTACATTTTTGCTATTAGAGCTGTAGTTCCTGGCAAGGATAGGATTTGCTAGGCTATTTGCCGTAGTTGTTGCTTTAGTCATAAAAGATGGCTTATGATTGTTTGTGGTATACACTTGAGTATTTTTGCTGGTTGCTGATATATACAAGTTTTAAGGACTATGTGTATACATTTGTTATGATACTGACATGGTGAATCATTGTAAAATTGAAAGACATAATGGTTCACCCAAGAAATAGAAGAGTAAAATCAGAAGTGGAGGTGGTGCTTAATGACAATCCACCAGACCCTCTACGGGAGATGATGGGGTTGATTCGAGATCAAAGAGATATGATAGATGAGCTATGAGAAGAGCTCAGAGAGGAACGAGTGAAAATAGATGAGGATTGGGGTCAGTTTACTCAGGAAGAGACCCAAGAAGAGACCCGCCATGAGAAAACCGTTGAAGGGTCCATTCGCCATTTCTTGAAGTAGATAAATTCATCATTTCTTCATCCCTTTTATGCAAGATTAGCTAAGTAAAGGCATTGGGCCCTCTAGAGGTCTTTACCGTTGAAGAAGGAAGCCATGAAGAGAGGGGGAGTGAGGCTGAGAGCGAGGGTCAAGATGAAGGTGAGGGTGAGGGAGAGATGTTAAGGAGATGTTTTTGAGTGAAAATGAGTATTTATTCATCTAATATTTATAAGAGTACTGAGCCAATGGGAAAATAAATGAGCAATACATATTTCAGCCTAGTTGGAGTTTTCTATGTATTTCATTAGCAAATATTACTTATTTCGTTCAGGAAAGGGCCTCATTAAGTAGACAACAGCTGTATGTCTTCATTAGCATATAGATATACTCACACACGCACACACTTAATGATAAAGCCAACGTAATACCATTTGTGTGTACTCTCTATGCCCTAAAGGTTTTATCTTCAACAGACCGTAAAAGGATGAGATACCAATAGAGGGCACGTTTATTTGTGCAACCATTCATAAAAGACCTCGCAGCTTTTCCTCTCCCCTCACAAACACACGGATTTGGAAACTTTGAAAGAGCCAGAGATAAAGCAGAGATAGCAGTAACACTATTTTATGTTTGGAAGTTTTAGGAGTAGTATGTAGGCAGTAGGCACATGGTGATATTGAAGCTATGAGTGGCAAGAAAGATATTGCAGAAAGGAAACTGAGTTAAGTGCCCAAAATCAATGTTTTATCAATAAAAAAATTTCTCAGTATTAATTCATAAGAGCCTAAAAATATTTATTTTTCCTTGATTAAATGTCATGGTTGAATATGCACTCTTTACATATCAAATTTTTTGAAGCCCCTATACCTGAAATAAAACAATGACCAGTGATTAACTTACACATCAGCAAAATATCAATAGAATATATATAAGGCTGAGAGCGAGGGTAAGGGTGAAGGTGAGGGAGAGGGAGAGTCGTTAAGGAGCTGTTTTTGAGTGGAAATGAGTATTTATTCATCTAATATTTATAAGAGTATAGAGCTAATGGGAAAATAAAGGAGGAGTACATAATTCAGCTTAGTCGGAGTTTTCTATGTATTTCATTAGCAGATATTACATAGTCCATTGAGGAAAGGGTCTCATTAACTAGAAGATAGCTATGTCTCTTCATTAGCATATATATACATATACTTATATATATTTATATTTATATATATTTATACACACACTTAAGGATAAAGCCAATCTAATACCATTTGTGTTTATCTCTCTATGCCCCTAAGGGTTTTATCTTCAACGGACCGTAAAACGATAAGATACCAGAAGAGGGCACATTTATTTGTGCAGCCATTCATAAAGACCTCGCAACTTTTTTATCTACCCTTACAAACACACAAATTTGGAAACTTTGAAAGAGCCAAACATAAAGTAAATATAGAGGTAACACTAGCACAAAGCTTATTAATTTTCTTTCAAGAACATGTGTGCGCGCTTGGCTATCATTGAGGCTTCTTCTAATTTCCCCAGAACTTAATAGTAAAAAACCGACACATTCATGGCTAGCTCCAACCTTAGGGGATTGGAGAGAAGAACATCATAATCAGCTATTTTACAAATCAAGCACATAGTAAGAAACCAAATTATTTTGAAGTGATAGTGTGAATATAACGATTAATACATTCACCTAAGGTGCAAGGAAGGAACAAGAGAATATGAAAAAATAAGCGGAGTATTGACATAGTAGACCTGGAGACGGCATTCTAGCAACCATAACATGACATTCAAGAAAAACATAAGTAGTGAGAGAGTATTATCATTGCCTTCTTGTATGATGAGAGTGCCTCCTTAAATGCCTCTTCATGTTAGCACCAACCTTGAACTCAGCCAAATATCTATATTGATCTCCAAACATTCTCTAATAAACCACCTTTGTCTCTAGGGGATTAGGAGAGTTGAGGAGCGACTTCATAAGCACTATAATGCTATTGCATTGCTCCTTGAGCAGAAAATCAACACCAAACTTGTATATGTTGATGGGAGTGTAAGACGATCCTTCCCACTCCCTGCGAAGGCCCTCCTAGCAACTCAGAGGGACTCTGACCACGTGCTTGTGAGCCATGGATAGGAGATTCATCTCTTTATGGGTGAGCTGGATTTTTTGCGTGGACTGCACTAGTCTCTTCATGATGTAGAAAACCTCATAATAACATCCTCCTTTCTCTACAAGCTTAGCCAGGTAGAGGCATTGGGCCCTCTGGAGGTCTTTACCATTGAAGAAGGAAGCCTTGAAGAGAAGGGGAGTGAAGGAGAGGGAGAGACATTAAGGAGTCATTTTTGAGTGAAAATGAGTATTTATTCATCAATTATTTATAAGAGTACAGAGCCAATGGGAAAATAAGGGAGGAGTGCAGAGTTTGGCCTAGTCGGAGTATTCTATGTATTTCATTAGTAGATATTATATACTCTGTTGAGGAAAAGGCCTCATTAACTAGACGACAGCTGTGTGTCTACATTAGCATACACACTCTCTCTTAAAGCTAAAGCCAACATAATACCATTTGTGTGTATCACTCTTTGCCCCTAAGGGTTTTATCGTTAACAGACTGTAAAAGGATGAGTACCAGTAGAGGGCACATTTATTTGTGCAACTATTCATAAAGACCTCACAGCTTTTCCTCTCCCCTCACAAACACACGGATTTGGAAAGTTTGAAAGAGCCAAAGACAAAGTAGAGATAGCTGTAACACTATTTTATGCTTAGGAGTCTTGGAAGTTCTGTGTAGGCACATGATTATCTTAAAGCTATAACTGGTAGGAAAGATATTGCAAAAAGGAAGCTGTGTTAGGTGCCCAAAATCGAGGTTTTATCAATAAAAAAAAATTTCCCAATAACAATTTATGAGAGCCTGAGAATTCTTTTTTTCTTTATCAAACGTTATGGTTGAATCTTCACCCTTTACATATTAAATTTTTTGAAGTTCTTATACCTAAAATAAAACAATGACTAAGCATTAACTTCTATATCAACAAAATATTAATAGAATATGGATAAGACATATATATGCACTAATCAACAAAATAAAGGACAGTTCAATAAGATCGATAACAATGAAGACACTATTATTGTAAAGTAAAATAGAATCACTTACCCTTCAATAAGGCATATAACAGTTCAATAGTGCATGTCACTTGAATAGAAGATGTAGCTGACAATGCATTCATTATGCATATATAGTAAATTTTGGGATGGTCACATGTTCTACTCGTCAATGTAAAAAGAAATATCAGACAAATGCTTTATGAATAGCATAAAGCATATTGATTTTTTTTCAAGCACATTTGTGTGTGCGCGCGCGCACGCCACCTTGGCTATCATTGAGGCATCTTCAAATTTTCCAAGAACCTCATAGTAAAAAACTGACACATTCAGGTGCAACTCCAACCTTAAGGGATTGGAAAGAAGAACATCATGATCAACTATTATCTAGTTGCTCCAAATCAAGCACATAGTAAGAAACCAAATGAATTTGAAGTGATAGCATGAATATAACAATTAATACCTTTACCTAAGGTATAGGGAAGGAACAAGAGAATATGAGAAAATAAATAGAGCATTAACATAGTAAGACCTAAAGAGGGCATTCTAGCAACCATAACACCACCTTCAAGAAAAAACATAAGTAATGAGGGAGTATTAATGTTGCCTTCTAGTATAATGAGAGTGCCTCCTTAAATGCCTCTTCATGTTCACCACCAACCTTGAACTTAGCCAAATATCTATATTGATCTCCTAACATTCTCCAATAAACCACCTTTATCTTTAGGGGATTAGGAGAGTTGAGGAGCAATTCAAGAGCACTATGATGCTATTGCATTGCTCTTTAAGCTGACAATCAATACCAGATTTGTAAATGTTGACAAGAGACATAAGACTTTCCTTGCCACTCCCTACGAAGGTCCTCCTAGCAACTCAAAAGGACTCGACCACGTGCTTGTGAGCTATGGAGAGGAGATTCATCTCCTTATGGGTGAGCTAGATTTTGTGTGGACACCACTAGCCTCTTCAAGAAGTAAAACCCCCATCATATCTTTCTCCATTCTCTGCAAGCTTAACCAAGTGGAGGCATAAGGCCCTCTGGTGGTCTTTACCATCGAAGAAGGAAGCCATGAAGAGAAGGGGGGTGAGGGTGAGGGTGAGGGAGAGGCGTTAAGGAGCCATTTTTGAGTGAAAATGAGCATCTATTCATCCAATATTTATAAGAGTACAGAGCCAATAGGAAAACAAAGGAGGAGTACATAGTTCAGCCTAGTCAGAGTATTCTATGTATTTCATTAGCAGATATTACATACTCCATTGAGGAAAGGGCCTCATTAACTTGACAATAGCAGTGTGTCTTCATTAGTGCGCGCGCGCACACACTTAATGATAAAACCAACGTAATACTATTTGTGTGTATCTCTCTATGCCCCTAAGGGTTTTATCTTCAACAGACCGTAAAAGGATGAGATACCAGTAGAGGGCACGCTTATTTGTCCAGCCATTCATAAAAACCTCGCAGCTTTTCCTCTCCCCTCACAAACACACAAATTTGGAAAGTTTGAAAGAGCCAAAGACAAATTAGAGATAGTTGTAACACTATTTTATGTTTAGGAGTTTTGGGAGTTGTGTGTAGGCACATGATTATCTTGAAACTATGGCAGGTAGGAAAGATATTGCAAAAAGAAAGCTGTGTTAGGTGCCCAAAATCGAGGTTTTATCAATAAAAAAATTCTCAATAACAATTTAAGAGAGCCTAAGAAGATTTTTTTTTTTTATCAAAGGTCCCGGTTGAATCTTTACTCTTTACATATCAAATTTTTTGAAGTTCCTATACCTAAAATGAAACAATGATCGAGCATTAACTTGTATGTCAGCAAAATATCAATAGAATATAGATAAGACATATATATGAACTAATCAAAAAAATAAAGGGTAGTTCAATAAGGCCGATAAAAATGAAGACATATATATGAGCTGTTTTTGAATGGAATGAGTTTTTATTCATCTAATATTTATAATAGTACAGACCCAATGGGAAAATAAAGGAGTGAATAGTTCAGCCTGGTTCGGGTTTTCTATGTATTTCATTAGCAGATATTACATACTTTGTCAAGGAAAGGGCCTCGTTAACTAAACGACAGTTGTGTGTCTAAAGATGACATCAGCATGGAATTAAAATATTTCCCATCTTCTTCTTCCTCCCATTTCTGTCGTGAGGTTCAGCAGCCAAGGAGAGAGAGAGTGTTGAGAGCTCTTAGAGAGAGAGAGAGGAGAAATCTCATAAAGTAAGCTGATTTCTCCAACGATCTAGCTCCTAACGCGTATAACCTTGCTCCTAAGCTTCTCTTTCATGTTCTTTAAGGTGTTGGAAGCTCAATTTTCATGGTTAAGAAGGGCTAGGGTTTCAGCCACTCTTGAGAAAAGCTAGTGGGAGCTTGAGGTAACTTCCAAACTTTTGGGTATTGACTATTCTGGCTGCTGTGGACAACTTAATCAGTGAAATTTCACCGGATTGTCATTGGTTTCAAAAATGGAAAATGGTTGTGTGGGGCTGTTATGCTGCCCAAATTGGTACTAAATGGTAGTTGTAACCTAATGGAATAGTCAATAAAGTGGTTAGGAGTAGAAAGGAACACGTTTACGGAGCCAAAACCGAAAAACGCCAATTTTTCCCGAGATACTTGTATATTTCGGCCAAGGCTATAAATGGGCCTTAGAGATGGATTTTCAATGATTTGATGATTCCATTGAGTTCAGGAGCAAAAATTAGGTGGGGTTACAGTTGGTCACTTTTTCGGAAAAGGCCAAAAAAGCATGATTACGAAAACACCTCTAAAACCCTTAAAGTGGAGCTGCCAAGGGTAAATTTATAATTTGACAATGAATTTGATAATTCCAAATCTGGAAATGGATTCCTTGGGTGAAAATAAGTCAGGATAGACCAGGATAGAATTTCGGGAAAAGTACAGCCGGATCGGGTACGGCAGGGTCTGGCCAAGTCCCCGGCGGCATTTTAGTAATTTTTCAATATAGCCTCATCTAACCCCAGAAACACTATGGAAGCATCTAAATGGTACATTTGGAATTGTAGGACCCAGTTGAAGGCCCGAGTTGCTGGCACGCAAATCAAGGAGAAAAGACTGGAGGTAAGGAACTTGCCTCTCCTGCATGTATTTGATATTTGTGTTGGTGTATTGATGCATGTTATTGCTTTGCTTGATTATGTGAAACATATATGAACTATTGAAGCTCTGTTTCTGTTATGCTATAGCCATAGGTATATTGTTTGAAGCATTGAGTTTGCAGATATGTCATTATGTGAGCATGATTTATGTAATATAAGCATGTCATGCATTAAACACATATCTTGCATGCATATTGATATCTGTTTCCTACTGAGATTCTCTTGAATCTCACTCTTCCCTACCAACAATTTAGACAGGGCAAGTGGCTCGTGGAGGGAGCGGCTAGGACTCCTTCGAGATGAGAGTTAGTAGTTGGTTATTAATATGAATTGGAATGACTGTATATGATTTGGATGAGGATTTGTTATGTATGTGAGATGGATTTGTGTAATCCCCATATGATGGCTTGTAATGGGCGAATGTGCCCTATAGAGCTTGAGTTAATAAATGGAATCCAGAATTACCAGAATTATTACATTGCATACTCTGATATATTAAATGTGATTTATCTTGGTGTAGTAATTGTATTCGGAATGTAAATGTGAGACCAGGTTATAAATGATTTCGAAAGGTATTTGTAAAAACCCCATCTGGTAGATGAGTTTATAAATATTATTTGATTGTTATTGGCCTCTATTTCATTTTAATTTCATATTCCGAATATTAATTATGGAAGGGGCTACAGATATTGTGAAAAGGAAGCTGAGTTAGGTGCCTAAAATCGACGCTTTTTCAATTAAAAAAATCACTATAACAATTAATGAGAGCCTATAAATAATTTTTTATTCTTGATTAAACGCCATCGTTGAATCTACACTCATTACATATCAAATTTTTTGAAGTTCCTATACCTGAAATAAAACAATGACCAAGCATTAACTTATATATCAATACAATATCAAGAGAATATGGATAAGACATATATATGAACTAATGAACAAAATAAAGTGCAGTTCAATAAGGCCGATAACAAAGAAGACACTATTATTGTAAAGTAAAATAGGATCACTTAACCTTCAATAAGGCCTATAACAGTTCAATAGTGCTTGTAACTTGAATAGAAGATGTAGTTGACAATACTTTCATTATGCATATATAGTCAATTTTAAGATGGTCACATGATGCTATTCATAAATGCAAAAATAAATGTCAGACAAATGCTTTATAAAAACAGCACAAAGCTTACTGAATTTTTTCAAGCCTATATATATGAATGTGTGTGTGTAATTATATAAGTATATGTACCTCCTTGGCTATCCTTGAGGCTTCTTCAAATTTCCACAGAACTTCATAGTAAAAAAACGACACATTCATGTAAGAAACCAAATTACTTTGAAGTGATAGTATGAATATAATGATTAATACCTTCACCTAAGGCACAGGAAAGAAATAAGAGAATATGAAATAATAAAGGGAGCATTAACATAGTACAACCTGAAGAGGGCATTCTAGCAACCATGACAAGAAAAAACATCAACCATGAGAGAGTATTACTCTTGCCTTCCTGTAAGATGAGAGTGCTTCCTGAACCGCCTCTTCACGTTCAACACCAACCTTGAACTCAGCCAAATATCTATATTGATCTCATATCATTCCCCAATAAACCACCTTTATCCCTAGGGGATTAGGAGAGTTGAGTAGTGACTTCAAGAGCATTATGATGCTATTGCATTGCTCCTTGAGCTGAGAATCAATACCAGATTTGTATGTGTTAAAGCTAGACATATGACTATCCTTCCCACTCCCTGCGAAGGCCCTCCTCGTAACTCGGAAGGACTTGACCACGTGCTTGTAAGCCATGGAGAGGAGATTCATCTCCTCATGAGTGAGCTGGATTTCTTGGGTGGATTGCACTAGCCTCTTCATGAAGTAGATAACCTCATCATATCTTCCTCCTTTATCTGCACGTTTAGCCAAGTAGAGGCATTGGGCCTTCTAGATGTCTTTACCGTCAAAGAAGGAAACCATGAAGAGAGAGGAGTGAGGGTGAGGGAGAGACGTTAAGGAGCTGCTTTTGAGTGGAAATGAGTATTTATTCATCTAATATTTATAAGAGTACAGAGCCAATGGGACAAAGGAGGAGTACATAGTTCAGCCTAGTCAGAGGTTTCTATGTATTTAATTAGTAGATATTACATTCTCTATTGAGGAAAGAGCCTCATCAATTTGATGATAGCTATGTGTCTTCATTAACATATATATAATATATTTATACATACACTTAATGATAAAGCAAAAGAAGTATCATTTGTGTGTATCTCTCTATGCCCATAAGGGTTATATCTTCAACGGACGGTGATGAGATACCAATAGAGGGCACGTTTATTTGTGTAGCCATTCATAAAGACCTCACAACTTTTCCTCTTCCCTCAGAAACACACGGATTTGGAAACTTTAAAAGAGCCAGAGGTAAAGTAGTGATAGCAGAAACACACGGATTTGGAAACTTTAAATGGGCACATGATGCTCTTGAAGCTATGAGTGATAGGAAAGATATTGCATATAGGAAGCATAGTTAGGTGCCCAAAATTGAGGTTTTATCCAAAAAAAAAAAATTCTCAATAACAATTCATGAGAGCCTAAAAATAGTTGTTTATTCTTGATCAAAAGCCATAGTTGAATCTGCACTCTTTACATATCAAATTTGTTGAAGTTCCTATACCTAAAACAAAATGACGACCAAGCATTAACTTATATATCAACAAAATATCAATAGAATATGGATAATACATATATATGAAGTAATCAACAAAACAAGAGCAATTCAATAAGGCCTATAACAAAGAAGTCACTATTCTTGCAAAGTAACATTGGATGACTTACCCTTCAACAAGGCCTATAACAGTTCAATAGTACATGTAACTTGAATAGAAGATGTAGTTGACAATGCTCTCATTAACTGTATATAGTCAATTTTGAGATGGTCACATGTTGCTATTCATAAATGTAAACAGACTAACTACCAAAACTGCCTAACCCAATCTACAATAATGTTCTATGTCTATACTTTTTATTGATAAAATTTATAGCAGAATCAAAGACCCAGATAATTTGGTCTTGATGTTAAATTGCTTCTTCAAGGATTTATGATGGGAATGCCGCAAAAAAGTCAAAACTTATCTCCAGAATGTTGCCATGTCAATTTTTCCTATAGAAAATTATTTCGTGAGAGAGATAATTTGATCTTAATCTACTTCAAGGATGCATAATGGGAAGCCCTAAAGAGTAGTAAATTTCTTTTGGACTGCTATTATGAGGAAGGTTTCAATTTTACCATTGTAACAGAAAAGTGGAAAAGCGGAAAAGCTTTAGCATTAAACACAAATTTAATTAACGGAGAATAAAGGTTTTTGTCGTTGTATCTGCTAGAGATTTTCTTCTGCTGCTGTGCGGGCCTGGTTTTCACATCTTCTCTCCAACAACTATAGATCTAAATATGAGAACACAACATAAATCATAAACTGAAAATAAACCAAAGGAGCAATTAATGGTTGGATGACATGATGCTGAAATCAATTGTTAAATTCCAAGACTATAGTTGACCAACAACAATTTGATCATTATCAGAAATATAAATTAACTTGCAAGTAGAAATTATCAGAAATATCTCTCGTTTATAGTGACTGGGAGATAGAAATTTCCCACGCTTGGAAAGCCTTCGCTGTGCGGATTATCTTGTAAGAAGGGCACACACGATTCCGCAGGACCACGAGGAATTTGGGATTTCCCCAATTGAATGTTTTCATTTTTTTGTTTTGGATTGTGGCTTATTAGCTCAAGAACATCCTGTAGGACCTAGCCTATAGTGGTTGTCATCTTCAAGCTTTGCTTGACTTTGTATCAAAAAAAAAAAAAGAAATATAAATTAACACACTGTTTTTTTTTTTTTTTTGCCTAGCATGCCTATCAAAATTATAAACTTGTCTCACGCACACATATAATATATACATGGGATCAATCGTACCGTACAGGTACACAGGTACACGAAACACGGGCGGGGAAAGCCATACGGTCTCCGTTTTCGATCATGATCTCAATCTAACCAAAAGGTAGGATGATATGGACTCTGGAAATAAAGCTTAAAATGGTTGTATAAATTCAAAGTGAGGAGCTTAATAGAGGATTTATTATTTGTTTTGAGGCGCGGTCTTTTAATTCTTATATATATTGAGAGGCGCCAAAACTAAAACAGAACACAGTAAACATAAAATATGACAGTAGTATGCTATTACCTCCCGCCATAAATATAAAACTTGTTGACTTTTCATTGGAGAGAGAGTAAAAAAGCAAAATAAGTTATTTAATCATATCATATATTATATATGATTAAATTATATATCAGTTTATAAGTCAGATAAATTAATTTGGTGAAAAATGATAAATATAAATAATTTAAAGTAATTTATTTAACTTCTTTAATCTCTCTAAAAAAATCAATTGGATCTTATATTTAGGATCGGAAGGAGCAATAAATAAGTAAATAAAATATGATTGATATAGTTCAGTCTCCTTAATTGAAGTAGTAATTGAAGTGGAAGAATGGAAGGTAATTTGTCAATCAGCTTGAAGATGAAAACCATTGGAGAAAATATGGCTAGAAAGTTGTCAAAAATGGTCATTATCCCATTACACAAGTAGATGTTCCATTCGTTGGTGAAATGTATGAATAAAGGATAAAAAAAGGATATTAAAAAAGGTAGTATATGCCACTTGAGCCCTTTCAGTCAAATAAGGTGTGTGGCACTTAAAATGACAATAAATTACGAAAGAGAGAGCATTATTTTTAAAACCCTCTTTCTTCTTCCTCCCTTTGTGTCATGCTTTCATCTTCTTTCTTCCTCCTCCTTTTTTTTTTTTATACTTTCATCTTCTTTTTAACGATGGGTAAATTAATAAACAAGATTTAATTTAATATAGTTTTTTTATTAAAAAAAATTTAAGAATCTTTTTAGAATATTCTTTAACAGTGTTAATGGTTTGGACTTAAATATATGTTTTCAAAATAGAGTGAAGGTCTGTATAATTAAAACAAAACTACAGGGTAGTCATAGTAGTTTACATTTTAACAAAACTAGCAAGTTAGTTAAGAATGGAGCTTCAATTTATATAAATGCATTTTCATGCTTCCATTTTATATTTTACATTTATCTAATTTTATGAAATAAACAATGTATGATTTGGTTGGCAAAAAAATACAGTATGATTTGAGCTCTAGTTATCCGTGTGGAACCCTCTATATATTAATTATGTTCATTTTTCCTTTTTTGAATCGAGATTCACTTTTCCTTTTAAATTTAGGAATTTTTTTTTTTTGTTCTCTTAATTTTTAACTTGGTTTCAACATGTTTGGTATGCAAAAAATCTTGCAATGATTTTTGAATTTAAAAGAACTGAGATAGATATTCAAACAACTAACTAGTCCATGCTTGAGAAGCGAGAGTGTGTTGTTTAATGGATTATCTCCTCTCTTGACAAGTACACTTCCATGGGTTTGATTTGAACTTGTATTTTTATCCTTAGCAGGGCGAGACCACTTACTATCTCAACAATTACAATTAGTTGTTGTTACTTGCACTATCGGTTTAGATATCTTCTTATTGTTAATTATTGTCCTTACAGAAGGGTGTGAGGGCTGAACTAAAATAGATTTGGTTCAATATCTTAACAAAATGTTTTCTTCTGGTTATTAGTTATATTATTTAGTTATTTTTTTTATTTAATTATTTTTTAATCATTTAATCTTTATAGTAATTTTTTATAAAAAGATACAATGATTTTTATATTAATTATTGAATTTTTAAATTCAAATATGAAGTTGACTAATAAATAATCATTAAGGGCAATATGGATATTTTTATATTTTTCTTACTCATCTTGCTATCATTTTCAACTTTCCAAACATAAATTTTCCTATCAAATCATTTTCTATTATAGTACATATCAAACATTATTAGTAAGGTTTTGATAAGAAAATTATCAATCCACTTCCTCCCAAATGCAATATTTTCTATTGATTATATACAGTAAGTAGGTTTATATGAATGAGTAATTATAATACACATGATTAAGGCGGATATATTTTAGAGACCCATATAGATTTGTTACAAATAATTACCTTATCGAATTTTCTTAATATCCATCAATTCATGAAGGAGAAATTATATTATCTATAAATATTTTGAGATCACCATATATACTTTCTTCAAAAATATTTTTGATATAAAAATAATATTTATAGAAAAAATCTATAATACCCTTCATAAGCCTAACCCTTTTTTAAGGATCAGGGGGAGTAATTTTTTAACAATAATAATTTTGATATATAAAAAGTTTTGGGAAAAATATTAAAAAAAATTTCTCATATGCAACCTATCCTTAGTTGATATAAAACTCTCTTTCAATGGAGCCCAATGAAAAAAGTGACACATAATCAAAAAAGAGTTACAACCACTAAAACAAATGTGTGTGTGTCAAACATGAACACATGATTTCCGGTCTTCACCAACCAAGGCAGATGTTCACGGGCTTGCTATTGGGCTACCGAGGAAATGCCTATGAAGGTGGGCAGGTGGTGACTCCCTGAATTATAATTGTCACGTCCATATAATGTAGAGATTTGAACATTCAAAAACAAAATTCATTCCTAGTATAAAATATTCTCTTCTCAAACTTTATGGACATGTAGCCCCTCGAAGGCTCAAACTTTGAATTATAGGTAGATAAACCAACTTAAACTTTAAATTATTTGCAACTAAATATAACGAACAAGTCTAATAATAGCATGAAAATTATTTGTATAAATATGAAAAGCCAAGGATATTTATCGTAAAATTTCAAAGATTGAAAAAATTTATAATGTAAGTTTAGAAAATTTTGTATAATTTAATTTAAAAAGTAATATGAAAGGGAGATATGAAAAGGTAACGGCCAGCATCTACAGATCAAGCACACTTATGATATGAAAGGGAGATTAATGTCAAATTAAAAAATTCATGTAGCTCAGTAAGAGGCTTAGTAAATGAACAAAGGAAAATAAGAGTCACCAGAGTCTAAATTTTGATAAAATGTACTTCAAGGGGACCACACTGCCCTTGTCAAGTCATATATAAAACTAGCACACTTCTAATATGGCTATTTCGTTCAGTTGAAGAATAGGGGCCGCCATGGCCTCTTGTCCATCATTTCCTGCATAAAATGACCAGAATAGTGCAGTCAACCATATTGCTTGATAATGTCCAAAAGAGCGAATTTGTAGTGCTCCCTCTGGTCTTTAATATAGAACATATATTCATCAATCTATATACATAACATATTTATCTAATTTGATTAAATTAAGGAAATTAGTTAAGTTACTTAATATAACACGTATTTTCCAAAATACTCCCTAATTATCTTCCTTAATTCCTCCATTTTCTGTCCTCATTGATTATTGTTGAGGGAGCGTCAGTAAGGGTAAATTAGAAAAATGCTGACCAATACTGTAAATAAGTCTTATACTTAGGAGTAACATTAACTCCCCAAATAGTTCACATATTAACGACAAGAGGAAGTAACTTACAGGGGCCTCAGACAACCAAGTGTTCAGATTGTCTCTCAAAAGCTTCATCAAAACTATTGTGAAGCTTTCTTCATATGGTCCTCTTCCAAAAGTTTTCACCAGCTCATCTGCTGCCTCTTCATGAGCCTATCAAAAATGAAAATAAGCTCAGCAAGCATAACATAAACGGGAAATAAAGAAAAGATAGATTTTTTTTTTATACCTCTTTAGCCATCCCAGATGCTTTACAAGGTTTCTTAAGAATTTCATAGTAGAAGACGGAGAAGTTAAGTATCAGACTCAACTTTGTGGGATTAGTGGCAGGAAGTTTGTCAACCAATACCTAGGCAATCATAAACAAATACAAATTCAACGTGAATGTATCATTATATATATGTGTGTGTGGGGTACAAGCCTTGAAAATAAACTAGCAACACAATCAAAATGGTAAAAATAGCAGAAGAAAGAAATTTCAGGGAGAAGAAGAGGGAAGACGCCATAGAGAAGGAAGAAGTGCCATGCAAAATTCACTGCCTCATTCATGACATAGCCACACCCAATATGGCCCGGGCTTCCTATGCCTAGTGGCCGGCCTCTTTAGTTTCTTGGCCCATTCTCTTCCCAAACCATATTTTCCAATTGCCCTGGCTTCCTATGCGTATTGGGCCTCTTTAGTTTTTGGTAGAACCGGAAAAACGGGTTGAGTCCGTCGGGCCGGCCCTTTTAGGCCCTGGCCCTTCAAGGGCCGGGCTTGTAAATTGTAGCCTCAAAAGGAAGTCGGGCCTAAAAGGGCTGGCCCTGTAAGGCCTCGGGCTTAAAAGGGCCGGCCCTGGAGGGCCTCTGGCCGGCCCTTTAGGATTTACTTGAAAAAGAATCATGTTACATTTTTGAATTACTTTATTGAATATATATGTCACTCTGTCCTCGTATTGTATAGAGTATGATTTTTGAGTATATTGTTTTGTCTAATTGAATCATATTGTGATTTTTGAGTATATTGTCCTGCCTATTTAGACTAAAATCATATTATATACTATTCTGCCTGATAGAGTATGATTTTTTATGAAGGTTGTGATTATTTGACTACTTGAACCTACTGCTTAAAGTGAAACACAATCAAATATCTTTGAAGTTGATGATAGTGGCGAAGAAGGTAAAAATAATAGTCGTCATACTCATGTTGTTTAGAGGTTAGAGTATTTAGCTTCTTGACTTCTTATACTTTAGCCTTTGTGTGAGTTATTTATGGACATGATTTTACCTTTGATTATACATTAGTAACTGTGTTTGTTTGTTGCAAGAGACGTGTTATTTAAACCTTAATGTTGACAACATTTATGTATTAAATTAGAACTTTAATCGTTTTTATTTACTAATTATATCTCTCTGGGGAAAATACGCAGGAAAAATAGTTAAATATTGTGGAAAGGATTTCCCGGCCCTGCGGGCCGGCCCTGGCCCTGATGCTCTCGGGCTGGGCCTTAAAAAAAATGCAATTTTCCTGACCCCGAACCCTTTAGGGCCGGCCCTGATTCCCAGCTCTAGTTTTTGGCCCATTCCTTTCCAAAACCATATTTTCCACTGGCCCATAATAAATCTAGGATCATGACACATTCCTTTAATACAATCCCACGCAATAATAAATTTCTTACTGCGGTGCTTAGAGCCATTAAGTGCTTCCAATAGAACATGACAATCAAAACCACACAATTCTTAAAAGATTTCAAATGAAGTGATCTACTTGAGATACAAACATAATTAAACTACAACTTGGAGTTCTCAGGTGCGTGAAACAAATTTCATACAATTGAAGAATATCATGTGGGCCCTTATAATTAGCATCGAATTGGAACACATGCAAGGCTACAATGTCCCAGTTAAATTGTTACAAATGAATGGAATTTATAATGAAATACACAATAGAATATTAGTACAACACACAACAATTTAATTGATTGATTGATTGACAGCACTGCAAATCCTTCTCACACTACCAGATGATCCAAATAAGAGTTAAACATGTCCCATTTTGATCATAGCGGAAGCAAAGTCAGACATAAAGGTAAGAAAACAATCAAATCTCAAGGAAGGAACTAGTAAGAAATATAAATCAAAATCAAGTTCTACTAGAATGAAGGTCTAAGTAGAAATATTTAATTATCCAGACTACATTCAGGCACTGAAGCAAATTTAATGATGGAAACGTCAAATGTGTGTGTGTGTGTGAGAGAGAGAGAGAGAGAGAGAGAGAGAGAGAGAGACCTGCGCGGTGTGGTAGGATGAAAGGGCGTCACCAGCAGCCCTGGACCATGCTTTCCCAACCATGAACTCGGCCAAGTACCTATTATAGTCCCCTATCATGATCCTATAGAAAGCCTCCGTCTCTTTGTCACGGCGGAAAGGTTGGTTAGGACGGGGAGAACCAACCTTGTCAAGTGTTCGAATGAGTGTGGAATTCAACAGTTCCAAGACGGTGACACACAGTTGGGACAACTCCATCTCTACCTTTGAAATATATGCCCTAACAAGACGGAGATACTCACTGTTAATGGCACTATTGTACTCAGCGATGCGCGAGGCCCGCCAGGCAACTTGGAGGGATTGGACCAGGTTCTTGTGGGCGAGTGAGAGCAGAGTCCTCTCCTCATCGGTGAGCTCCCTCTCCTCATCGGAGAGCTCGGGACGATCAGTACACAGGACTAGTTTCCGCATAAAGTATGCCATTTCTTCGTATCTCCCAGCTTTCTCAGTTAGTTTAGCTAAATATAACCACTCGTCTCTCTTTAGGTTTTCTCCGCCGAACAGAGACGCCATTTTTTTCCAATGTTGAAGAGAGACCCAGGGTTGTGAGAGGGAGGCTAGGCAGTGAGCTAGGGTAAGAGTAAGAGTGACTGTGTGTGTGAGAGTGACAGAGTGCGTGTGTGTGTGTGTGTGTGTGTGTGAGAGAGAGAGAGAGAGAGAGAGAGAGAGAGGGATTATGCTGCGACGCTGCTACGGACTCGTATATGCTCCGCACGTACGTACGGATTGCGCCTGCCCATGCATTTTGAACATTAGTACTGTCAGAGAAAATCATTTAAATAAATTAAACAAACTAATTAACCACCCAAAAATGGCCCCGCTTATATATCTGATCGGAGAACAATATCTATTGATAATTCCATTTGCCTTGTCATCTAGGACTGCTCTGAAAATGCTCTTCTTAATTAATATCCTAGAAGCCACGTCATACGTATTTAAGTTCTACAGATTAAGAAGCTGCTACGTCTTCAACTTTAAGTCCTGGATTAATTGCATTGACATTATATTTTTAAAATAGTCATATAGATTTGACTCCATTTTTATATATGTGTGCTTTTATGAAATATATACTATGATATATGTAGTATACAAGTGAAGTGGCTTACTGGCCCAAAAAAACACAAGTGAAGTGGCCAAGTGCATACCAAATATATATATAATTACTCTATGTATATTAATATATATAGATATGATCATAAAATAAGGAAAAACTCTTGCTTACACTCTAAATTTTGATTAAACATATGGTTACTCTCCAACAGGATAGATTGTTAATTAATTTATGAGAACTTGATTCTTCAAACTTTATTTAATTAAAACTAAGAAAGAATAGCTTATTATTTTGATAAATTTACATCATTCATGCCTATATATGGACATGAATGAAAATTAAAGAAACATTGGACAACAAAAGAAATAATGATGATGAAAGCAAATTATATCAGAACGAGTCTCATAATTACAAATTCAGAGGAAGACAAAAATCGAAGAAGGAAATAGAAATAAAAAATAAGGAATTAAAGCAACCTAGCAGGCTGGTACGGTGGTATGTAATTGTGCTTGCCATGAAGACAAGTTGTCTATTCCCTTAGCCTAACCGTTTGCACAGTGGTCCCATGATTTTTTTTTTTTTTGGAATACAAAGGCAAGCAATGCTTGAAAGTTTACAAATCAACGGGGTAAGTCCCACCGATTGTTCATGTGGCAGTCACCACACTCCAAAGCAAAAAGATGGATACATTCCATAGGGGATGTCCCCAATTCAACAGAAGCCTGGGTATTCATATGAGCCCTTCGTGCAAGATAATCAGCACAGCGAATATTCTCCCTATGTGTATGGGAAATCTGCAAATCCCAGTCCGCATAAATAAGGAACCTGGTCTCGAAGATAAGATCATAAAAAGGGTGGTCAATTCCACTTTGTGTCGATAATAAATGAATGGCCTGGAGAGAGTCAGTAAACAGTCTGACTTTTTTGAAGCCCAACTGCATACATAACTTGAGTCCTCTTTGGATTGCATGGATTTCCGCAGCAAGTGGTCCCATGATTTTGTAGGCTTGCTACCTCTCCTCCCTAGGGATGTGTTCATCACCCAATTTCACTATTAGATTAATTTTAAATGGTTTAGATTTAGTTTGACTTAATTTTTATATTTTAAATAAATTTTTATTTTATTATATACAGTATTTAAAATAAAGATAATCTTATAACCTCCACTTCTCATAAAAATGAATTTATCATTTAATTTATAAAATCACAAATTTTAAATTTCGACCATTCAGATTAAAGTTTAAATAGTTGATATCTCATCACAGGAATGAGAAATTAGTAACTTATCACTATTACGAACATCGAATGTAGACCCCTCCTACCTGGATCGCAAAATCAACACACACATCCTTCCTATTTTTGCATGTCATCATCTTTCTTTTAAATTAGGGTTTTTTTTAGACTTGCAGGACACCTTTATTTATGCAGACATTCATAACACATGCTAAAGAAAGGGTTAAAGAAAAAAAATAAAGACAGAAAGAGAACATTAATGAGAAATTAAAATGATGAATATAATATAGGTGCTTTTCATATATATATAGAGAGAGAGAGTGTGTGTGTGTCAATTTTCTGGAGCAAATAGTTGCTTGATCTGGTATAATTTTCCCCGCCTATGTGGACTCATCCATGTGTCTAACCTAATGAACATTAATAATTTAATATAAGTTGATCTTGAGTCGATGGATTAATTTACAGCCCATTTTAACTGATATATTATTTTTCGTTAACGAATATGATAAATCTATTTCTGCACAAATATATGTGTGTATAAACGAATTGAATATCAGTTTGTACATATATAATATATGACATGCCAACCACGAGCCATATTTTTCTTGATTATGGAACCCTCACAAAGACTTAAAATATAGCCCCCGTTTGTAAGAGATTTTAGATCCCATTTCACTTGATTCGTTTTAACTGGAGATATATAAGCTTTGTGACTTTTGATTGAAGATTATATTCTTTCTGTGAGATGTATTTTATATTCTCACTCATTCTGTAGTAAAAACAATTTGAAGGATAAAAAATTAAATATACACCATATTCTTAAAAAAAAATTATGTCCTCTTACTTCTCAAGCTCCCTTATATGTTCTAGTTTCTTGTTCTCCGTAATTTTTGCATCCGCGCATTAACTTGTACGGAGATATTCACTGGGCCTGCCACGTGGCCAAATTAAAATGCTTTGCATCTCGCCTCCTTCTTTTTGGCTCACTCACCCCTATTCCTTGCAGCTCATCATAATATATATAATCCTATGTGGCATCCAAAAATCCCTATTACTCATACTGATGGATGAATCATGAATCTAACAGCGGTCAAGTTTCTTATAACCATTTTGTCAAGTTCTCCAATCACAAGTGACCCTGTGTCCTATTTTTTTAATTATTATTATTTAATTATAAACTCATATAAAAAAAAAGATACATGGCAATGTGTGATTGGAGAACTTGAGATAATGTATATAAAGAACTTGATGGAAGTATGATCCTAAAATGAAACAACAAATCAAAAAGAGTCCTTTCTTTAGCCCCCCCCCCCCATCAATTAATCAAAGCCCTTGAAAAATGGAGAAAAAATAACTTCTTATTCTGATAAATTTATATTCATTCATGATTTTTAAAAAATAATAATTCTTATATCCATTCATTCCTATAAATTATCAACGTCAAAGCCATTTTCAAAATTTATTGTTTATCATGTTATGAACCAAGAAATCGTTTTCTCATCTTTTTGCAATAAAATATAAATTTTTTGAAAGGAAGATTTTAAAAAACAAAAACACACACAAGAAATTATGAACAGATATTATCTGTGTCCGGCTGCCGTGTGTATGACATCACCTGTGAAAGACTTGCCTCTTCTTTTTCTTTTTCTTTTTTTCCTTTGAAATAAACAGCTTGCATACAGTTTTATCCCAAAAAAACTACTCCAAAGCGTAAATAATTTTTAGGGAGAGTTTCAATTAAATCCAATTGAAACATTCAAAGTCAAAATTTAGCCTACACTTTTAACAAATTCTTAATGAAACCAAGAGGCCTAATTAAGAATTTCTGAATCTTTTTAATAGACCAAAATGGCCTTTGTTGTTTAAAAGGAAAATTGAAGGTAAATAAAAAAAAGGAATTTCTAAATAATGCCTCATCTAACTTAACCTAATTAATAAGTATTCAAACTAGCATGCATTTGTTATTGTAACTTTAGATGTCTGACATATTTTCTTAAAAAAATATGATCATATATTTATATTATATCTCTATCAACGACTATACTTAAATTATTTGGGCAGCATCACGTTCATATTTCAATGGAGGGGAAAAATAACTTAAATATATTAAAATTTTGAGAATTTGACATATAATTCCAAGCCTAACTCCTCCACTGTAACCAAACTTAATTATTATTTCCTTTGTAAAATAACGCAACAATAATTTAGAATTTGTTGTTTCATCACTGCAAACATAAATAAATAAAATGAAACCGTGTGTGTGGGGACCCAAAAATAATTTGCACCATACAAAATCAATAATTAAACTTGAAGATTAAATTCTTGATATGTAAATGGATTCTCAGCACATCTATAGATGGCTAAAACATGAACAACATTAGACAAACTAGATAGAGAATTGTATGTCAAATTTTGGAAATTAATGAATGAATTTTATCTATATATATATATATATATATGTGTATGTATGTATATATATAATAGGATGAAATATAAAATAGAAAGATTGACAATTTGTGGAGATGATAAACATGAAAGCCACTCATTTTATATAAAGCTTCACAATCAGGAAGCATAAAATTTTAGAATTATGCTAAGTATTTTATTTTTATTAATTAAACTAGTGTGGATCGATGTGTTGTATATATGAAATATGAAAAATGAGTGGTATTATTTATAAGTCACTATTTTGTTAAAGTCTGTAGATCATACTTTTCAAAAGAAAAAACTCTATCGAACGTCCGTAATTAAAATAACATATGGATACTAATTATATTGGATAGTTAATAATTAATTTAAGTTAGATAAGGCTTAATTTAGAAATCCTTTTTTTCCTTTTTAACTATCTTCAATTTTCCTTTTTGATGGCATATTGGCATTCTGGTCTTTTAACAACATTAAGAAACTTTAAAAAGGCATCTTAGCCTGATTAAGAATTTATTAAAAATGTAGGTCCAATTTTAGTTTTAGTTATTTCAAACAGACTTAATTAAGATTTTCCCTACTTTTTACATGTATAAAGCATACATGTGCATGTGTTTTGGGGAGCCGAATGATATGTATAGCTCACATGGAAGGTACTATTTAATCATTTTAATTAATAATATTGAAAATAGTAAATATATTAACTCTCACGTGATAAAACCATTGATATTAGGAATTTTATTAGGTTAATTACATACAAATATATTTTGAAATATATGTTTAATAGGAATATATTTCACTACAAAAAAAACATTAAATTTCCGACGGAATTTGCCACTCTGTCGGAAAAGTTTTTGATGGAATTTTTCCGTGACAAATTTAGCCACAGAAAATATTCATTGGCAAATTCTGTCCGAGGTCCCGTGGCAAATAATTTTGTCACAGAATTTTCAACGAAATAATTTCTTGGCTAATTTTGCCATGGAATTAGCCACAGAAATTTTCGTGGCTAATTTTGCTATAGAATTTTCCGTAGCAATTTGCCACAAAAAAATTATGTGGCTAATTCCGCCAGAAAAATTTAAATATTATTGTTTTTAATTAATTATTATTTTTAATTAAATTAAAATTTTAAAAAATATCTTTATAAAAATTAAAATTATGATATTATTAGCCATTTAAATATTTATTAGTTATTAATTAATGTTAATAAAAAATTAATTTTATAAATTAGACAAAAATATAGTCATATGAAATTTATTTAAGATGTAAAATTTTTTAATTTGAAGTTAATTTATATTAAAAATTATAAGAATATATAAAATTATTTTATATTATTATTACATTTATATAAAAGAAACAGATATATATTTATAAATAATTGATTTTATAAAATAAGATTATATATATAATTGTGTAAAAATAAAACGTCAAAGGGCGAGCCCATCCGATAAGCCATCGTGCTCGCACAGACGAGGTCATGGGTTCGAATCAAAGAACGGCAAGTTGAGTTGTATTTTCAAGAAAAAAGAGGCTGCGACATATGGCGGAGCCAGGCTGCACCACGTGGCTGATCTAGGCGGCGACGACAAGGTGGAGGCTGCCGAAGCTGCCACGCGCCATCGTTAGTGATGAGGCGGCGGCCGTCAGAGTTGCCACGTGGCTTTTCAAAATTTAAAAAATTTCCATGACAAATTTTGTCAAAAATTCATTATTTTTTTGTAGTGTTTTTAATAGGGCAAAAAATTTATGGGAAAATCCCATAAAGTTTCGTTTGAAATAGGGAAAAGATAAATATGAGAATCTAATATCACAAGTCCCAAATTAGACTTAACAAAGGAATTTGGGATTAACAAATGTTTCTAAATAGCGAATATGCCCCTTAGTTATTTAGGACTCAAATTGTCAATATGGATACTGAAGTTCTTAATTGCAATTTGTTAGTTATTATTCTCAATACATAAATAGTCAATGACAACTGACAATATTAGGGTGGCTTAAGTTGTTAATATGGATACTAAAGTTGTTAATTGTGATTCTTAAGTTGATATTCTCTATACCTAAGTAGTCGATGACGCCTGAGATATGTGACTTCAAAATATTATCTTCAAGGTTGTTAATATTTAGGGATCTCAAGTTGTTGATATGGATACTGAAATTGTTGATTAGTTACAATTCTTAAATTGTTATTCTCTATATTGAGTAGTCAAAGGAATAATTTGGAAATATTTGGAAACCTTAAGGGGCAGGTTGGTCATTTGGAAAAATTTGCTGATTCCAAATTCTTCCTCTTAGGATTTTTAATATTGGACTCTTTTAATTGTCTTTTCCCTATTTTAAATTATTTTTTTGAGGATTTTCCCAAAAATATATAACCCTATATAATATTTTAAAAAAATAAAATGTTTGAGCCGGTGGCTCCTCTTGCCACACCTCCCTCCACCAATGGTCAGATTTGTGATTTTCAGGATGTTTATGAAAGTCTAGTGAAGCATTATTATTAAGTTTTGTTTTTTTAATAGCTATAATTAAGTTTAGTTAGTATATTATGGTGTCAATAGTAGAGCACTAATTAGAAAGTGGTAGATGATATGTTGTATACCTTATGCCCAAGTCTTGGGCCGAAGAGGTTGTTGCACCTTATAAATAACAAGGATAATGATAGAGAAAGGTAAAAGATAAGGATTGAGTTATAAGTAAGCCACAAGTTTAGGAACTAAATCCACCAAGTCATAGTTTAAGTGAGCTAAAAGTTTGTTTTGATAAAAAGACATGTTTTTTAAGAATAAAATATCAAGAACAAATGGTTTGTTTTGATAGAAAGAGAAATTTAATTAATTCAAAATAAGAGGAAAAACTAATTTTGTACACATACAAAAGAATGGGATGATAAAAAACAAATGAAACGGTTTTTGGAGTACATTCATTATGTGTGTGTTTGAAAAGAAGAGATTTCTCTTATAACTTTCTTTTGCGTTTTGGATCCAAGTTGCTCCCAAATGGTGTTTCACAATACCGCCACAAACCACTCTCATATCTTCCAATTAATTATAATAAATGAGCTGATCTTCTAGAAATATCAATAAAGTATACACTGTAAGGTCTACATTTAGAATCAAAGCCAACTCACTAACTAGCTACTACATTTTGAACTACAATGTCAATACAGTACATTACATAAAGATATTTTCACCCCACTGCCAATTTTAGTAACTAGCTATTACATTTTGAACTATATATATATAAACAGTTAGAGGCAGATAGGGCTGAATTTCTCCATTCTACCTAAATTGTTGAGACAAAGTAAATCTATAATATAAAAAGAGAATTTCATAGCAATGCTATTCAACATACATGTCGCACATAGACATGAGGCTCTCTACATGAAATAATCTTCCACTCCTATCATTTGCAGATAAAGAGGCGGGGAACTTCAATTCATTATCAGTAATGAGATTGGACAAAAAAGCTGGGTCAAAGTTATCACACACTATTTCATTCTTCCATAAGCATATGGGATGTAAGAAAGGCAAAGTTGGTCTAATCTTATATTTCTTAGTCCAACTCCAACTCTTCCCATATGCACCACTTCCCTCTTCCAACACCCATAAAAAAGCAGATTCATGGGCATAGTAAGATTCATGCGCATGGTTTTGATTAATGATAGCAACTTTGTTGTCGTACACAACAAGCAAAATTAGATAGAGAGGAGGAACAGAGGTTGAAGAAGGTAATGGTATCAATGTAAAAACTTCCGTTGACAAGTCAAATGAAATTATTATACCAGGACGGTGTGCACCCTCCCATCCCAACCAAAATATAACCCCATTAACAGCGGCTCTTTGAGAAAATCTTGCCCTCCGTATAACTCCACATTCTACTTGTTTCCAAGAACCCGTTCTTAATGAAAAGACCTCCACCCGATCAACATAGATATTGTCTCCACTAAGAATTGTCACTATCTTGTAATCCCTAGCTACAGGACAAAACCCAAAAGCCATGCAATAGCGGCCATGATGGTTTCTTGATGTGGGTACTTGTCTGACCTCTCTAGTCGCGGGGTTCATCAACAAAAGCGAACGAAGAGGATCATCCTTTTCATAACCGAGTGCCACACAAAGTATGCCGTTGCTAGAACCAATGATGCCACTAACTCCCCTTAAGGAATCCATCGCGGGTATTCTCTCAACTTCCACAGTTTCCATCTTATAACGAAGCAAACATAAGGGCGAATATCTAGGGTTGCGAGAGAGTTTGTGTGCATAAAAGATAAGAAGAGGGTTTTCATGGGCAGAGTGGTCGTAGTGCTCTACGATGAAAGACGGGGATTTCGGCAGATTTCTCCAATCTTTACACACAGATTGAAATCGAACGAGGGATTTCACCG
This sequence comes from Inga oerstediana, assembly GCA_963210345.1. NCBI lineage: Eukaryota > Viridiplantae > Streptophyta > Magnoliopsida > Fabales > Fabaceae > Inga > Inga oerstediana. Next base: position 16,733,832 of record OY723400.1, read on the forward strand.
GAAGCCTTTTGAGAATGTTGGTGATGATCTCCGGAGGCAGATAGAGATTGTCGCCTCCCGTTGCCATCTGCTTGCCGGACGGAATTTGGGTCGATGGAGAATTGGAGACGAAGAGGGATTTCACAGTGTCGATGATGAACTTCAGGGGCAGACAGATCGCCATCTTCTTGCCGGACGGGATTAGGGTTAATGGAGAGAAGGAGACGATTATTTTGTGGTCAATATACGGGCGCCAATGATTCAGAAACGATATAACCTAGTTTTCTTTATGTGTGTGTGTATATTATTCCTGTTATTATCTTTTAAATCAGATATGTAATGTAATTCTTATCATTATCTCACTTTGGAGAGATTTAGATGATTTGATAAGATTTCAGGTCAAAAAGATGATTCGATAACCCATTGTACAGGTAAGGATTATAAATATATTTTCCCCTAAAAATTCTCTCTCAATTATGTTTTTTAAATCTATTCATGTCTTCAACGTGTGCTAATATAATTTCATTGGATTCCCTGCACTTGGCACTTCCTTTATTTATATATTTTGTTGACAAAAAAATAGTTTAAATTTTATTATTATTGATATTTTTAAAAACAAAGTATAATGAAAAATATTAGTACTGATATTTAAATTGAAATAATACAAAATAAACCAGAATTTATACCAGCTAGTTTAGTGTATGTACTGATCACGAAATGAGCTGCACGGATAATGATTCCCTGCACTTACTTTTTCTTATAAGTTTCACTTATTATATTTTAATATTGATAATTTAGTAGATTAAATAGAAATAAAATATTATTAAGATATTTATCGTTATATAAGATAAAATAAAAATTCTGAAATTTTAAAAATAAATTCATTGATTATTATTATTATAACAACTACTATAATAAATACAAATTTTTTTCTTGCCAGTACTATAATAATTACAAATTGAGTGTTAATTTGAAACATTTATAAACAATAAAATAAGACAAACACAGAAAAGATATTATAAAGGGAAAGAGATAAATAAATACTACTTGAACTTTAAAATTTCAAATCTGTGATTTCCCCAAAAACCTGAGTTTTCAATTGCTATATTCTTTTTCTCAATCACATTACTCTTATTGTCAACAAGATCAATTTGAGATTTTGAAGTTCAAGTGGTATTTGAGTGTCTTTTTCCCTCTTATAAATGAAAGAAAAAATAAAAATTTACACATCTGGGTGTGCAATGGAAATAAAAATAATTTTACCTTTTTTATCAAAAGAAATATTTCAATGGTTTTTTTTTTTTGCTAATCATAGGTATAGTATCCTACTACTGGAGGCACTGTCAGGCACTAAATATGAGCACCTCTCTCAGTGGGGATTCATGGTTCCCTACATTGTGAGAGACTGAACTCTTCCGCTAGACCGTACCCTATTGGTAAAGAATCTGGTGTTTGGTTAAATGAAAATGGGAAGATTGTTGGGCTTTGGGTCCATTTCCACCCTTGACCGAGCCCCCGTATGGATCCATTGCCTATTTCCCTACAAGTAAACCGAGAGAGATTACATCAAACTATTAGGTTTTAAACTTGGCTGGAACATAGCACCACCACAGAACACACAGAATTTGTTGCCACCATTTAATTTTGAAGGGGTGAAAACTTATATAGGATGATGACTCGCGAAAGAAGATCGCAAAACAACACAACTCAAGAATACAGAATGGCTCCCAATTCCGACTAAGCGAATTATTCCAAGGAAGCAATAAAATAGCATAAGCAGGGGGAAAAAAGAGCAGAGCTTGACAAGTGAGCAATTTCGTTTCTTATATTAGTTAGATGATGCTGGTAAAAAATAAAGAGGACATAAAAATTGAAAAAGACAAAAGGGAGGAGGAATTAATGTCATTGTTTAACTCCCCTCTATCACCCCCAAATGTGAGTAGCGTCAAAGAAGAGAGGTGATGATAAAATGGACAAGCAAGGGGGTGAGTTATAGGTACAAGGATCAGAGAAACATGAACGTTTTAAAAGGAAGAAGAAGAAGAAGAAAAGGAGCATGCGAAGAGCTTCAATGGCAGATTCTTGAATTGATTAACGAAGAAGGGGTTGATCAAATTGGGGAACAATATGACAATGAGAGATAGGCAGGGATAAAGACGCATGGTTTAAAAAAAAAAGAATTCAAGGGCAATATGATCATTTAACAAGATTTAGAAATCTCAAAGTAGGCCTCTTGACCTGAATAAGAATTTGTCAAAGGTGTAGGTCTAAATCTAGATTTGAATATTGGAAAAAATGCACTTAATACCACTTGAACTTCAAAGTCCCAATTTAAATTTATTGACAATAAGAGTAATGGAATTAACAGAAAGAGTATATCAATTGACAACTCAAGTTTTTGGGAAATTACTGATTTGAGGTATTGAAGTTAAAGTGGTATTTAAGTGTCTTTTTCCCTTGAATATTTTAGCTATATTTATTTGGGATTCTCCCTATTATTTATTCTATAATGAACTATTTGTATTAATATTATCAAACGAGATCTTATATATAAGGCTAAGTACATAGGCCTTCTCCATAGATAGTGATGTTGGATATATCATAACAAACTCTAACTAATGAGCCACCCAAGTGGCAACGGGCTGGTCTAAATAACAAAGTCTAACTAGTTGAATTTGCACTCTTTACCTATCAAATTTTTTGAAGTTCATATACCAGAAATAAAACAATGACCAAGCACATAGTAAGAAACTAAAATATTTTCAAGTGATAGTATGAATATAACGATTAACACCTTCACCTAAAGTACAGGGAAGGAACAAGAGAATATGAAAAAATAAATGGAGCATTAACATAGTACAGCCTTGAGAGGGCATTCTACCAAGCATAACACGACATTTAAGAAAAAACATAAGTAATGAGAGAGTAATACTGTTGCCTTCCAGTAAGATGAGAGTGCCTCCTTAACTGCCTCTTCACATTCAACACCAACCTTGAACTCAGACAAATATCTATATTGATCTCCTATCACTCTCCAATAAACTACTTTTGTCTCTAGGGGATTAGGAGCTTTGAGCACCGACTTCAAGAGCAGTATGATGCTATTGTATTACTCATTGAGCTGAGAATAAACACCAGACTTGTATGTGTTGAAGAGAGACATATGACAAGCCCTCCTAGCAACTCGGAGGGACACGACCACGTTCTTGTGAGCCATGGAGAGGAGGTTCATCTCCTCATGGGTGAGCTGGATTTTTTGTGTGGACTGTACTAGCCTCTTCATGAAGTGGATAACCTCATCATATCTTCCTCCTTTCTTTGCAAGCTTAGCCAAGTAGAGGCATTGGGTCCTCTGGAGGTCTTTGCCGTCGAAGAAGAAAGCCATGAACAGAGGGGGAGTGAGGCTGAGAGGGAGGGTGAGGGTGAGGGAGAGGAAATGAGTGTTTATTCATCTAATATTTATAAGAGTACAGAGCCAATGGGAAAATAAAGGAGGAGTACATAGCTCAGCCAAGTTGAAGTTTCATATGTATTTCATTAGCAGATATTACATACTCCATTGAGGAAAGGGCCTCATTAGCTAAACGACAGCTGTGTCTTCATTAGCGTGTGTGTGTTATAATATATTTATACTTACACTTAATGATAAAGCAAAAGTAATACCATTTGTCTGTATTTCTCTCTGCCCATAAGGGTTTTATCTTCAACGGACGGTAAAAGGATAAGATACATTCATAAAGAGCTCGCAGCTTTTCCTCTCCCCTCACAAACACACGGATTTGGAAACTTTTAAGGAGCCAGGGATAAAGTAGAGATAGCAGTAACACTATTATTTTATGTTTAGGAGTTTTGGGAGTAGTGTGTAGGCATACGATGATCATGGAGCTATGAGTGCTAGGAAAGATATTGCAGAAAGGAAGCTGATTTAAATGTCCAAAATCAAGGTTTTTCCAATGGAAAAAATTTCTCAATAACAATTCATGAGAGCTTAAAAATAATTTTTTATTCTTGATCAAATGCCATAGTTGAATCTGCACTCTTTACATATCAAATTTTTCTGAAGTTCCTATGCCTGAAATAAAACAATGACCAAGCATTAACTTATATATCAGAAAAATATCAATATAATATGGATAAGACATATATATGAACTAATCAACAAAATAAAAAGCAATTCAATAAGGCCGATAACAAAGAAGACATTACTCTAGTAAAGTAAAATAGGATCACTTATCTTTCAATAAGGCCTATAACAGTTCAATAGTGCATGTAACTTGAATAGAAGATGTAGTTGACAATGCTTTCATTATGCATATATAGTCAATTTTGAGATGGTCACATGTTGCTATTCATAAATGTAAACAGACTAACTGTCAAAACTGCCTAACCCAATCTACAATATTATTGTTCTATGTCTGTACTCCTTATTGATAAAATTGATGGCAGAATCAAAGACCAAGATAACTTGATCTTGATGTTAAATTGCTTCTTCAAGGATTTATGATGGGAATGTCTCAAAAATGTCAAAACTTATCTCCAGAATGTTGTCAACTTGTCATGTCAATTTGTCCTATAGAAAACTATTTCTTGAGAGAGATAATTTGATCTTAATCTGCTTCAAGGATGCATACTGGGAAGCCCTAAAGGGTAGTAAATTTCTTTTGGGCTGCTATTATGAGGAATGTTTCAATTTTACCATTGTAACAGAAAAGTGGAAAAGCTTTAGCATTACAACACAAATTTAATTAACGGAGAATAAAGGTTTTTGTCATTGTATCTGGTAGAGATTTGCTTCAGCTGCTATGCGGGCATGGTTTTCACATCTTCTCTCCACCAACTATAGATCTAAATATGAGAACACATCATAAATCATAAATTGAAAATAAACCAAAGGAGCAATTAATGGTTGGATGACATCATGATGAAATCAATTGTTAAATTCTAAGACTATAGTTGACCAACAACAATTTGATCATTGTTAGAAATATAAATTAACACACTGCTTTTTCTTTTTTGGCCTAGCATGCATATCAAAATTAAACACTTGTCTCACGCACACATGTAATATATACATGGGGTCAATCGTACAGGGACACGAAACTGGGGCAGGGAAAGCTACACGGCCTCCGTTTTTTATCATGATCTCAATCTAACCAAAAAGTAGGATGATATGGACTCTGGAAATAAAGCTTAAAATGGTTGTATAAATTCAAAGTGGTAGCTTAATAGAGGGTTTATTATTTGTTTTGAGGCGCGGTCTTTTAATTCTTATATATATTGAGAGGCGCCAAAACTAAAACAGAACACAGTAAGGATAAAATATGACAGTAGCATGCTACTACCTCCAATCCTAAATATAAGATCTAATTGATTTTTCTTTAGAGAGAGTAAGAAAAAAAACAAGTTATTTAATCATATCATATATTGTGTACAATTAAATTATATATCAGTTTATAAGTCAGACAAATTGGTTTGGAGAAAACATGATAAATATAAATAATTTAAAGTAATTTAGTTAGCTTCTTTAATCTCCCCAAAAAAGTCGATTGGATTTTATTTTTAGGACCGGAGAGAGTAATAAATAAATAAATAATAAAACATGATTGATATAGTTCAGCCTCCTTTATTGAAGTGGAAGTGGAAGGTAATTTGCCAATCAACTTGAAGATGGATACCGTTGGGGAAAATATAGCCAGAAAGTTGTCAAAAATGGCCCTTAGCTTATTCCCTTACACAAGTAGATGTTCAATTCATTGGTGAAATGTATAAATAAGGAATTAAAAAAGGATATAAAAAAAAGTAGTATATGTCAGATGAGCCCTTTCAATCAACTAAGGTGTGTGGCACTAAAAATGACAATAAATTAAGAGAGTGCATTATTTTTAAAACCCTCCTTTCTTCTTCCTCCTTTTGTTTCATACTTTCATCTTCTCTTTAATGAGGGGTAAATTAATAAACAAGATTTAATTTAATATGGTTTTTTTATTAAAATATAAACTTTAAAAATCTTTTTAGAATATTCTTTAACGGTGTTAATGGTTTGGACTTAAATGTATGTTTGCAAAATAGAATGGATGTTTGCGTAATTAAAACAAGAATGAAGGGTGGTCAGAGTATTTTACACTTTAACAAACTAGCAAGTTAGTTAAGAATGGAGCTTAAATTTATAAAAATGCATTTTCATGCTTTCATTTTATATTTTACATTTATCTATTTTTATGAAATAAACACAGTATGATTTGGTTGGCAAAAAAATACAGTATGATTTGAGCTATAGTTATCTGTTAATGTTCATTTTTCCTTTTTGTTTATACAAGTTCACTTTTCCTTCTATATTTAGGAAAAATTAATTTTTTGTCCTCTTAAGTTTTGACTTGGTTTCAACATGCTTGGTATGCAAAAAATCTTGCATAGGTGTGTCGTTTAACAAATTATCTCCTTTCTTGATAAGTGCTCTTCCATGAGTTTGATTTAAACTTGTGTTTTCATCCTTAGCGGGACGAAACCACTTACTATCTCGGCAACTAGTTGTTGGTACTTGCACAATCGGTTTAGATATCTTCTTATTGCTAATTATTGTCCTTATAGAAGGGTGTGAGGGCTGAAATAAAATAGAGTTGGTTCAATATCTTAACAAAATGTTTTCTTTTGGTTATTATTTATATTATTTAGTTATTTTTTTTATTTAATTATTTTTTAATCATTTAATCTCTATAGTGATTTTTTATAAAAATACACAATGATTTTTATATTAATCACTATATTAATTATTGAATTTTTAAATTCAAATATGAAGTTGACTAATAAATAATCATTAAGGGTAATATGGATATTTTTACATTTTTCTTACTCATCTTATTATCATTTTCAACTTTCCAGACATAAATTTTCCTGTCAAATTATTTTCTATTATAGTACATATCAAATATTACTAGTAAGGTCTTGATAAGAAAATTATCAATCCACTTTACCTCCCAAATGCATTATTTTTCCCAAATATCCTATTGATTATACATAGTAAGTAGGTTTATATGAAGAAGTAATTATAATGCACATGATTAAGAAGGATATATTTTAGAGATACCCATTTATATCTGTTACAAATAATTACCTTATGAATTTTCTTAATATCCATAAATTCATAGAGGTGCAATTATATTAAGGATTTGAAAGATCACGACCATAAATTTTTTAATTTGATCATTACAGAAATATAAATTAACTCATTGTTTTTAGCTGGCATGCCTATATATCCAAATTGGATAGGCACCGTGATTATTAGTTAGTTTAACCATTTTATAATTTAATCCTTATGTTTTAGAGTACATGTCAGGGATTGAGTTATAAAATGATTGAAATTATAGGGACTAAATTACAGTAGTTTAAACTTGAGGGGCTGAGTTACAACCGAGTCAAAACATTAGGATTGAGTTACACCGAGTCAAAATGTAAAGACTAAGTTACAACTAAGTCAAAATTATAAGGACTCAAAGATTAATTTTCCCCAAATTCTTTTTTGATAATTTGTCGTGTCTTATTCTTATGACTAAGGTTCTGAAACCCGGACCGGTCATTGAACCAGTTGGAGTATTGGGTCAAGGGTCAGTGAGTCAGATCGGAATTAAACCGGGGTTAGACCGGTGAGGAAGGAAAGATTTTAAGTTATTTATATAAAATTTTAAATAAAATAATAAAAAAAATTAAAAAACTCGGTCAAATTGTGAGAAAACTGGTCAAACCAAATAAAAACCGGTCGAACCGAGGTTAGATACCAAATCGGACTGGTCGGACAATCGGTCTGACGATTTCGTGGTCAGACTGACCGGTCCGATCCGAACCTGAGAACAATGCTTATGACTCCTATTTTTAACAGCTTTCATTTGCTTTTTCTTGTCCTCATACTTTATTGTTATCCGTCAAAGTTCAAATGTCCCTTTGTTGCTTTCGTCTTTTCATTTCATTCCTTTTTTTTTTTCGGTGAAAGTATGGGCCAGGCCCATTGTAGACTTTACTGGCATTTTGCGAGGGTTGCCAACTCCCTCCATATCTTTTTTTTAAGGTATTACGCACTGACTCTGGGGGCGTCTTTTCTTTTGTTTTCTATCGTACTCTACCCCTGCGTCTTAATATATACCACATCATATTTAGGAAGGCCATGACACATTTTTAATAAAAAACTAATTTAACTAATTTTCTTAATTTAATTAAGTAGATCTTATATTATTGATCGGAGACAATACTTAATTATTTTCTTGACATTTGAGATTTGACTAACTTTTCTTTTCTTTTTTTAGACAATTTATTTATTTTTAAATTTTCATAAGTTTAGAAAAAAATTGAGTTCATGTAGAATGCACAAGATTGAAGCTAGCTCTTATAAATTTGACCAAAAGAGAAAAGAAGCTAGTTTATATAAAATCAAGAATGCATTAAAGGGATATCGATATTGAAAGAGAAGGCTTTATAAAAAAAAGAAGAAGAAGAAGAAGAAAGAAAGAAAGAGAAGGCAAATGAAAAAAAAAAAAAAAAATCCTAGATCCAATTTCCAAAATCATTTTTTCCCCTCTTGTTTTGCCTGGAGAGCAACACTTAATTCAATGCAAGCAATAAAACCATGCATAAAGTTATATATATTGCCAAAAACATAACCAACCTAAACTCTATATATATATAACTTTATGGACATTGCCCATCAAAGGCTCAAACTTTAAATTATTTGCAAATAAATATAACGAACAGGTCTAATAATAGCATGAAAATTATTTGTATAAATATGAAAAGTCAAGGATATTTATTGTAAAATTTCAAAGATTGAAAAAATTTATAATGTAATTTTATAAAATTTTATATAATTTAATTTAAAACGTAATATGAAAGGGAGATATGAAAAGGTAACGGCCAGCATCTACAGATCAAGCACACTTATGATATGAAAGGGAGATTAATGTCAAATTAAAAAATCCATGTCGCTCAGTAAGAGGCTTAGTAAATGAACAAAGGAAAATAAGAGTCACCAGAGTCTAAATTTTGATAAAATGTACTTCAAGGGGACCACACTGCCCTTGTCAAGTCATATATAAAACTAGCACACTTCTAATATGGCTATTTCGTTCAGATGAAGAATAGGGGCCGCCATGGCCTCTTGGCCATCATTTCCTGCATAAAATGACCAGAATAGTGTAGTCAACCATATTGCTTGATAATGTCCAAAAGAGCGAATTTGTAGTGCTTCCTCTTGTCTTTAATATATAACATATATTCATCAATCTATATACATAACATATTTATCTAATTTGATTAAATTAATGAAATTAGTTAAGTTACTTAATATAACACGTATTTTCTAAAATACTCCATAATTATCTTCCTTAATTCCTCCATTTTCTGTTCTCATTGATTATTGTTGAGGGAGTGTCAGTAGGGGTAGATTAGGAAAATGTTGACCAATACTGTAAATAAGTCTTATACTTAGGAGTAACATCAACTCTTCAAATAGGTCACATATTAACGACAAGAGGAAGTAACTTACAGGGGCCTCAGACTCCCAAGTGTTCAGATTATCTCTCAAAAGCTTCATCAAAACTGTTGTGAAGCTTTCTTCATATGGTCCTCTTCCAAAAGTTCTCACCAGCTCATCTGCTGCCTCTTCATGAGCCTATCAAAAATGAAAATAAGCTCAGCAAGCATAACATAAACGGGAAATAAAGAAAAGATAGATTTTTTTTTTTATACCTCTTTAGCCATCCCAGATGCTTTACAAGGTTTCTTAAGAATTTCATAGTAGAAGACGGAGAAGTTAAGTACCAGACTCAACTTTGTGGGATTAGTGGCAGGAAGTTTGTCAACCAATACCTAGGCAATCATAAACAAATACAAATTCAACGTGAATGTATCATTATATATATGTGTGTGTGGGTTACAAGCCTTGAAAATAAACTAGCAACAAAATCAAAATGGTAAAAATAGCAGAAGACAGAAATTTCAGGGAGAAGAAGAGGGAAGACGCCACAGAGAAGGAAGAAGTGCCATGCAAAATTCACTGCCTCATTCATGACATAGCCACACCCAATATGGCCCGGCCTTCCTATGCCAAGTGGCCGGCCTCTTGCGTTTCTTGGCCCATTCTCTTCCCAAACCATATTATCCACTTGCCCTGGCTTCCTATGCGTATTGGGCCTCTTTAGTTTTTGGCCCATTCCTTTCCCAAACCATAGTTTCCACTGGCCCATAATAAATCTAGGATCATGACACATTCCTTTAATACAATCCCACGCAATAATAAATTTCTTACTGGTGCTTAGAGCCATTAAGGTAAGAATCTTCTATTACGTGCTAATTAATTAGTTCATTGATATTCATCTAATAATTAATAATTTACTTTAATTCATTAAGTTGGCTTACAATTATAATTAGTTTGTCCACCTGATTTTATATATATATATATATATATATATGCATACATATATATAGCCTTAAAAGCAAATTAAACTGGCATAGGGATCACTTTAAACTTTGATTGATTATATCTGTGAAGTTTAGGAGAATAAACAAACAATGTGATATATATAAAACTGCGGTAGACTTTGATAAATCAAAATCAAGTTCTACTAGAATGAAGGTCTAAGTAGAAATATTTAATTATCCAGACTACATTCAGGCACTGAAGCAAATTTAATGATGGAAACGTCAAGTGTGTGTGTGCGTGTGAGAGAGAGAGAGAGAGAGAGAGAGAGAGAGAGAGACCTGCGCGGTGTGGTAGGATGAAAGGGCGTCACCAGCAGCCCTGGACCATGCTTTCCCAACCATGAACTCGGCCAAGTACCTATTATAGTCCCCTATCATGATCCTATAAAAAGCCTCCGTCTCTTTGTCACGGCGGAAAGGTTGGTTAGGACGGGGAGAACCAACCTTGTCAAGTGTTCGAATGAGTGTGGAATTCAACAGTTCCAAGACGGTGACACACAGTTGGGACAACTCCATCTCTACCTTTGAAATATATGCCCTAACAAGACGGAGATACTCACTGTTAATGGCACAATTGTACTCAGCGATGCGTGAGGCCCGCCAGGCAACTTGGAGGGATTGGACCAGGTTCTTGTGGGCGAGTGAGAGCAGAGTCCTCTCCTCATCGGTGAGCTCCCTCTCCTCATCGGAGAGGTCGGGACGATCAGTACACAGGACTAGTTTCCGCATAAAGTATGCCATTTCTTCGTATCTCCCAGCTTTCTCAGTTAGTTTAGCTAAATATAACCACTCGTCTCTCTTTAGGTTTTCTCCGCCGAACAGAGACGCCATTTTTTTCCAATGTTGAAGAGAGACCCAGGGCTGTGAGAGGGAGGCTAGGCAGTGAGCTAGGGTAAGAGTAAGAGTGACTGTGTGTGTGAGAGTGAAAGAGTGCGTGTGTGTGTGTGAGAGAGAGAGAGAGAGAGGGATTATGCTGCGACGCTGCAACGGACTCGTATATGCTCCGCACGTACGTACGGATTGCGCCTGCCCATGCATTTTGAACATTGGTACTGTCAGAGAAAATAATGTAAATAAATTAAACAAACTAATTAAGTTCTACAGATTAAGAAGCTGCTACGTCTTCAACTTTAAGTCCCTGGATTAATTGAATTGACATTTATATTTTTAAACTAGTCATATAGATTTGACTCCATTTTTATATATGTGTGCTTTTATGAAATATATACTATGATATATGTAGTATACAAGTGAAGTGGCTTACTGGCCCAAAAAAACACAAGTGAAGTGGCCAAGTGCATACCAAATATATATATATATTTATATATATATATATGGTTACTCTATCTATATTAATATATATAGATAGGATCATAAAATAAGGAAAAAATCTTGCTCACACTCTAAATTTTGATTAAACATATGGTTACTCTCCAACAGTACAGATTGTTAATTAATTTATGAGAACTTGATTCTTCAAACTTTATTTAATTAAAACTAAGAAAGAATAGCTTATTATTTTGATAAATTTACATCATTCATGCCTATATATGGACATGAATGAAAATTAAAGAAACATTGGACAACAAAAGAAATAGTGATGATGAAAGCATATTATATCAGAGCGAGTCTCATAATTACAAATTCAGAGGAAGACAAAAATCGAAGAAGGAAATAGAAATAAAAAATAAGGAATTCAAGCAACCTAGCAGGCTGGCACGGTGGTATGTAATTGTGCTTGCCATGAAGACAAGTTGTCTATTCCCTTAGCCTAACCGTTTACACAGTGGTCTCATGATTTTGTAGGCTTGCTACCTCTCCTCCCTAGGGATGTGTTCATCTCCCAATTTCACCATTAGATTCATTTTAAATGGTTTAGATTTAATTTGACTTAATTTTTATATTTTAAATAAAATTTTGTTTTATTATATGCAGTATTTAAAATAAAGATAATCTTATAACTATCGCTTTTCATAAAAATGAATTTATCATTTAATTTATAAAATCATAAATTTTAAATTTGGACCATTCAAATTAAAGTTTAAATGGTTAGGATCTCATCACAGTAACAAGAAATTAGTTGCTTATCACTATGATCACTATGATGAATACAGAATGCAGACCCCTCCTACCTGAATTGCAAAATCAACACACAGATCCTTCCTATTTTTGCATGTCATCATCTTTCTTTTAAATTAGGGTTTTTTTTTAGCCTTGCAGGAAACCTTTATTTATGCAAACATTCATAAACATGCTAAAGAAAGGATTAAAGAGGAAAAAAAATAAAGACAGAAAGAGAACATTAATAAGAAATTAAAATGATGAATATAATATAGGTGCTTTTCATATATATATATATATATATAGAGAGAGAGAGAGAGAGAGAGAGAGAGAGAGAGAGAGATAGAGACTTTCAATTTTCTGGAGCAAATAGTTGCTTGATCTGGTATAATTTTCCCCGCCTATGTGGACTCATCCATGTGTCTAACCTAACGAACATTAACAATTTAATATAAGTTGATCTTGAGTCCATGGATTAATTTACAGCCCATTTTAACTGATATATTATTTTTCATTAACGAATATGATAAATCTATTTCTGCACAAATATGTGTGTATAAACGAATTGAATATCTGTTTGTACATATATAATATATGACATGCCAACCACGAGCCATATTTTTCTTGATTATGCAACCCTCACAAAGACTTAAAATATAGCCCCCGTTTGTAAGAGATTTTAGATCCCATTTCACTTGATTCGTTTTAACTGGATATATATAAGCTTTGTGACTTTTGATTGAAGATTATATTCTTTCTGTGAGATGTATTTTATATTCTCACTCATTTAAATATGTACTTAAAAGGGAAGGACTAGCATGTCACTCATTCTGTAGTAAAAACAATTTGAAGGATAAAAAATTAAATATACACCATATTCTTAAAAATATATATATATATGTCCTCTTATTTCACAAGCTCCCTTATATGTTCTAGTTTCTTGTTCTCCGTAATTTTTGCATCCGCGCATTTACTTGTACGGAGATATTCACTGGGCCTGCCACGTGGCCAAATTAAAATGCTTTGCATCTCGCCTCCTTCTTTTTGGCTCACTCACCCCTATTCCTTGCAGCTCATCATAATATATATAACCCTATGTGGCATCCAAAAATCCCTATTACTCATACTGATGGATGAATCATGAATCTAGCAACAGTCAAGTTTCTTATAACCATTTTGTCAAGTTCTCCAATCATATGTGACCATGTGTCCTAGTGTCCTATTTTTAATTATTATTATTTAATTATAAACTCATAATAAAAAAAAAGATACATGGCAATGTGTGATTGGAGAACTTGAGATAATGTATATAAAGAACTTGATGGAAGTATGATCCTAAAATGAAACAACAAATCAAAAAGAGTCCTTTCTTTACCCCCCATCAATTAATCAAAGCCCTAGAAAAATGGAGAAAAAATAACTTCTTATTCTAATAAATTTATGTCGTTCATGATTTTTTAAAAAATAATAATTCTTATATCCATTCATTTCTATAAATTTTCAACGTCAAAGCCATTTTCAAAATTTATTGTTTATCATGTTATGAACCAAGAAATCGTTTTCTCATCTTTTTGCAATAAAATATAAATTGTTTGAAAGGAAGATTTTAAAAAACAAAAACACACAAGAAATTATGAAGAGATATTATCTGTGTCCGGATGCCGTGTGTATGACATCACCTGTGAAAGACTTGCCTCTTCTTTTTCTTTTTCTTTTTTTCCTTTGAAAAAAACAGCTTGCATACAGTTTTATCCCAAAAAAACTACTCCAAAGCGTAAATAATTTTTAGGGAGAGTTTCAATTAAATCCAATTGAAATATTCAAAGTCAAAATTTAGCCTACACTTTTAACCAATGTTTTAAAAGCCGGACCGGAAGTCGAGCCGGCAAGGTCAACGGGTCATGGTTCAACCGGTTGGAACGGTCGAGCCGTTCGGTCGGACCGGTGACATAATAATTAAATTTAAAAATAATATATATTATATATTATAATTAATCTTCAGTCCAATTTCATATGAAGTTAATAAAGTCGCAAAATACCATTTAAGGAAGACCAATCATCAACTTAACAAAATATATTAACAATAATAATTTCATGACTTGTCAAATATTGGTGGCTCTTGATTGATCCTAGCATGAGTTTCTTAAAAGACATTAGACCATACCACTCTGGTCCTATTTATAAGTTTTTTTTTTACAAAAAAAAGGGTCCTATTTATCAGTCTAGTTTCAGTGTAATAAATGAGATTGTGATAATTTTACCTCTATTTATTGTACAAATGAAGAAATAATTTAAAGATAGATAGAGAAGAAAGAGTTGAAAAGTAGCCATTCATAAATGAGGGCATAGTCATAAATTTACCCCATTATCATTGAGTTAACTACCTCTCTTTGGTATGTGAAATTTAGTTAAAATGAACTTATAAATACAATTAGAGTGGTAAATGTCATCAACATCTTGAGAAAATGACCTAAAATTAAAACCTTCAATTCAATTTCAGTATTTCTAATTTCATCCTTAGCTTGAGGATAAACCTCATTGTCTTGTTCTTTAAAAGCATTTTTATAAAATAGTTTGCAACAAACTAAATTATTAAAATTAGTAATATATAATATACTTGGCAAAAAAAATAGTAACATGTAATATAAATAAAATAACATGTCTAAAATTTATATAACATTTTTTTAATTTTTTTTTCCAGCATCAAATATAAAAAAAATTGAAAAAAAAAATTCTTGCTTTTTAATTGGACCGGACGGTTTTTGAAAAACCGGTCCGGTTTCCGGCTCAATAACGGTTGATGGCTCAAAACCGGCCAAACGACGGTCCAAAACGGCTCCCTTAGAAAAACGGCTCAACGCATAAATCCGGCCCGCTTCAATGACCGGCCGACGGTCCAACCGGTCCGACCCCCCGGTCCGGTCCGGTTCTCTAAACAGTGCTTTTAACAAATTCTTAATGAGACCAAGAGGCCTAATTAAGAATTTTTTAATGTTGTTAATAGACCAAAATGGCCTTTGTTATTTAAAAGGAAAATTTAAGGTAAATAAAAAAAGGAATTTCTAAATTATGCCTCATCTAACTTAACCTAATTAATAAGTATTCAAACTAGCATGCATTTGTTATTTTAACTTTAGTTGTCTGATATTTTTTTTTATATATTTATATTATGTCTCTATCAACGACGATACTTAAATTATTTGGGCAGCATCACGTTCATATTTCAATGGAGGGGGAAAATAACTTAAATATATTAAAAATTTGAGAATTTCACATATAATTTCAAGCCTAACTCCTCCACTTTAACCAAACTTAATTATTATTTCCTTTGTAAAATAACGCAACAATAATTTAGAATTTGTTGTTTCATCACTGCAGACATAAATAAATAAAATGAAACCGTGTGTGTGGGGACCCAAAAATAATTTGCACCATACAAAATCAATAATTAAACTTGAAGATTAAATTCTTGATATGCAAATGGATCCTCGGCACATCTATAGATGGCTAAAACATGAACAACATTAGACAAACTAGATAGAGAATTGTATGTCAAATTTTGGAAATTAATGAATGAATTATATATATATATATATATATATATATATATATATATATGTATATAATAGGATGAAATATAAAATAGAAAGATTGATAATTTGTGGAGATGATAAACACAAAAGCCACTCATTTTATATAAAGCTTCACAATCAAGAAGCATAAAATTTTAGAATTATGCTAAGTATTTTATTTTTATTAATTAAACTAGTGTGGATCGATGTGTTGTATATATGAAATATGAAAAATGAGTGGTATTATTTATAAGTCACTATTTTGTTAAAGTTTGTAGATCATACTTTTCAAAAGAAAAAACTCTATCGAACGTCCGTAATTAAAATAACATATGGATACTAATTATATTGTATAGTTAATAATTAATTTAAGTCAGTTAAGGCTTAATTTAGAAATCCATTTTTTTATTTTTAACTATCTTCATTTTCCTTTTTAATGGCATATTGGCATTCTGGTCTTTCAACAACATTAAGAAACTTTAAAAAGGCATCTTAGCCTGATTAAGAATTTATTAAAAATGTAGGCCCAATTTTAGTTTTAGTTATTTCAAACAGACTTAATTAAGATTTTCCCTTCTTTTACATGTATAAAGCATACATGTGCATGTGTTTTGGGGAGGCGAATGATATGTATAGCTCACATGGAAGGTACTATTTAATCATTTTAATTAATAATATTGAAAATAGTAAATATATTAACTCTCACGTGATAAAACGATTGATATTAGGAATTTTATTAGGTTAATTACATAGAAATATAATTTTAAATATATGCTTAATAGGAATATATTCCACTACAAAAAGAACATTAAATTTCTGACAGAAGTTTCCACTCTGTCGGAAAAGTTTTCGGTGGAATTTTTCCGTGGAAAATTTGGCCACAAAAAATATTCCTTGGCAAATTTGTCCAAAGTCCCGTGGCAAATAATTTTGTCACATAATTTCTGACGGAATAATTTCATGGCTAATTTTTTCATAAAATTAGCCACAGAAATTTCCGTGACTAATTTTGTCGGAAAATTTAAAAAATTATTGTTATTTAATTAAGTATTATTTTTTAAAAAATATATTTATAAAAATTAAAATTATGATATTATTAGCCATACAAATATTTATTAGTTATTAATTAATGTTAATAAAAAAAATTAATTTTATAAATTAGACTAAAATATAGTCATATAAAATTTATTTAAGATGTAAAATTTTTTAATTTGAAGTTAATTTATATTAAAAATTATAAGAATATATAAAGTTATTTTATATTATTATTACATTTATATATAAGAAACAAATATATATTTATAAATAATTGATTTTATAAAATAAGATTATATATATATAATTGTGTAAAAATAAAACGTCAAAGCAGTCAAGGCCATCCAATAAGCCATCATGCTTGTACAGGCGAGGTCATGGGTTCGAATCAAAGGAGGGCAAGTTGAGTTGCATTTCCAGAAAAAAAAAGAGGTTGTGACATGTGGCGAAGCCAAGCTACACCACGTGGCTGATCCGGGCTACGACCACAAGGTGGAGGCCGTTGGAGCTGCCACGCGCCATCGTTGGCGATGAGGTAGCGGCCGTCGGAGTTGCCATGTGGCTTTTTAAAATTTAAAAAGTTTTTATGACAAATTCCGTCAGAAATTTAGTGTTTTTTTATAGTGTTTTCAATAGGGCCAAAAATTTTGGGGAAAATCCCATAAAGTTTAGTTTGAAATAGGGAAAAGATAAATACGAGAATCTAATATCACAAGTTCCAAATTAGACTTAACAAAGGAATTTGGGATTAACAAATGTTTCTAAATAACCAACATGCCCCTTAGTTATTTAGGACTCAAATTGTCAATATGGATACTGAAGTTCTTACTTGCAATTTGTTAGTTATTATTCTCAATACATAAATAGTCAATGACAACTGACAGTATTAGGGCAACTTAAGTTGTTAATATGGATAATAAAGTTGTTAATTGTGATTCTTAAATTGATATTCTCTATATGTAAGTAGTCGATGACGCCTGACATGTATGACTTCAAAATATTGCCTTTAAGGTTATTAATATTTAGGGATCTCAAGTTGTTGATATGGATACTGAAGTTGTTAATTAGTTACAATTCTTAAATTGTTATTCTTTATACCGAGTAGTCAAAGGAATATGTGTAACAATTTGGAAATATTTGGAAACCTTAAGGGGCAACTTGGTCATTTGAAAAAATTTGCTAATTCCAAATTCTTCCCTCAGGTCTAACTTAGGATTTTTAACATTGGACTCTTTTATTTGTCTTTTCCCTATTTTAAATTATTTTTTGGGGATTTTCCCAACAATATATAACCCTATATAATATTTTTAAAAAATAAAATGTTTGAGCCGGTGGCTCCTCTTGCCTCACCTCCCTCCACCAATGGTCAGATTTGTGATTTTCAGGATGTTCATGAAAGTTTATTGAAGCATTATTATTAAGTTTTGTTTTTTTAATAGCTATAATTAAGTTTAGTTACTTTATTATGGTGTCAATGGTAGACACTACTACAAAAAGATTGAAAGGTGGCGCACATTTTGTGGCACTTCTTTAAAGAAGTGCCACAGCTGCCCCCTTTTTTTTATTTAATTTTTTTTTTAATTTTTGGGACCAGCTGTGGCGCCTAGTGGACCAGGCGCCACAGCTGGTGGGGCCAATTGTGGCGCCTGCCAAGGCAGGCGCCACAATTGGGTCTTAAAAATAAAAAAAAATTAAATAGAAAAAAAAAAGGAGCAGCTGTGGCCCCTGGTCCACCAGGCGCTACAGCTGCTCCTACCCAAGGGTGGCGCCTGCCAATTGGGTCTTAAAAATTGAAAAAAAAAATTAAATAGAAAAAAAAAGGAGCAGCTGTGGCACTTCTTTAAAGAAGTGCCACAATTGGCTGAATATGAATTTTCAACTCTCCCGCCAATCAGATTTCCCTCCTTTAACTTTACTTTTTATCTTTTCCCTCCCTTTTTCCTTTTTATTCCCTCTTCCTTAGCTCACGTTGACGCCTCTCCCCCTGTAAAAGATATCACTTTCTCTTGCACAACAAAAACACACACTCGTCTTCTTCATTAAATTCTCTTGTCCCTTTTTCCATTTTGTTTCGTTAGTCCCCACTTTTGTTCCTAGTTGTTCCCCTTTCTTCGTTAGTCCCCACTCCACAGCTCACATTTGCTCATCCTCGTCACTCAAGCTAGCGTCACCAACGTAAGAAGAAGATTGTTTCATTCTAACTTGCTTTGTTTAAATTTTTTTTAGTACAGTCAAGATAAACCGTAATATAACGTTTTCCTTTTTGCTTTGTTTAAATTTTTTGGCCGACAAACTTGCGTTTTTTAGTAATCTTTTAATTTACTTAATCATCAGTTGTTGATGTACTGTGTTCACATATCAAGTTCTTGTATTGTGATATTTTTTATGTTAGCTTTGAAGAGTATTAATGTAAGAACATTATTGTTGTAAAAAGCAAAAAAAAAAAAAAAGGGCCACAAGAAAGAAAAGAAAAAAAAAAAAAAAAAGAAAAAAAAAAAAAAAAGGGCCTCCAGCCAGGCGCCACAGGAGGCATATCTCCTGTGGCGCCTAACCAGCCAGGCGCCACAGGAGGGATGCCTCCTGTGGCGCCTGGTTGGTTAGGCGCCACAGGAGGCTATTGAAAAAAAAAATTTAAATAGCTGTGGCGCTTCCAAGCGCCACAGCTATTTTTAGTAGCGTATAGATATGTGGCACTTCTCTAGCGCCACAGTTAATACAATTATAAGCGCCACAGCTTTAGTTTTTTATAGTAGTGAGAGCACTAATTAGAAAGTGGTAGATGATATGTTGTACCTTATGCCCAAGTCTTGTGCCGAAGAGGTTGTTGCACCTTATAAATGCTAGAAACCAGGATTAGAAGATTGAGAGAATATGTTATGCTCCAGAAACTTGAATCTATTGAGTGATAACAATACATTATATAGGATATAGGAGATAGGATCTCATCAGTGAATACCATGTGCAAGTGTAACGTGTCCTCTTAGTTACAACAAGTCTAACTAATCAGGTGTGACGTGTCCTCTTAGTTACAACAAGTCTAACTAAACACATGGTTAATATTCACCCTACTACTCTTAAAGCAAGAAGAGACTGAGTCAATTACACAGCAGAGGAATCAGCATCATCATCATCATCAGTAAACCAAACATAACTAACACTATCGTCCTTGCTCATGATGTTAAGTAGAGAGCGAAAGTGATTAAGCAAACCAAAGCGCAATGGTTTAGTGAGAATGTCAGCAACTTGTTCTGCAGCTGGAACATAGCCTACTTGAATGATACCAGCAGCGACTTTCTCCCTGATGAAATGTAAATCAAGTTCAACATGCTTTGTTTTAGCATGAAGAACTGGATTGCTGGCAAGAGCCACAACACTAGAATTGTCACACCAGACCAAAGGGGGATGGATATTTGGGATCTGCATTTCTTGTAAAAGAGCAACAACCCACATGACCTCTTGAACAGCATCAGCAATGGAACAATATTCTGCCTCAGTGGTGCAACGAGAGACCACCTGTTGTTTATGAGAGGCCCAAGTGATAGGATTCGGGCCAAGGAAAGTGCAAAAACCACTCACAGAATGACGATCATCACAATTAGAGCCCCAATCAACATCAGCGAATGGTTGAATGCGCAGTTGAGAAGCGGGCTTGATTAGAATGCCATAATGAGCTGAGCCGACAAGATAACGAAGCAACCGCTTAACACAGGCCCAATGAGTAACTCGTGGTTCTTGCAGATATTGACATAAGCGATTAACAGTGAAGGCAATATCAGGGCGTGTATAACACAAATATTCTAATTTGCCTAAAGTACTGCGATAGAGGGTAGGATCCGAAAAATAATCACCATTGTGACAGCGAGTAACTGATACACATATTTGCGTTGTGACATGAACACACCAAGATTAGACTTGTGAAATTCAATACCCAAGAAAAAGGAAAGTTCACCAAGATCTTTAAGGGAAAAGGCAGCACGCATAGTATCAACAAGACTAGAGATGCCAGATTCATTAGAACTCATGAGAATAAGATCATCAACATAGATCAGTAAATAAGTGGTACTGTAAGAGTCTGATCTAGTGAACAGACAAGGATAAGCTTTGGAGGATTCAAACTCCAGACTGTGGAGAAAATCATGAAGCTTGGTAAACCAGGCATGAGGAGCCTGTTTGAGCCCATAAAGAGATTTGTGAAGCTTACAGACAAGTGAGTGCCCAAAGTCATCAACAAACAGATGTTCAAAGCCTAGTAGAGGATCCATATAAATTTCTTCAGAAATATCACCATTTAAGAAGGCATTGTTGAAGTCAATTTGGTGCAGCTTCCAGGTGTTGGTAACTGCCAAAGTTAACAAGATTCTGATAGTAGCAGCCTTGATTACTGGACTAAATGTGTCATTGTAGTCAGCACCAGCCTCTTGAGAGGAACCCTTGGCAACCAATCTGCCTTTACGCCGAGCTAGGGTGCCATAAGCATGAGTTTTAACTTTGAAGAGCCATTTGCATCCAATGGTGCGGCGATTAGAAGGGAGAGGAACCATGTCCCATGTGCCAAATTTGACCAAGGCGTCAAATTCATCCTGAGCTGCTTGCCTCCATAAGGGATCAACGAAGGCCTCAAAAACAGTAGTGGGGCATATAATGTCATCTATAGTAAGAAAGACACGAGGCCTGAAAATGCCAGCCTTAGATCTTGTAATCATTGGATATGCATTAGAAGGCGGCACTGCACTTGCTGAAGATGCTGGAACCGTAGGTGCTGAAATGACAGAAGATGCTGGATGTGCAGTAGGGAGAGATGTCGGCGCAGGTGGCAGTTGGGAAAGGCACGGTACCATAGCCACAGAGGAGTCAAGTGCTACAGTAGTAAGGTCTGTATGTTGTTTAACACTAAATTGCTGACCACCAGGGAAGACGTGCTCATTGAACCAAACATGGCGAGAAATATAAACCTTGCCGGTTTGCAAATCCAAACACTTATAGCCTCTATGATGACTGATGTATCCAAGAAAGACACAAGATGAGGACCTGAAAGCAAGCTTGTGAGAATTGAACGGCCGTGTGTGAGGGAAACATTCACACCCAAACACTTTTAATAACAAATAATCCGGTTGACAACCAAAGAGTTTCTCATATGGGGATATATTGTCAACAGCTTTGGACGGCAATCTGTTTAAGAGGAATACAGCTGAGAGGAAAGCATCTGGCCAATAATACAGGGACAGAGAAGCATGTGCCAAGAGTGCTAAGCCAGTTTCAACAATACTACGATGGCGAAGTTCAACCAAACCATTTTGTTCAGAAGTGTAAGGACAGGAAAAACGTTGTTCAATGCCATGGTCAGTCAAGAATTGTTTGAAGGCAAGAAACTCACCTCCATTATCACTTTGAACAGGCTTAATGGTGCAGTTAAGTTTGTTTTCCACTAATAGTTTGAATTCTTTAAATTTAAGAAGAGCATCAGACTTGGGACGAAGGAAATAGATCCAGGTAAATTTGCTATAAGCATCAACAAAAGCTATATAGTAACCAAAGCCATGGGAGATCAACGGGGCAGGACCCCAAATATCCATCACTATTAATTCCAAAGGATGTGTGTAAAATGTAGGTGAAGAGGAGAAAGGCAATTTATGACTCTTCCCTAATTGACATGCAGTACAAAGAGATGGCACAACATTGGAAGCAAATGGAATTTTATTAGAAGTAAGAACAATTTTAACAGTATCTAAAGAAGGATGGCCCAGATGAGCATGCCATAATGGCAACACATCAGCAGTGAGAGTAGAATAAACTTCAGCAACACCACAATGAGCCTGTGGTGAAGGAGAATGCCCTGATGTAGCAACAGGATACAAGCCAGAGAGCTCAGGCCCATGCATAAGGATATGACGAGTCTGCAAATCCTTAACAATACTGCCATGAGGGAAAAACTCAACAGAAACCTTGTTTTCTTGCGTGAATTTAGAAATGGAAACCAAGTTTTTTTTGCATACGAGGAACACAAAGGACTCTCTTCATAGTAAACTAACCGATAGAAGATTTACCTATATGAGTGATAGCAGCAGCATCGCCAGTGACAACCTGAACCGTGCCATGAGACGTACCCGGCGCCAGAGTGTTCAGAGTGGCAGGGTCATAGGTGATGTGCTGTGTGGCACCTGAGTCAAAGTACCAGGCAGCATCAGACACCGAAGATGGAGTGGCAATATACGCCTGAGCAAGGGCTGGGGAGGGAGTGTCCTGAGGCGAATCAGTACCGACACCACCAGCAATATTGGTAGAAGAGGAGCTCGTAGATGGTGGAGTGGAAGGAGATGATAGAGTGGCAGTAGGGACTCCATCATAATGCACAGGAGAAGGGTCATTAGCAATACCATATGAAGCAAAGTAAGCACGCGATTCAGGAGTTTGTGGAATGGAAGAATCATTCTCATACCTGTAATAACAGAGACGTGCAAGATGCCCAACCTTAGAGCAGATCTGACATTGAGGATGATACGAAAATCATCCACCACGACCACGATTGCTTCGACCCCGGCCACCATGAAAAGGAGGCTGACCAGGACCGCCAGGTGGACGAGAACCATGGCCAAAAGAAGGTGGTGCTTGAGAGTAAAATGCACAGGCAGAGTCATCGCCATCATCATAATACGTATGATTTGCCTGATCTGGGATGCTATTTTGAATAAATGCCTTTTGCCTAGCTTCAGTGTCAATGAGCATGTTGATAACAGTATCCAAGTCGAAACGTGGTCTGGCCGCATTAATAACAGTAATGACAGCTTCAAATTCAGCAATTAGTCCATTAAGAATGTAAGATATCTGAGTAGATTCATCAATCTTGTCACCGAGAACAGCAAGATGATCACACAATGATTTAATGTTGGCTAGATATTCACGCATAGTCAGAGATCCTTTCTTTTGACAACTCAATTGATTCTTATAGAGAAGAATTTTTGAATCAGATTTATTGGAGTAGAGTTTAGTAATTTTACCCCAGATCTGCGCAGAAGTATCCAGACCAACAAGTTCAGGAAGGATCGACGGTGCAACGGAGGCCAAAAGCCAAGACGCCAAAGCGGAGTCAAGCAATTCATATTCTTCAAACGCTGGATTTGGAATAATCATACCAGAGTCATCACTGATTTGAGCTAGCGGAATCACAACAGAGCCATCAAGAAAATGATGAAGACGATGTTGCTTGACCATCAAATAGACCTGCTGTTTCCAAAGCAGGAAGTTGTGATCATCTAATCGAATGGTGATTTTTTTGTTGGAGAATCCGCGAGTCGGTGCAGCAGCGACAGGAAAGGCTGGAAGCTTACCAATCGCACCATTGGAGCTAAAAAATGACATTATGATGCAAATCAATCAATCCACAGATAGAGATCGACTTGCGGCTAATGTTTACCGGAATACCAGTGGTGATTGGAGTTAGGCGGTGGTGCCTAGCTCTGATACCATGCTAGAAACCAGGATTAGAAGATTGAGAGAATATGTTATGCTCCTGAAACTTGAATCTATTGAGTGATAACAGTACATTATATAGGAGATAGGATCTCATCAGTGAACACCAAGTGCAAGTGTGACGTGTCCTCTTAGTTACAACAAGTCTAACTAATCAGGTGTGACGTGTCCTCTTTGTTACAACAAGTCTAACTAAACACATGGTTAATAATAAATAACAAGGATAATGATAGAGAAAGTTAAAAGATAAGGATTGAGTTACAAGTAAGCCAAAAGAGTAGGAACTAAATCCACCAAGTCATAGTTTAAGTGAGCTAAAAGTTTGTTTTGATAAAAAGACATTTTTTTTAAGAATAAAATATCAAGAACAAATGGTTTGTTTTGACAGAAAGAGAAATTTAATTAATTCAAAATAAGAGGAAAAAATAATTTTGTACACATACAAAAGAATGGGATGATAAAAAACAAATGAAACGGTTTTTCGAGTACATTCATTATATGTGTGTGTGTGTGTGTTATATTTGCCAAAAGTCCTTTTTATATTTGAAAAGAAGAGATTTCTCTTTTAACTTTCTTTTGCGTTTTGGATCCAAGTTGCTCCCAAATGGTGTTTCACAATACCGCCACAAACCACTTTCATATCTTCCAATTAATTATAATAAATGAGCTGATCTTCTAGAAATATCAATAAAGTATACACTGTAAGGTCTACATTTTGAATCAAAGCCAACTCACTAACTAGCTACTACATTTTGAACTACAATGTCAATACAGTACGTTACATAAAACAATTTTGCACCCCACAGCCAATTTTAGTAACTAGCTATTACATTTTGAACTCTATATATATATATATATATATATATATAAACAGTTAGAGGCAGATAGAGCTGAATTTCTCCATTCTACCTAAATTGTTGAGACAAAGTAAATCTATAATATAAAAAGAGAATTTCATAGCAATGCTATTCAACATACATGTCGCACACAGACATGAGGCTCTCTACATGAAATAATCTTCCACTCCTATCATTTGCAGATAAAGAGGCGGGGAACTTCAATTCATTATCAGTAATGAGATTGGACAAAAAAGCTGGGTCAAAGTTATCACACACTATTTCATTCTTCCATAAGCATATGGGATGTAAGAAAGGCAAAGTTGGTCTAATCTTATATTTCTTAGTCTAACTCCAACTCTTCCCATATGCACCACTTCCCTCTTCCAACACCCATAAAAAAGCAGATTCATGGGCATAGTAAGATTCATGCGCATGGTTTTGATTAATGATAGCAACTTTGTTGTCGTACACAACAAGCAAAATTAGATAGAGAGGAGGAACAGAGGTTGAAGAAGGTAATGGTATCAATGTAAAAACTTCCGTTGACAAGTCAAATGAAATTATTATACCAGGACGGTGTGCACCCTCCCATCCCAACCAAAATATAACCCCATTAACAGCGGCTCTTTGAGAAAATCTTGCCCTCCGTATAACTTCACATTCTACTTGTTTCCAAGAACCCGTTCTTAATGAAAAGACCTCCACCCGATCAACATAGATATTGTCTCCACTAAGAATTGTCACTATCTTGTAATCCCTAGCTACAGGACAAAACCCAAAAGCCATGCAATAGCGGCCATGATGGTTTCTTGATGTGGGTACTTGTCTGACCTCTCTAGTCGCGGGGTTCATCAACAAAAGCGAACGAAGAGGATCATCTTTTTCATAACCGAGTGCCACACAAAGTATGCCGTTGCTAGAACCAATGATGCCACTAACTCCCCTTAAGGAATCCATCGCGGGTATTCTCTCAACTTCCACAGTTTCCATCTTATAACGAAGCAAACATAAGGGCGAATATCTAGGGTTGCGAGAGAGTTTGTGTGCATAAAAGATAAGAAGAGGGTTTTCATGCGCAGAGTGGTCGTAGTGCTCTACGATGAAAGACGGGGATTTCGGCAGATTTCTCCAATCTTTACACACAGATTGAAATCGAACGAGGGATTTCACCGGAAGCCTTTTGAGAATGTTGGTGATGATCTCCGGAGGCAGATAGAGATTGTCGCCTCCCGTTGCCATCTGCTTGCCGGACGGAATTTGGGTCGATGGAGAATTGGAGACGAAGAGGGATTTCACAGTGTCGATGATGAACTTCAGGGGCAGACAGATCGCCATCTTCTTGCTGGACGGGATTAGGGTTAATGGAGAGAAGGAGACGATTATTTTGTGGTCAATATACGAGCGCAAATGATTCAGAAACGATATAACCTAGTTTTCTTTATGTGTGTGTGTGTATCATTCCTGTTATTATCTTTTAAATCAGATATGTAATGTAATTCTTATCATTATCTCACTTTGGAGAGATTTAGATGATTTGATAAGATTTCAGGTCAAAAACATGATTCGATAACCCACTGTACAGGTAAGGATTATAAATATATTTTCCCCTAAAAATTCTCTCTCAATTATGTTTTTTAAATCTATTTATGTCTTTAACGTGTGCTAATATAATTTCCTTGGATTCCCTGCACTTGGCACTTCCTTTATTTATATATTTTGTTGACAAAAAAATAGTTTAAATTTTATTATTCTTGATATTTTTTTTTGAAAAAAATTATAATGAAAATACTAGGACTGATATTTAAATTGAAATAATACAAAATAAACCAGAATTTATACCAGCTAGTTTAGTGTATATACTGATCACGAAATGAGCTGCACGGATAATGATTCCCTGCACTTACTTTTTCTTACAAGTTTCACTTATTATATTTTAATATTGATAATTTAGTAGATTAAATAGAAAAAAAATATTATTAAGATATTTATCGTTATATAAGATAAAATAAAAATTCTGAAATTTTAAAAATAAATTCATTGATTATTATTATTATAACAACTACTATAATAAATACAAATTTTTTTCTTGCCAGCACTATAATAACTACAAATTGAGTGTTAATTTGAAACATTTATAAACAATAAAATAAGAAGACAAACACAGAAAAGATATTATAAAGGGAAAGAGACAAATAAATACTACTTGAACTTTAAAATCTCAAATCAATGATTTCTCCAAAAACCTGAGTTTTCGATTGCTATATTCTTTTTATCAATCACATTACTCTTATTATCAACAAGATCAATTTGAGATTTTGAAGTTCAAGTGGTATTTGAGTGTCTTTTTCCCTCTTATAAATGAAAGAAAAAATAAAAATTTACACATCTGGGTGTGCAATGGAAATAAAAATAATTTTACCTTTTTTATCAAAAAAATATTTCAATGGTTTTTTTTTTTTTTTTTTTGCTAATCATAGGTATAGTATCCTGCTACTGGAGGCATTGTCGGGCACTAAATATGAACACCTCTCTCAGTGGGGATTCGTGGTTCCCTACATTGTGAGAGACTGAACTCTTCCGCTGGACCCTACCCTATTGGTAAAGAATCTGGTGTTTGGTTAAATGAAAATGTGAAGATTGTTGGGCTTTGGGTACATTTCCACCCTTGACCCAGCCCCGGTATGGATCCATTGCCTATTTCCCTACAAGTAAACCGAGAGAGATTACATCAAACTATTAGATTTTAAACTTGGCTGGAACATAGCACCACCATAGAACACACAGAATTTGTTGCCACCATTTAATTTTGAAGGGGTGAAAACTTATATAGGATGATGACTCGCGAAAGAAGATCGCAAAACAACACAACTCAAGAATACAGAAAGGCTCCCAATTCCGACTGAGCGAATTATTGCAAGGAAGCAAGAAAATAGCATAAGCAGGGGGAAAAAAGAGCAGAGCTTGACAAGTGAGCAACTTAGTTTCTTATATTAGTTAGATGATGCTGGTAAAAAATAAAGAGGACATAAAAATTGAGAAAGACAAAAGGGAGGTGGCATTAATGTCATTGTTTAACTCCCCTCTATCACCCCCAAGTGTGAGTAGCGTCAAAGAAGAGAGGTGATGATAAAATGGACAAGCAAGGGGGTGAGGCTGGGGAGTTGAGTTATAGGTACGAGGATCAGAGAAACATGAACGTTTTAAAAAGAAGAAGAGGAAGACAAGGAGCATGCGAAGAGCTTCAATGGCAGATTCTTGAATTGATTAACGAAGAAGGGATTGATCAAATTGAGGAACAATATGAGAATGAGAGATAGGCAGGGATCAAGACGCATGGTTTAAAAAAAAAAAAGAAATTCAAGGGCAATATGATCATTTAACAAGATTCAGAGATCTCAAAGTAGGCCTCTTGACCTGATTAAGAATTTGTCAAATCTAGATTTGAATATTGGAAAAAAGATCCATAATACCACTTGAACTTTAAAGTCCCAATTTAAATTTATTGACAATAAGAGTAATGGAATTAACAGAAAAAGTATATCAATTGACAACTCAAATTTTTAGAAAATTACTAATTTAAGATATTGAAGTTAAAGTGGTATTTAAGTGTCTTTTTCCCTTAAATATTTTAGCTATATTTATTGGGGATTCTCCCTATTATTTTTTCTATAATGAGCTATTTATATTAATATTATCAAACGAGATCTTATATATATATATATATATATATTTTTAGTACATAGGCCTTCTCCATAGATAGTGATGTTGGATATATCATAACAACCTCTAACTAATGAGCCACCCAAGTGGCAACGGGCTGGTCTAAATAACAAAGTCTAACTAGTTGAATTTGCACTCTTTACCTATCAAATTTTTTGAAGTTCATATACCAGAAATAAAACAATGACCAAGCACATAGTAAGAAACTAAAATATTTTCAAGTGATAGTATGAATATAACGATTAACACCTTCACCTAAAGTACAGGGAAGGAACAAGAGAATATGAAAAAATAAATGGAGCATTAACATAGTACAGCCTTGAGAGGGCATTCTACCAAGCATAACACGACATTTAAGAAAAAACATAAGTAATGAGAGAGTAATACTGTGGCCTTCCAGTAAGATGAGAGTGCCTCCTTAACTGCTTCTTCACATTCAGCACCAACCTTGAACTCAGACAAATATCTATATTGATCTCCTATCACTCTCCAATAAACTACTTTTGTCTCTAGGGGATTAGGAGCGTTGAGCAGCGACTTCAAGAGCAGTATGATGCTATTGTATTACTCATTGAGCTGAGAATCAACACCAGACTTGTATGTGTTGAAGAGAGACATATGACAAGCCCTCCTAGCAACTCGGAGGGACTCGACCACGTTCTTGTGAGCAATGGAGAGGAGGTTCATCTCCTCATGCATGGGTGAGTTGGATTTTTTGTGTGGGCTGTACTAGCCTCTTCATGAAGTGGATAACCTCATCATATCTTCCTCCTTTCTTTGCAAGCTTAGCCAAGTAGAGGCATTGGGTCCTCTGGAGGTCTTTGCCGTCGAAGAAGAAAGCCATGAAGAGAGGGGGAGTGAGGCTGAGAGGGAGGGTGAGGGTGAGGGTGAGGGAAAGATGTTAAGGAGCTGTTTTTGAGTGGAAATGAGTGTTTATTCATCTAATATTTATAAGAGTACAGAGTCAATGGGAAAATAAAGGAGGAGTACATAGTTCAGCCAAGTCGAAGTTTCATATGTATTTCATTAGCAGATATTACATACTCCATTGAGGAAAGGGCCTCATTAGCTAAACGACAGCTGTGTGTCTTCATTAGCGTGTGTGTGTGTTATAATATATTTATACTCACACTTAATGATATAGCAAAAGTAATACCATTTGTCTGTATTTCTCTCTGCCCATAAGGGTTTTATCTTCAACGGACGGTAAAAGGATAAGATACATTCATAAAGAGCTCGCAGCTTTTCCTCTCCCCTCACAAACACACGGATTTGGAAACTTTTAAGGAGCCAGGGATAAAGTAGAGATAGCAGTAACACTATTATTTTATGTTTAGGAGTTTTGGGAGTAGTGTGTAGGCATACGATGATCATGGAGCTATGAGTGCTAGGAAAGATATTGCAGAAAGGAAGCTGATTTAAATGTCCAAAATCAAGGTTTTTCCAATGGAAAAAATTTCTCAATAACAATTCATGAGAGCTTAAAAATAATTTTTTATTCTTGATCAAATGCCATAGTTGAATCTGCACTCTTTACATATCAAATTTTTCTGAAGTTCCTATGCCTGAAATAAAACAATGACCAAGCATTAACTTATATATCAGAAAAATATCAATATAATATGGATAAGACATA
This sequence comes from Inga oerstediana, assembly GCA_963210345.1. Lineage (NCBI taxonomy): Eukaryota > Viridiplantae > Streptophyta > Magnoliopsida > Fabales > Fabaceae > Inga > Inga oerstediana. The sequence continues at coordinate 16,764,605 of OY723400.1, forward strand.
TATGTGAACTAATCAACAAAATAAAAAGCAATTCAATAAGGCCGATAACAAAGAAGACATTACTCTAGTAAAGTAAAATAGGATCACTTATCTTTCAATAAGGCCTATAACAGTTCAATAGTGCATGTAACTTGAATAGAAGATGTAGTTGACAATGCTTTCATTATGCATATATAGTCAATTTTGAGATGGTCACATGTTGCTATTCATAAATGTAAACAGACTAACTGTCAAAACTGCCTAACCCAATCTACAATATTATTGTTCTATGTCTGTACTCCTTATTGATAAAATTGATGGCAGAATCAAAGACCAAGATAACTTGATCTTGATGTTAAATTGCTTCTTCAAGGATTTATGATGGGAATGTCTCAAAAATGTCAAAACTTATCTCCAGAATGTTGTCAACTTGTCATGTCAATTTGTCCTATAGAAAACTATTTCTTGAGAGAGATAATTTGATCTTAATCTGCTTCAAGGATGCATACTGGGAAGCCCTAAAGGGTAGTAAATTTCTTTTGGGCTGCTATTATGAGGAATGTTTCAATTTTACCATTGTAACAGAAAAGTGGAAAAGCTTTAGCATTACAACACAAATTTAATTAACGGAGAATAAAGGTTTTTGTCATTGTATCTGGTAGAGATTTGCTTCAGCTGCTATGCGGGCATGGTTTTCACATCTTCTCTCCACCAACTATAGATCTAAATATGAGAACACATCATAAATCATAAATTGAAAATAAACCAAAGGAGCAATTAATGGTTGGATGACATCATGATGAAATCAATTGTTAAATTCTAAGACTATAGTTGACCAACAACAATTTGATCATTGTTAGAAATATAAATTAACACACTGCTTTTTCTTTTTTGGCCTAGCATGCATATCAAAATTAAACACTTGTCTCACGCACACATGTAATATATACATGGGGTCAATCGTACAGGGACACGAAACTGGGGCAGGGAAAGCTACACGGCCTCCGTTTTTTATCATGATCTCAATCTAACCAAAAAGTAGGATGATATGGACTCTGGAAATAAAGCTTAAAATGGTTGTATAAATTCAAAGTGGTAGCTTAATAGAGGGTTTATTATTTGTTTTGAGGCGCGGTCTTTTAATTCTTATATATATTGAGAGGCGCCAAAACTAAAACAGAACACAGTAAGGATAAAATATGACAGTAGCATGCTACTACCTCCAATCCTAAATATAAGATCTAATTGATTTTTCTTTAGAGAGAGTAAGAAAAAAAACAAGTTATTTAATCATATCATATATTGTGTACAATTAAATTATATATCAGTTTATAAGTCAGACAAATTGGTTTGGAGAAAACATGATAAATATAAATAATTTAAAGTAATTTAGTTAGCTTCTTTAATCTCCCCAAAAAAGTCGATTGGATTTTATTTTTAGGACCGGAGAGAGTAATAAATAAATAAATAATAAAACATGATTGATATAGTTCAGCCTCCTTTATTGAAGTGGAAGTGGAAGGTAATTTGCCAATCAACTTGAAGATGGATACCGTTGGGGAAAATATAGCCAGAAAGTTGTCAAAAATGGCCCTTAGCTTATTCCCTTACACAAGTAGATGTTCAATTCATTGGTGAAATGTATAAATAAGGAATTAAAAAAGGATATAAAAAAAAGTAGTATATGTCAGATGAGCCCTTTCAATCAACTAAGGTGTGTGGCACTAAAAATGACAATAAATTAAGAGAGTGCATTATTTTTAAAACCCTCCTTTCTTCTTCCTCCTTTTGTTTCATACTTTCATCTTCTCTTTAATGAGGGGTAAATTAATAAACAAGATTTAATTTAATATGGTTTTTTTATTAAAATATAAACTTTAAAAATCTTTTTAGAATATTCTTTAACGGTGTTAATGGTTTGGACTTAAATGTATGTTTGCAAAATAGAATGGATGTTTGCGTAATTAAAACAAGAATGAAGGGTGGTCAGAGTATTTTACACTTTAACAAACTAGCAAGTTAGTTAAGAATGGAGCTTAAATTTATAAAAATGCATTTTCATGCTTTCATTTTATATTTTACATTTATCTATTTTTATGAAATAAACACAGTATGATTTGGTTGGCAAAAAAATACAGTATGATTTGAGCTATAGTTATCTGTTAATGTTCATTTTTCCTTTTTGTTTATACAAGTTCACTTTTCCTTCTATATTTAGGAAAAATTAATTTTTTGTCCTCTTAAGTTTTGACTTGGTTTCAACATGCTTGGTATGCAAAAAATCTTGCATAGGTGTGTCGTTTAACAAATTATCTCCTTTCTTGATAAGTGCTCTTCCATGAGTTTGATTTAAACTTGTGTTTTCATCCTTAGCGGGACGAAACCACTTACTATCTCGGCAACTAGTTGTTGGTACTTGCACAATCGGTTTAGATATCTTCTTATTGCTAATTATTGTCCTTATAGAAGGGTGTGAGGGCTGAAATAAAATAGAGTTGGTTCAATATCTTAACAAAATGTTTTCTTTTGGTTATTATTTATATTATTTAGTTATTTTTTTTATTTAATTATTTTTTAATCATTTAATCTCTATAGTGATTTTTTATAAAAATACACAATGATTTTTATATTAATCACTATATTAATTATTGAATTTTTAAATTCAAATATGAAGTTGACTAATAAATAATCATTAAGGGTAATATGGATATTTTTACATTTTTCTTACTCATCTTATTATCATTTTCAACTTTCCAGACATAAATTTTCCTGTCAAATTATTTTCTATTATAGTACATATCAAATATTACTAGTAAGGTCTTGATAAGAAAATTATCAATCCACTTTACCTCCCAAATGCATTATTTTTCCCAAATATCCTATTGATTATACATAGTAAGTAGGTTTATATGAAGAAGTAATTATAATGCACATGATTAAGAAGGATATATTTTAGAGATACCCATTTATATCTGTTACAAATAATTACCTTATGAATTTTCTTAATATCCATAAATTCATAGAGGTGCAATTATATTAAGGATTTGAAAGATCACGACCATAAATTTTTTAATTTGATCATTACAGAAATATAAATTAACTCATTGTTTTTAGCTGGCATGCCTATATATCCAAATTGGATAGGCACCGTGATTATTAGTTAGTTTAACCATTTTATAATTTAATCCTTATGTTTTAGAGTACATGTCAGGGATTGAGTTATAAAATGATTGAAATTATAGGGACTAAATTACAGTAGTTTAAACTTGAGGGGCTGAGTTACAACAGAGTCAAAACATTAGGATTGAGTTACACCGAGTCAAAATGTAAAGACTAAGTTACAACTAAGTCAAAATTATAAGGACTCAAAGATTAATTTTCCCCAAATTCTTTTTTGATAATTTGTCGTGTCTTATTCTTATGACTAAGGTTCTGAAACCCGGACCGGTCATTGAACCGGTTGGAGTATTGGGTCAAGGGTCAGTGAGTCAGATCGGAATTAAACCGGAGTTAGACCGGTGAGGAAGGAAAGATTTTAAAGTTATTTATATAAAATTTTAAATAAAATAATAAAAAAAATTAAAAAACTCGGTCAAATTGTGAGAAAACTGGTCAAACCAAATAAAAACCGGTTGAACCGAGGTTAGATACCAAATCGGACTGGTCGGACAATCGGTCTGACGATTTCGTGGTCAAACTGACCGGTCCGATCCGAACCTGAGAACAATGCTTATGACTCCTATTTTTAACAGCTTTCATTTGCTTTTTCTTGTCCTCATACTTTATTGTTATCCGTCAAAGTTCAAATGTCCCTTTGTTGCTTTCGTCTTTTCATTTCATTCCTTTTTTTTTTTCGGTGAAAGTATGGGCCAGGCCCATTGTAGACTTTACTGGCATTTTGCGAGGGTTGCCAACTCCCTCCATATCTTTTTTTTAAGGTATTACGCACTGACTCTGGGGGCGTCTTTTCTTTTGTTTTCTATCGTACTCTACCCCTGCGTCTTAATATATACCACATCATATTTAGGAAGGCCATGACACATTTTTAATAAAAAACTAATTTAACTAATTTTCTTAATTTAATTAAGTAGATCTTATATTATTGATCGGAGACAATACTTAATTATTTTCTTGACATTTGAGATTTGACTAACTTTTCTTTTCTTTTTTTAGACAATTTATTTATTTTTAAATTTTCATAAGTTTAGAAAAAAATTGAGTTCATGTAGAATGCACAAGATTGAAGCTAGCTCTTATAAATTTGACCAAAAGAGAAAAGAAGCTAGTTTATATAAAATCAAGAATGCATTAAAGGGATATCGATATTGAAAGAGAAGGCTTTATAAAAAAAAGAAGAAGAAGAAGAAGAAAGAAAGAAAGAGAAGGCAAATGAAAAAAAAAAAAAAAAATCCTAGATCCAATTTCCAAAATCATTTTTTCCCCTCTTGTTTTGCCTGGAGAGCAACACTTAATTCAATGCAAGCAATAAAACCATGCATAAAGTTATATATATTGCCAAAAACATAACCAACCTAAACTCTATATATATATAACTTTATGGACATTGCCCATCAAAGGCTCAAACTTTAAATTATTTGCAAATAAATATAACGAACAGGTCTAATAATAGCATGAAAATTATTTGTATAAATATGAAAAGTCAAGGATATTTATTGTAAAATTTCAAAGATTGAAAAAATTTATAATGTAAGTTTATAAAATTTTATATAATTTAATTTAAAACGTAATATGAAAGGGAGATATGAAAAGGTAACGGCCAGCATCTACAGATCAAGCACACTTATGATATGAAAGGGAGATTAATGTCAAATTAAAAAATCCATGTCGCTCAGTAAGAGGCTTAGTAAATGAACAAAGGAAAATAAGAGTCACCAGAGTCTAAATTTTGATAAAATGTACTTCAAGGGGACCACACTGCCCTTGTCAAGTCATATATAAAACTAGCACACTTCTAATATGGCTATTTCGTTCAGATGAAGAATAGGGGCCGCCATGGCCTCTTGGCCATCATTTCCTGCATAAAATGACCAGAATAGTGTAGTCAACCATATTGCTTGATAATGTCCAAAAGAGCGAATTTGTAGTGCTTCCTCTTGTCTTTAATATATAACATATATTCATCAATCTATATACATAACATATTTATCTAATTTGATTAAATTAATGAAATTAGTTAAGTTACTTAATATAGCACATTTTTTCTAAAATACTCCATAATTATCTTCCTTAATTCCTCCATTTTCTGTTCTCATTGATTATTGTTGAGGGAGTGTCAGTAGGGGTAGATTAGGAAAATGTTGACCAATACTGTAAATAAGTCTTATACTTAGGAGTAACATCAACTCTTCAAATAGGTCACATATTAACGACAAGAGGAAGTAACTTACAGGGGCCTCAGACTCCCAAGTGTTCAGATTATCTCTCAAAAGCTTCATCAAAACTGTTGTGAAGCTTTCTTCATATGGTCCTCTTCCAAAAGTTCTCACCAGCTCATCTGCTGCCTCTTCATGAGCCTATCAAAAATGAAAATAAGCTCAGCAAGCATAACATAAACGGGAAATAAAGAAAAGATAGATTTTTTTTTTTATACCTCTTTAGCCATCCCAGATGCTTTACAAGGTTTCTTAAGAATTTCATAGTAGAAGACGGAGAAGTTAAGTACCAGACTCAACTTTGTGGGATTAGTGGCAGGAAGTTTGTCAACCAATACCTAGGCAATCATAAACAAATACAAATTCAACGTGAATGTATCATTATATATATGTGTGTGTGGGTTACAAGCCTTGAAAATAAACTAGCAACAAAATCAAAATGGTAAAAATAGCAGAAGACAGAAATTTCAGGGAGAAGAAGAGGGAAGACGCCACAGAGAAGGAAGAAGTGCCATGCAAAATTCACTGCCTCATTCATGACATAGCCACACCCAATATGGCCCGGCCTTCCTATGCCAAGTGGCCGGCCTCTTGCGTTTCTTGGCCCATTCTCTTCCCAAACCATATTATCCACTTGCCCTGGCTTCCTATGCGTATTGGGCCTCTTTAGTTTTTGGCCCATTCCTTTCCCAAACCATAGTTTCCACTGGCCCATAATAAATCTAGGATCATGACACATTCCTTTAATACAATCCCACGCAATAATAAATTTCTTACTGGTGCTTAGAGCCATTAAGGTAAGAATCTTCTATTACGTGCTAATTAATTAGTTCATTGATATTCATCTAATAATTAATAATTTACTTTAATTCATTAAGTTGGCTTACAATTATAATTAGTTTGTCCACCTGATTTTATATATATATATATATATATATATATGCATACATATATATAGCCTTAAAAGCAAATTAAACTGGCATAGGGATCACTTTAAACTTTGATTGATTATATCTGTGAAGTTTAGGAGAATAAACAAACAATGTGATATATATAAAACTGCGGTAGACTTTGATAAATCAAAATCAAGTTCTACTAGAATGAAGGTCTAAGTAGAAATATTTAATTATCCAGACTACATTCAGGCACTGAAGCAAATTTAATGATGGAAACGTCAAGTGTGTGTGTGCGTGTGAGAGAGAGAGAGAGAGAGAGAGAGAGAGAGAGAGACCTGCGCGGTGTGGTAGGATGAAAGGGCGTCACCAGCAGCCCTGGACCATGCTTTCCCAACCATGAACTCGGCCAAGTACCTATTATAGTCCCCTATCATGATCCTATAAAAAGCCTCCGTCTCTTTGTCACGGCGGAAAGGTTGGTTAGGACGGGGAGAACCAACCTTGTCAAGTGTTCGAATGAGTGTGGAATTCAACAGTTCCAAGACGGTGACACACAGTTGGGACAACTCCATCTCTACCTTTGAAATATATGCCCTAACAAGACGGAGATACTCACTGTTAATGGCACAATTGTACTCAGCGATGCGTGAGGCCCGCCAGGCAACTTGGAGGGATTGGACCAGGTTCTTGTGGGCGAGTGAGAGCAGAGTCCTCTCCTCATCGGTGAGCTCCCTCTCCTCATCGGAGAGGTCGGGACGATCAGTACACAGGACTAGTTTCCGCATAAAGTATGCCATTTCTTCGTATCTCCCAGCTTTCTCAGTTAGTTTAGCTAAATATAACCACTCGTCTCTCTTTAGGTTTTCTCCGCCGAACAGAGACGCCATTTTTTTCCAATGTTGAAGAGAGACCCAGGGCTGTGAGAGGGAGGCTAGGCAGTGAGCTAGGGTAAGAGTAAGAGTGACTGTGTGTGTGAGAGTGAAAGAGTGCGTGTGTGTGTGTGAGAGAGAGAGAGAGAGAGGGATTATGCTGCGACGCTGCAACGGACTCGTATATGCTCCGCACGTACGTACGGATTGCGCCTGCCCATGCATTTTGAACATTGGTACTGTCAGAGAAAATAATGTAAATAAATTAAACAAACTAATTAAGTTCTACAGATTAAGAAGCTGCTACGTCTTCAACTTTAAGTCCCTGGATTAATTGAATTGACATTTATATTTTTAAACTAGTCATATAGATTTGACTCCATTTTTATATATGTGTGCTTTTATGAAATATATACTATGATATATGTAGTATACAAGTGAAGTGGCTTACTGGCCCAAAAAAACACAAGTGAAGTGGCCAAGTGCATACCAAATATATATATATATTTATATATATATATATGGTTACTCTATCTATATTAATATATATAGATAGGATCATAAAATAAGGAAAAAATCTTGCTCACACTCTAAATTTTGATTAAACATATGGTTACTCTCCAACAGTACAGATTGTTAATTAATTTATGAGAACTTGATTCTTCAAACTTTATTTAATTAAAACTAAGAAAGAATAGCTTATTATTTTGATAAATTTACATCATTCATGCCTATATATGGACATGAATGAAAATTAAAGAAACATTGGACAACAAAAGAAATAGTGATGATGAAAGCATATTATATCAGAGCGAGTCTCATAATTACAAATTCAGAGGAAGACAAAAATCGAAGAAGGAAATAGAAATAAAAAATAAGGAATTCAAGCAACCTAGCAGGCTGGCACGGTGGTATGTAATTGTGCTTGCCATGAAGACAAGTTGTCTATTCCCTTAGCCTAACCGTTTACACAGTGGTCTCATGATTTTGTAGGCTTGCTACCTCTCCTCCCTAGGGATGTGTTCATCTCCCAATTTCACCATTAGATTCATTTTAAATGGTTTAGATTTAATTTGACTTAATTTTTATATTTTAAATAAAATTTTGTTTTATTATATGCAGTATTTAAAATAAAGATAATCTTATAACTATCGCTTTTCATAAAAATGAATTTATCATTTAATTTATAAAATCATAAATTTTAAATTTGGACCATTCAAATTAAAGTTTAAATGGTTAGGATCTCATCACAGTAACAAGAAATTAGTTGCTTATCACTATGATCACTATGATGAATACAGAATGCAGACCCCTCCTACCTGAATTGCAAAATCAACACACAGATCCTTCCTATTTTTGCATGTCATCATCTTTCTTTTAAATTAGGGTTTTTTTTTAGCCTTGCAGGAAACCTTTATTTATGCAAACATTCATAAACATGCTAAAGAAAGGATTAAAGAGGAAAAAAAATAAAGACAGAAAGAGAACATTAATAAGAAATTAAAATGATGAATATAATATAGGTGCTTTTCATATATATATATATATATATAGAGAGAGAGAGAGAGAGAGAGAGAGAGAGAGAGAGAGATAGAGACTTTCAATTTTCTGGAGCAAATAGTTGCTTGATCTGGTATAATTTTCCCCGCCTATGTGGACTCATCCATGTGTCTAACCTAACGAACATTAACAATTTAATATAAGTTGATCTTGAGTCCATGGATTAATTTACAGCCCATTTTAACTGATATATTATTTTTCATTAACGAATATGATAAATCTATTTCTGCACAAATATGTGTGTATAAACGAATTGAATATCTGTTTGTACATATATAATATATGACATGCCAACCACGAGCCATATTTTTCTTGATTATGCAACCCTCACAAAGACTTAAAATATAGCCCCCGTTTGTAAGAGATTTTAGATCCCATTTCACTTGATTCGTTTTAACTGGATATATATAAGCTTTGTGACTTTTGATTGAAGATTATATTCTTTCTGTGAGATGTATTTTATATTCTCACTCATTTAAATATGTACTTAAAAGGGAAGGACTAGCATGTCACTCATTCTGTAGTAAAAACAATTTGAAGGATAAAAAATTAAATATACACCATATTCTTAAAAATATATATATATATGTCCTCTTATTTCACAAGCTCCCTTATATGTTCTAGTTTCTTGTTCTCCGTAATTTTTGCATCCGCGCATTTACTTGTACGGAGATATTCACTGGGCCTGCCACGTGGCCAAATTAAAATGCTTTGCATCTCGCCTCCTTCTTTTTGGCTCACTCACCCCTATTCCTTGCAGCTCATCATAATATATATAACCCTATGTGGCATCCAAAAATCCCTATTACTCATACTGATGGATGAATCATGAATCTAGCAACAGTCAAGTTTCTTATAACCATTTTGTCAAGTTCTCCAATCATATGTGACCATGTGTCCTAGTGTCCTATTTTTAATTATTATTATTTAATTATAAACTCATAATAAAAAAAAAGATACATGGCAATGTGTGATTGGAGAACTTGAGATAATGTATATAAAGAACTTGATGGAAGTATGATCCTAAAATGAAACAACAAATCAAAAAGAGTCCTTTCTTTACCCCCCATCAATTAATCAAAGCCCTAGAAAAATGGAGAAAAAATAACTTCTTATTCTAATAAATTTATGTCGTTCATGATTTTTTAAAAAATAATAATTCTTATATCCATTCATTTCTATAAATTTTCAACGTCAAAGCCATTTTCAAAATTTATTGTTTATCATGTTATGAACCAAGAAATCGTTTTCTCATCTTTTTGCAATAAAATATAAATTGTTTGAAAGGAAGATTTTAAAAAACAAAAACACACAAGAAATTATGAAGAGATATTATCTGTGTCCGGATGCCGTGTGTATGACATCACCTGTGAAAGACTTGCCTCTTCTTTTTCTTTTTCTTTTTTTCCTTTGAAAAAAACAGCTTGCATACAGTTTTATCCCAAAAAAACTACTCCAAAGCGTAAATAATTTTTAGGGAGAGTTTCAATTAAATCCAATTGAAATATTCAAAGTCAAAATTTAGCCTACACTTTTAACCAATGTTTTAAAAGCCGGACCGGAAGTCGAGCCGGCAAGGTCAACGGGTCATGGTTCAACCGGTTGGAACGGTCGAGCCGTTCGGTCGGACCGGTGACATAATAATTAAATTTAAAAATAATATATATTATATATTATAATTAATCTTCAGTCCAATTTCATATGAAGTTAATAAAGTCGCAAAATACCATTTAAGGAAGACCAATCATCAACTTAACAAAATATATTAACAATAATAATTTCATGACTTGTCAAATATTGGTGGCTCTTGATTGATCCTAGCATGAGTTTCTTAAAAGACATTAGACCATACCACTCTGGTCCTATTTATAAGTTTTTTTTTTACAAAAAAAAGGGTCCTATTTATCAGTCTAGTTTCAGTGTAATAAATGAGATTGTGATAATTTTACCTCTATTTATTGTACAAATGAAGAAATAATTTAAAGATAGATAGAGAAGAAAGAGTTGAAAAGTAGCCATTCATAAATGAGGGCATAGTCATAAATTTACCCCATTATCATTGAGTTAACTACCTCTCTTTGGTATGTGAAATTTAGTTAGAATGAACTTATAAATACAATTAGAGTGGTAAATGTCATCAACATCTTGAGAAAATGACCTAAAATTAAGACCTTCAATTCAATTTCAGTATTTCTAATTTCATCCTTAGCTTGGGGATAAACCTCATTGTCTTGTTCTTTAAAAGCATTTTTATAAAATAGTTTGCAACAAACTAAATTATTAAAATTAGTAATATATAATATACTTGGCAAAAAAAATAGTAACATGTAATATAAATAAAATAACATGTCTAAAATTTATATAACATTTTTTTAATTTTTTTTTCCAGCATCAAATATAAAAAAAATTGAAAAAAAAAATTCTTGCTTTTTAATTGGACCGGACGGTTTTTGAAAAACCGGTCCGGTTTCCGGCTCAATAACGGTTGATGGCTCAAAACCGGCCAAACGACGGTCCAAAACGGCTCCCTTAGAAAAACGGCTCAACGCATAAATCCGGCCCGCTTCAATGACCGGCCGACGGTCCAACCGGTCCGACCCCCCGGTCCGGTCCGGTTCTCTAAACAGTGCTTTTAACAAATTCTTAATGAGACCAAGAGGCCTAATTAAGAATTTTTTAATGTTGTTAATAGACCAAAATGGCCTTTGTTATTTAAAAGGAAAATTTAAGGTAAATAAAAAAAGGAATTTCTAAATTATGCCTCATCTAACTTAACCTAATTAATAAGTATTCAAACTAGCATGCATTTGTTATTTTAACTTTAGTTGTCTGATATTTTTTTTTATATATTTATATTATGTCTCTATCAACGACGATACTTAAATTATTTGGGCAGCATCACGTTCATATTTCAATGGAGGGGGAAAATAACTTAAATATATTAAAAATTTGAGAATTTCACATATAATTTCAAGCCTAACTCCTCCACTTTAACCAAACTTAATTATTATTTCCTTTGTAAAATAACGCAACAATAATTTAGAATTTGTTGTTTCATCACTGCAGACATAAATAAATAAAATGAAACCGTGTGTGTGGGGACCCAAAAATAATTTGCACCATACAAAATCAATAATTAAACTTGAAGATTAAATTCTTGATATGCAAATGGATCCTCGGCACATCTATAGATGGCTAAAACATGAACAACATTAGACAAACTAGATAGAGAATTGTATGTCAAATTTTGGAAATTAATGAATGAATTATATATATATATATATATATATATATATGTATATAATAGGATGAAATATAAAATAGAAAGATTGATAATTTGTGGAGATGATAAACACAAAAGCCACTCATTTTATATAAAGCTTCACAATCAAGAAGCATAAAATTTTAGAATTATGCTAAGTATTTTATTTTTATTAATTAAACTAGTGTGGATCGATGTGTTGTATATATGAAATATGAAAAATGAGTGGTATTATTTATAAGTCACTATTTTGTTAAAGTTTGTAGATCATACTTTTCAAAAGAAAAAACTCTATCGAACGTCCGTAATTAAAATAACATATGGATACTAATTATATTGTATAGTTAATAATTAATTTAAGTCAGTTAAGGCTTAATTTAGAAATCCATTTTTTTATTTTTAACTATCTTCATTTTCCTTTTTAATGGCATATTGGCATTCTGGTCTTTCAACAACATTAAGAAACTTTAAAAAGGCATCTTAGCCTGATTAAGAATTTATTAAAAATGTAGGCCCAATTTTAGTTTTAGTTATTTCAAACAGACTTAATTAAGATTTTCCCTTCTTTTACATGTATAAAGCATACATGTGCATGTGTTTTGGGGAGGCGAATGATATGTATAGCTCACATGGAAGGTACTATTTAATCATTTTAATTAATAATATTGAAAATAGTAAATATATTAACTCTCACGTGATAAAACGATTGATATTAGGAATTTTATTAGGTTAATTACATAGAAATATAATTTTAAATATATGCTTAATAGGAATATATTCCACTACAAAAAGAACATTAAATTTCTGACAGAAGTTTCCACTCTGTCGGAAAAGTTTTCGGTGGAATTTTTCCGTGGAAAATTTGGCCACAAAAAATATTCCTTGGCAAATTTGTCCAAAGTCCCGTGGCAAATAATTTTGTCACATAATTTCTGACGGAATAATTTCATGGCTAATTTTTTCATAAAATTAGCCACAGAAATTTCCGTGACTAATTTTGTCGGAAAATTTAAAAAATTATTGTTATTTAATTAAGTATTATTTTTTAAAAAATATATTTATAAAAATTAAAATTATGATATTATTAGCCATACAAATATTTATTAGTTATTAATTAATGTTAATAAAAAAAATTAATTTTATAAATTAGACTAAAATATAGTCATATAAAATTTATTTAAGATGTAAAATTTTTTAATTTGAAGTTAATTTATATTAAAAATTATAAGAATATATAAAGTTATTTTATATTATTATTACATTTATATATAAGAAACAAATATATATTTATAAATAATTGATTTTATAAAATAAGATTATATATATATAATTGTGTAAAAATAAAACGTCAAAGCAGTCAAGGCCATCCAATAAGCCATCATGCTTGTACAGGCGAGGTCATGGGTTCGAATCAAAGGAGGGCAAGTTGAGTTGCATTTCCAGAAAAAAAAAGAGGTTGTGACATGTGGCGAAGCCAAGCTACACCACGTGGCTGATCCGGGCTACGACCACAAGGTGGAGGCCGTTGGAGCTGCCACGCGCCATCGTTGGCGATGAGGTAGCGGCCGTCGGAGTTGCCATGTGGCTTTTTAAAATTTAAAAAGTTTTTATGACAAATTCCGTCAGAAATTTAGTGTTTTTTTATAGTGTTTTCAATAGGGCCAAAAATTTTGGGGAAAATCCCATAAAGTTTAGTTTGAAATAGGGAAAAGATAAATACGAGAATCTAATATCACAAGTTCCAAATTAGACTTAACAAAGGAATTTGGGATTAACAAATGTTTCTAAATAACCAACATGCCCCTTAGTTATTTAGGACTCAAATTGTCAATATGGATACTGAAGTTCTTACTTGCAATTTGTTAGTTATTATTCTCAATACATAAATAGTCAATGACAACTGACAGTATTAGGGCAACTTAAGTTGTTAATATGGATAATAAAGTTGTTAATTGTGATTCTTAAATTGATATTCTCTATATGTAAGTAGTCGATGACGCCTGACATGTATGACTTCAAAATATTGCCTTTAAGGTTATTAATATTTAGGGATCTCAAGTTGTTGATATGGATACTGAAGTTGTTAATTAGTTACAATTCTTAAATTGTTATTCTTTATACCGAGTAGTCAAAGGAATATGTGTAACAATTTGGAAATATTTGGAAACCTTAAGGGGCAACTTGGTCATTTGAAAAAATTTGCTAATTCCAAATTCTTCCCTCAGGTCTAACTTAGGATTTTTAACATTGGACTCTTTTATTTGTCTTTTCCCTATTTTAAATTATTTTTTGGGGATTTTCCCAACAATATATAACCCTATATAATATTTTTAAAAAATAAAATGTTTGAGCCGGTGGCTCCTCTTGCCTCACCTCCCTCCACCAATGGTCAGATTTGTGATTTTCAGGATGTTCATGAAAGTTTATTGAAGCATTATTATTAAGTTTTGTTTTTTTAATAGCTATAATTAAGTTTAGTTACTTTATTATGGTGTCAATGGTAGACACTACTACAAAAAGATTGAAAGGTGGCGCACATTTTGTGGCACTTCTTTAAAGAAGTGCCACAGCTGCCCCCTTTTTTTTATTTAATTTTTTTTTTAATTTTTGGGACCAGCTGTGGCGCCTAGTGGACCAGGCGCCACAGCTGGTGGGGCCAATTGTGGCGCCTGCCAAGGCAGGCGCCACAATTGGGTCTTAAAAATAAAAAAAAATTAAATAGAAAAAAAAAAGGAGCAGCTGTGGCCCCTGGTCCACCAGGCGCTACAGCTGCTCCTACCCAAGGGTGGCGCCTGCCAATTGGGTCTTAAAAATTGAAAAAAAAAATTAAATAGAAAAAAAAAGGAGCAGCTGTGGCACTTCTTTAAAGAAGTGCCACAATTGGCTGAATATGAATTTTCAACTCTCCCGCCAATCAGATTTCCCTCCTTTAACTTTACTTTTTATCTTTTCCCTCCCTTTTTCCTTTTTATTCCCTCTTCCTTAGCTCACGTTGACGCCTCTCCCCCTGTAAAAGATATCACTTTCTCTTGCACAACAAAAACACACACTCGTCTTCTTCATTAAATTCTCTTGTCCCTTTTTCCATTTTGTTTCGTTAGTCCCCACTTTTGTTCCTAGTTGTTCCCCTTTCTTCGTTAGTCCCCACTCCACAGCTCACATTTGCTCATCCTCGTCACTCAAGCTAGCGTCACCAACGTAAGAAGAAGATTGTTTCATTCTAACTTGCTTTGTTTAAATTTTTTTTAGTACAGTCAAGATAAACCGTAATATAACGTTTTCCTTTTTGCTTTGTTTAAATTTTTTGGCCGACAAACTTGCGTTTTTTAGTAATCTTTTAATTTACTTAATCATCAGTTGTTGATGTACTGTGTTCACATATCAAGTTCTTGTATTGTGATATTTTTTATGTTAGCTTTGAAGAGTATTAATGTAAGAACATTATTGTTGTAAAAAGCAAAAAAAAAAAAAAAGGGCCACAAGAAAGAAAAGAAAAAAAAAAAAAAAAAGAAAAAAAAAAAAAAAAGGGCCTCCAGCCAGGCGCCACAGGAGGCATATCTCCTGTGGCGCCTAACCAGCCAGGCGCCACAGGAGGGATGCCTCCTGTGGCGCCTGGTTGGTTAGGCGCCACAGGAGGCTATTGAAAAAAAAAATTTAAATAGCTGTGGCGCTTCCAAGCGCCACAGCTATTTTTAGTAGCGTATAGATATGTGGCACTTCTCTAGCGCCACAGTTAATACAATTATAAGCGCCACAGCTTTAGTTTTTTATAGTAGTGAGAGCACTAATTAGAAAGTGGTAGATGATATGTTGTACCTTATGCCCAAGTCTTGTGCCGAAGAGGTTGTTGCACCTTATAAATGCTAGAAACCAGGATTAGAAGATTGAGAGAATATGTTATGCTCCAGAAACTTGAATCTATTGAGTGATAACAATACATTATATAGGATATAGGAGATAGGATCTCATCAGTGAATACCATGTGCAAGTGTAACGTGTCCTCTTAGTTACAACAAGTCTAACTAATCAGGTGTGACGTGTCCTCTTAGTTACAACAAGTCTAACTAAACACATGGTTAATATTCACCCTACTACTCTTAAAGCAAGAAGAGACTGAGTCAATTACACAGCAGAGGAATCAGCATCATCATCATCATCAGTAAACCAAACATAACTAACACTATCGTCCTTGCTCATGATGTTAAGTAGAGAGCGAAAGTGATTAAGCAAACCAAAGCGCAATGGTTTAGTGAGAATGTCAGCAACTTGTTCTGCAGCTGGAACATAGCCTACTTGAATGATACCAGCAGCGACTTTCTCCCTGATGAAATGTAAATCAAGTTCAACATGCTTTGTTTTAGCATGAAGAACTGGATTGCTGGCAAGAGCCACAACACTAGAATTGTCACACCAGACCAAAGGGGGATGGATATTTGGGATCTGCATTTCTTGTAAAAGAGCAACAACCCACATGACCTCTTGAACAGCATCAGCAATGGAACAATATTCTGCCTCAGTGGTGCAACGAGAGACCACCTGTTGTTTATGAGAGGCCCAAGTGATAGGATTCGGGCCAAGGAAAGTGCAAAAACCACTCACAGAATGACGATCATCACAATTAGAGCCCCAATCAACATCAGCGAATGGTTGAATGCGCAGTTGAGAAGCGGGCTTGATTAGAATGCCATAATGAGCTGAGCCGACAAGATAACGAAGCAACCGCTTAACACAGGCCCAATGAGTAACTCGTGGTTCTTGCAGATATTGACATAAGCGATTAACAGTGAAGGCAATATCAGGGCGTGTATAACACAAATATTCTAATTTGCCTAAAGTACTGCGATAGAGGGTAGGATCCGAAAAATAATCACCATTGTGACAGCGAGTAACTGATACACATATTTGCGTTGTGACATGAACACACCAAGATTAGACTTGTGAAATTCAATACCCAAGAAAAAGGAAAGTTCACCAAGATCTTTAAGGGAAAAGGCAGCACGCATAGTATCAACAAGACTAGAGATGCCAGATTCATTAGAACTCATGAGAATAAGATCATCAACATAGATCAGTAAATAAGTGGTACTGTAAGAGTCTGATCTAGTGAACAGACAAGGATAAGCTTTGGAGGATTCAAACTCCAGACTGTGGAGAAAATCATGAAGCTTGGTAAACCAGGCATGAGGAGCCTGTTTGAGCCCATAAAGAGATTTGTGAAGCTTACAGACAAGTGAGTGCCCAAAGTCATCAACAAACAGATGTTCAAAGCCTAGTGGAGGATCCATATAAATTTCTTCAGAAATATCACCATTTAAGAAGGCATTGTTGAAGTCAATTTGGTGCAGCTTCCAGGTGTTGGTAACTGCCAAAGTTAACAAGATTCTGATAGTAGCAGCCTTGATTACTGGACTAAATGTGTCATTGTAGTCAGCACCAGCCTCTTGAGAGGAACCCTTGGCAACCAATCTGCCTTTACGCCGAGCTAGGGTGCCATAAGCATGAGTTTTAACTTTGAAGAGCCATTTGCATCCAATGGTGCGGCGATTAGAAGGGAGAGGAACCATGTCCCATGTGCCAAATTTGACCAAGGCGTCAAATTCATCCTGAGCTGCTTGCCTCCATAAGGGATCAACGAAGGCCTCAAAAACAATAGTGGGGCATATAATGTCATCTATAGTAAGAAAGACACGAGGCCTGAAAATGCCAGCCTTAGATCTTGTAATCATTGGATATGCATTAGAAGGCGGCACTGCACTTGCTGAAGATGCTGGAACCGTAGGTGCTGAAATGACAGAAGATGCTGGATGTGCAGTAGGGAGAGATGTCGGCGCAGGTGGCAGTTGGGAAAGGCACGGTACCATAGCCACAGAGGAGTCAAGTGCTACAGTAGTAAGGTCTGTATGTTGTTTAACACTAAATTGCTGACCACCAGGGAAGACGTGCTCATTGAACCAAACATGGCGAGAAATATAAACCTTGCCGGTTTGCAAATCCAAACACTTATAGCCTCTATGATGACTGATGTATCCAAGAAAGACACAAGATGAGGACCTGAAAGCAAGCTTGTGAGAATTGAACGGCCGTGTGTGAGGGAAACATTCACACCCAAACACTTTTAATAACAAATAATCCGGTTGACAACCAAAGAGTTTCTCATATGGGGATATATTGTCAACAGCTTTGGACGGCAATCTGTTTAAGAGGAATACAGCTGAGAGGAAAGCATCTGGCCAATAATACAGGGACAGAGAAGCATGTGCCAAGAGTGCTAAGCCAGTTTCAACAATACTACGATGGCGAAGTTCAACCAAACCATTTTGTTCAGAAGTGTAAGGACAGGAAAAACGTTGTTCAATGCCATGGTCAGTCAAGAATTGTTTGAAGGCAAGAAACTCACCTCCATTATCACTTTGAACAGGCTTAATGGTGCAGTTAAGTTTGTTTTCCACTAATAGTTTGAATTCTTTAAATTTAAGAAGAGCATCAGACTTGGGACGAAGGAAATAGATCCAGGTAAATTTGCTATAAGCATCAACAAAAGCTATATAGTAACCAAAGCCATGGGAGATCAACGGGGCAGGACCCCAAATATCCATCACTATTAATTCCAAAGGATGTGTGTAAAATGTAGGTGAAGAGGAGAAAGGCAATTTATGACTCTTCCCTAATTGACATGCAGTACAAAGAGATGGCACAACATTGGAAGCAAATGGAATTTTATTAGAAGTAAGAACAATTTTAACAGTATCTAAAGAAGGATGGCCCAGATGAGCATGCCATAATGGCAACACATCAGCAGTGAGAGTAGAATAAACTTCAGCAACACCACAATGAGCCTGTGGTGAAGGAGAATGCCCTGATGCAGCAACAGGATACAAGCCAGAGAGCTCAGGCCCATGCATAAGGATATGACGAGTCTGCAAATCCTTAACAATACTGCCATGAGGGAAAAACTCAACAGAAACCTTGTTTTCTTGCGTGAATTTAGAAATGGAAACCAAGTTTTTTTTGCATACGAGGAACACAAAGGACTCTCTTCATAGTAAACTAACCGATAGAAGATTTACCTATATGAGTGATAGCAGCAGCATCGCCAGTGACAACCTGAACCGTGCCATGAGACGTACCCGGCGCCAGAGTGTTCAGAGTGGCAGGGTCATAGGTGATGTGCTGTGTGGCACCTGAGTCAAAGTACCAGGCAGCATCAGACACCGAAGATGGAGTGGCAATATACGCCTGAGCAAGGGCTGGGGAGGGAGTGTCCTGAGGCGAATCAGTACCGACACCACCAGCAATATTGGTAGAAGAGGAGCTCGTAGATGGTGGAGTGGAAGGAGATGATAGAGTGGCAGTAGGGACTCCATCATAATGCACAGGAGAAGGGTCATTAGCAATACCATATGAAGCAAAGTAAGCACGCGATTCAGGAGTTTGTGGAATGGAAGAATCATTCTCATACCTGTAATAACAGAGACGTGCAAGATGCCCAACCTTAGAGCAGATCTGACATTGAGGATGATACGAAAATCATCCACCACGACCACGATTGCTTCGACCCCGGCCACCATGAAAAGGAGGCTGACCAGGACCGCCAGGTGGACGAGAACCATGGCCAAAAGAAGGTGGTGCTTGAGAGTAAAATGCACAGGCAGAGTCATCGCCATCATCATAATACGTATGATTTGCCTGATCTGGGATGCTATTTTGAATAAATGCCTTTTGCCTAGCTTCAGTGTCAATGAGCATGTTGATAACAGTATCCAAGTCGAAACGTGGTCTGGCCGCATTAATAACAGTAATGACAGCTTCAAATTCAGCAATTAGTCCATTAAGAATGTAAGAGATCTGAGTAGATTCATCAATCTTGTCACCGAGAACAGCAAGATGATCACACAATGATTTAATGTTGGCTAGATATTCACGCATAGTCAGAGATCCTTTCTTTTGACAACTCAATTGATTCTTATAGAGAAGAATTTTTGAATCAGATTTATTGGAGTAGAGTTTAGTAATTTTACCCCAGATCTGCGCAGAAGTATCCAGACCAACAAGTTCAGGAAGGATCGACGGTGCAACGGAGGCCAAAAGCCAAGACGCCAAAGCGGAGTCAAGCAATTCATATTCTTCAAACGCTGGATTTGGAATAATCATACCAGAGTCATCACTGATTTGAGCTAGCGGAATCACAACAGAGCCATCAAGAAAATGATGAAGACGATGTTGCTTGACCATCAAATAGACCTGCTGTTTCCAAAGCAGGAAGTTGTGATCATCTAATCGAATGGTGATTTTTTTGTTGGAGAATCCGCGAGTCGGTGCAGCAGCGACAGGAAAGGCTGGAAGCTTACCAATCGCACCATTGGAGCTAAAAAATGACATTATGATGCAAATCAATCAATCCACAGATAGAGATCGACTTGCGGCTAATGTTTACCGGAATACCAGTGGTGATTGGAGTTAGGCGGTGGTGCCTAGCTCTGATACCATGCTAGAAACCAGGATTAGAAGATTGAGAGAATATGTTATGCTCCTGAAACTTGAATCTATTGAGTGATAACAGTACATTATATAGGAGATAGGATCTCATCAGTGAACACCAAGTGCAAGTGTGACGTGTCCTCTTAGTTACAACAAGTCTAACTAATCAGGTGTGACGTGTCCTCTTTGTTACAACAAGTCTAACTAAACACATGGTTAATAATAAATAACAAGGATAATGATAGAGAAAGTTAAAAGATAAGGATTGAGTTACAAGTAAGCCAAAAGAGTAGGAACTAAATCCACCAAGTCATAGTTTAAGTGAGCTAAAAGTTTGTTTTGATAAAAAGACATTTTTTTTAAGAATAAAATATCAAGAACAAATGGTTTGTTTTGACAGAAAGAGAAATTTAATTAATTCAAAATAAGAGGAAAAAATAATTTTGTACACATACAAAAGAATGGGATGATAAAAAACAAATGAAACGGTTTTTCGAGTACATTCATTATATGTGTGTGTGTGTGTGTTATATTTGCCAAAAGTCCTTTTTATATTTGAAAAGAAGAGATTTCTCTTTTAACTTTCTTTTGCGTTTTGGATCCAAGTTGCTCCCAAATGGTGTTTCACAATACCGCCACAAACCACTTTCATATCTTCCAATTAATTATAATAAATGAGCTGATCTTCTAGAAATATCAATAAAGTATACACTGTAAGGTCTACATTTTGAATCAAAGCCAACTCACTAACTAGCTACTACATTTTGAACTACAATGTCAATACAGTACGTTACATAAAACAATTTTGCACCCCACAGCCAATTTTAGTAACTAGCTATTACATTTTGAACTCTATATATATATATATATATATATATAACAGTTAGAGGCAGATAGAGCTGAATTTCTCCATTCTACCTAAATTGTTGAGACAAAGTAAATCTATAATATAAAAAGAGAATTTCATAGCAATGCTATTCAACATACATGTCGCACACAGACATGAGGCTCTCTACATGAAATAATCTTCCACTCCTATCATTTGCAGATAAAGAGGCGGGGAACTTCAATTCATTATCAGTAATGAGATTGGACAAAAAAGCTGGGTCAAAGTTATCACACACTATTTCATTCTTCCATAAGCATATGGGATGTAAGAAAGGCAAAGTTGGTCTAATCTTATATTTCTTAGTCTAACTCCAACTCTTCCCATATGCACCACTTCCCTCTTCCAACACCCATAAAAAAGCAGATTCATGGGCATAGTAAGATTCATGCGCATGGTTTTGATTAATGATAGCAACTTTGTTGTCGTACACAACAAGCAAAATTAGATAGAGAGGAGGAACAGAGGTTGAAGAAGGTAATGGTATCAATGTAAAAACTTCCGTTGACAAGTCAAATGAAATTATTATACCAGGACGGTGTGCACCCTCCCATCCCAACCAAAATATAACCCCATTAACAGCGGCTCTTTGAGAAAATCTTGCCCTCCGTATAACTTCACATTCTACTTGTTTCCAAGAACCCGTTCTTAATGAAAAGACCTCCACCCGATCAACATAGATATTGTCTCCACTAAGAATTGTCACTATCTTGTAATCCCTAGCTACAGGACAAAACCCAAAAGCCATGCAATAGCGGCCATGATGGTTTCTTGATGTGGGTACTTGTCTGACCTCTCTAGTCGCGGGGTTCATCAACAAAAGCGAACGAAGAGGATCATCTTTTTCATAACCGAGTGCCACACAAAGTATGCCGTTGCTAGAACCAATGATGCCACTAACTCCCCTTAAGGAATCCATCGCGGGTATTCTCTCAACTTCCACAGTTTCCATCTTATAACGAAGCAAACATAAGGGCGAATATCTAGGGTTGCGAGAGAGTTTGTGTGCATAAAAGATAAGAAGAGGGTTTTCATGCGCAGAGTGGTCGTAGTGCTCTACGATGAAAGACGGGGATTTCGGCAGATTTCTCCAATCTTTACACACAGATTGAAATCGAACGAGGGATTTCACCGGAAGCCTTTTGAGAATGTTGGTGATGATCTCCGGAGGCAGATAGAGATTGTCGCCTCCCGTTGCCATCTGCTTGCCGGACGGAATTTGGGTCGATGGAGAATTGGAGACGAAGAGGGATTTCACAGTGTCGATGATGAACTTCAGGGGCAGACAGATCGCCATCTTCTTGCTGGACGGGATTAGGGTTAATGGAGAGAAGGAGACGATTATTTTGTGGTCAATATACGAGCGCAAATGATTCAGAAACGATATAACCTAGTTTTCTTTATGTGTGTGTGTGTATCATTCCTGTTATTATCTTTTAAATCAGATATGTAATGTAATTCTTATCATTATCTCACTTTGGAGAGATTTAGATGATTTGATAAGATTTCAGGTCAAAAACATGATTCGATAACCCACTGTACAGGTAAGGATTATAAATATATTTTCCCCTAAAAATTCTCTCTCAATTATGTTTTTTAAATCTATTTATGTCTTTAACGTGTGCTAATATAATTTCCTTGGATTCCCTGCACTTGGCACTTCCTTTATTTATATATTTTGTTGACAAAAAAATAGTTTAAATTTTATTATTCTTGATATTTTTTTTTGAAAAAAATTATAATGAAAATACTAGGACTGATATTTAAATTGAAATAATACAAAATAAACCAGAATTTATACCAGCTAGTTTAGTGTATATACTGATCACGAAATGAGCTGCACGGATAATGATTCCCTGCACTTACTTTTTCTTACAAGTTTCACTTATTATATTTTAATATTGATAATTTAGTAGATTAAATAGAAAAAAAATATTATTAAGATATTTATCGTTATATAAGATAAAATAAAAATTCTGAAATTTTAAAAATAAATTCATTGATTATTATTATTATAACAACTACTATAATAAATACAAATTTTTTTCTTGCCAGCACTATAATAACTACAAATTGAGTGTTAATTTGAAACATTTATAAACAATAAAATAAGAAGACAAACACAGAAAAGATATTATAAAGGGAAAGAGACAAATAAATACTACTTGAACTTTAAAATCTCAAATCAATGATTTCTCCAAAAACCTGAGTTTTCGATTGCTATATTCTTTTTATCAATCACATTACTCTTATTATCAACAAGATCAATTTGAGATTTTGAAGTTCAAGTGGTATTTGAGTGTCTTTTTCCCTCTTATAAATGAAAGAAAAAATAAAAATTTACACATCTGGGTGTGCAATGGAAATAAAAATAATTTTACCTTTTTTATCAAAAAAATATTTCAATGGTTTTTTTTTTTTTTTTTTTGCTAATCATAGGTATAGTATCCTGCTACTGGAGGCATTGTCGGGCACTAAATATGAACACCTCTCTCAGTGGGGATTCGTGGTTCCCTACATTGTGAGAGACTGAACTCTTCCGCTGGACCCTACCCTATTGGTAAAGAATCTGGTGTTTGGTTAAATGAAAATGTGAAGATTGTTGGGCTTTGGGTACATTTCCACCCTTGACCCAGCCCCGGTATGGATCCATTGCCTATTTCCCTACAAGTAAACCGAGAGAGATTACATCAAACTATTAGATTTTAAACTTGGCTGGAACATAGCACCACCATAGAACACACAGAATTTGTTGCCACCATTTAATTTTGAAGGGGTGAAAACTTATATAGGATGATGACTCGCGAAAGAAGATCGCAAAACAACACAACTCAAGAATACAGAAAGGCTCCCAATTCCGACTGAGCGAATTATTGCAAGGAAGCAAGAAAATAGCATAAGCAGGGGGAAAAAAGAGCAGAGCTTGACAAGTGAGCAACTTAGTTTCTTATATTAGTTAGATGATGCTGGTAAAAAATAAAGAGGACATAAAAATTGAGAAAGACAAAAGGGAGGTGGCATTAATGTCATTGTTTAACTCCCCTCTATCACCCCCAAGTGTGAGTAGCGTCAAAGAAGAGAGGTGATGATAAAATGGACAAGCAAGGGGGTGAGGCTGGGGAGTTGAGTTATAGGTACGAGGATCAGAGAAACATGAACGTTTTAAAAAGAAGAAGAGGAAGACAAGGAGCATGCGAAGAGCTTCAATGGCAGATTCTTGAATTGATTAACGAAGAAGGGATTGATCAAATTGAGGAACAATATGAGAATGAGAGATAGGCAGGGATCAAGACGCATGGTTTAAAAAAAAAAAAGAAATTCAAGGGCAATATGATCATTTAACAAGATTCAGAGATCTCAAAGTAGGCCTCTTGACCTGATTAAGAATTTGTCAAATCTAGATTTGAATATTGGAAAAAAGATCCATAATACCACTTGAACTTTAAAGTCCCAATTTAAATTTATTGACAATAAGAGTAATGGAATTAACAGAAAAAGTATATCAATTGACAACTCAAATTTTTAGAAAATTACTAATTTAAGATATTGAAGTTAAAGTGGTATTTAAGTGTCTTTTTCCCTTAAATATTTTAGCTATATTTATTGGGGATTCTCCCTATTATTTTTTCTATAATGAGCTATTTATATTAATATTATCAAACGAGATCTTATATATATATATATATATATATTTTTAGTACATAGGCCTTCTCCATAGATAGTGATGTTGGATATATCATAACAACCTCTAACTAATGAGCCACCCAAGTGGCAACGGGCTGGTCTAAATAACAAAGTCTAACTAGTTGAATTTGCACTCTTTACCTATCAAATTTTTTGAAGTTCATATACCAGAAATAAAACAATGACCAAGCACATAGTAAGAAACTAAAATATTTTCAAGTGATAGTATGAATATAACGATTAACACCTTCACCTAAAGTACAGGGAAGGAACAAGAGAATATGAAAAAATAAATGGAGCATTAACATAGTACAGCCTTGAGAGGGCATTCTACCAAGCATAACACGACATTTAAGAAAAAACATAAGTAATGAGAGAGTAATACTGTGGCCTTCCAGTAAGATGAGAGTGCCTCCTTAACTGCTTCTTCACATTCAGCACCAACCTTGAACTCAGACAAATATCTATATTGATCTCCTATCACTCTCCAATAAACTACTTTTGTCTCTAGGGGATTAGGAGCGTTGAGCAGCGACTTCAAGAGCAGTATGATGCTATTGTATTACTCATTGAGCTGAGAATCAACACCAGACTTGTATGTGTTGAAGAGAGACATATGACAAGCCCTCCTAGCAACTCGGAGGGACTCGACCACGTTCTTGTGAGCAATGGAGAGGAGGTTCATCTCCTCATGCATGGGTGAGTTGGATTTTTTGTGTGGGCTGTACTAGCCTCTTCATGAAGTGGATAACCTCATCATATCTTCCTCCTTTCTTTGCAAGCTTAGCCAAGTAGAGGC
Organism: Inga oerstediana; assembly: GCA_963210345.1. Taxonomy (NCBI): domain Eukaryota; kingdom Viridiplantae; phylum Streptophyta; class Magnoliopsida; order Fabales; family Fabaceae; genus Inga; species Inga oerstediana. The sequence continues at coordinate 16,790,411 of OY723400.1, forward strand.
ATTGGGTCCTCTGGAGGTCTTTGCCGTCGAAGAAGAAAGCCATGAAGAGAGGGGGAGTGAGGCTGAGAGGGAGGGTGAGGGTGAGGGTGAGGGAAAGATGTTAAGGAGCTGTTTTTGAGTGGAAATGAGTGTTTATTCATCTAATATTTATAAGAGTACAGAGTCAATGGGAAAATAAAGGAGGAGTACATAGTTCAGCCAAGTCGAAGTTTCATATGTATTTCATTAGCAGATATTACATACTCCATTGAGGAAAGGGCCTCATTAGCTAAACGACAGCTGTGTGTCTTCATTAGCGTGTGTGTGTGTTATAATATATTTATACTCACACTTAATGATATAGCAAAAGTAATACCATTTGTCTGTATTTCTCTCTGCCCATAAGGGTTTTATCTTCAACGGACGGTAAAAGGATAAGATACATTCATAAAGAGCTCGCAGCTTTTCCTCTCCCCTCACAAACACACGGATTTGGAAACTTTTAAGGAGCCAGGGATAAAGTAGAGATAGCAGTAACACTATTATTTTATGTTTAGGAGTTTTGGGAGTAGTGTGTAGGCATACGATGATCATGGAGCTATGAGTGCTAGGAAAGATATTGCAGAAAGGAAGCTGATTTAAATGTCCAAAATCAAGGTTTTTCCAATGGAAAAAATTTCTCAATAACAATTCATGAGAGCTTAAAAATAATTTTTTATTCTTGATCAAATGCCATAGTTGAATCTGCACTCTTTACATATCAAATTTTTCTGAAGTTCCTATGCCTGAAATAAAACAATGACCAAGCATTAACTTATATATCAGAAAAATATCAATATAATATGGATAAGACATATATGTGAACTAATCAACAAAATAAAAAGCAATTCAATAAGGCCGATAACAAAGAAGACATTACTCTAGTAAAGTAAAATAGGATCACTTATCTTTCAATAAGGCCTATAACAGTTCAATAGTGCATGTAACTTGAATAGAAGATGTAGTTGACAATGCTTTCATTATGCATATATAGTCAATTTTGAGATGGTCACATGTTGCTATTCATAAATGTAAACAGACTAACTGTCAAAACTGCCTAACCCAATCTACAATATTATTGTTCTATGTCTGTACTCCTTATTGATAAAATTGATGGCAGAATCAAAGACCAAGATAACTTGATCTTGATGTTAAATTGCTTCTTCAAGGATTTATGATGGGAATGTCTCAAAAATGTCAAAACTTATCTCCAGAATGTTGTCAACTTGTCATGTCAATTTGTCCTATAGAAAACTATTTCTTGAGAGAGATAATTTGATCTTAATCTGCTTCAAGGATGCATACTGGGAAGCCCTAAAGGGTAGTAAATTTCTTTTGGGCTGCTATTATGAGGAATGTTTCAATTTTACCATTGTAACAGAAAAGTGGAAAAGCTTTAGCATTACAACACAAATTTAATTAACGGAGAATAAAGGTTTTTGTCATTGTATCTGGTAGAGATTTGCTTCAGCTGCTATGCGGGCATGGTTTTCACATCTTCTCTCCACCAACTATAGATCTAAATATGAGAACACATCATAAATCATAAATTGAAAATAAACCAAAGGAGCAATTAATGGTTGGATGACATCATGATGAAATCAATTGTTAAATTCTAAGACTATAGTTGACCAACAACAATTTGATCATTGTTAGAAATATAAATTAACACACTGCTTTTTCTTTTTTGGCCTAGCATGCATATCAAAATTAAACACTTGTCTCACGCACACATGTAATATATACATGGGGTCAATCGTACAGGGACACGAAACTGGGGCAGGGAAAGCTACACGGCCTCCGTTTTTTATCATGATCTCAATCTAACCAAAAAGTAGGATGATATGGACTCTGGAAATAAAGCTTAAAATGGTTGTATAAATTCAAAGTGGTAGCTTAATAGAGGGTTTATTATTTGTTTTGAGGCGCGGTCTTTTAATTCTTATATATATTGAGAGGCGCCAAAACTAAAACAGAACACAGTAAGGATAAAATATGACAGTAGCATGCTACTACCTCCAATCCTAAATATAAGATCTAATTGATTTTTCTTTAGAGAGAGTAAGAAAAAAAACAAGTTATTTAATCATATCATATATTGTGTACAATTAAATTATATATCAGTTTATAAGTCAGACAAATTGGTTTGGAGAAAACATGATAAATATAAATAATTTAAAGTAATTTAGTTAGCTTCTTTAATCTCCCCAAAAAAGTCGATTGGATTTTATTTTTAGGACCGGAGAGAGTAATAAATAAATAAATAATAAAACATGATTGATATAGTTCAGCCTCCTTTATTGAAGTGGAAGTGGAAGGTAATTTGCCAATCAACTTGAAGATGGATACCGTTGGGGAAAATATAGCCAGAAAGTTGTCAAAAATGGCCCTTAGCTTATTCCCTTACACAAGTAGATGTTCAATTCATTGGTGAAATGTATAAATAAGGAATTAAAAAAGGATATAAAAAAAAGTAGTATATGTCAGATGAGCCCTTTCAATCAACTAAGGTGTGTGGCACTAAAAATGACAATAAATTAAGAGAGTGCATTATTTTTAAAACCCTCCTTTCTTCTTCCTCCTTTTGTTTCATACTTTCATCTTCTCTTTAATGAGGGGTAAATTAATAAACAAGATTTAATTTAATATGGTTTTTTTATTAAAATATAAACTTTAAAAATCTTTTTAGAATATTCTTTAACGGTGTTAATGGTTTGGACTTAAATGTATGTTTGCAAAATAGAATGGATGTTTGCGTAATTAAAACAAGAATGAAGGGTGGTCAGAGTATTTTACACTTTAACAAACTAGCAAGTTAGTTAAGAATGGAGCTTAAATTTATAAAAATGCATTTTCATGCTTTCATTTTATATTTTACATTTATCTATTTTTATGAAATAAACACAGTATGATTTGGTTGGCAAAAAAATACAGTATGATTTGAGCTATAGTTATCTGTTAATGTTCATTTTTCCTTTTTGTTTATACAAGTTCACTTTTCCTTCTATATTTAGGAAAAATTAATTTTTTGTCCTCTTAAGTTTTGACTTGGTTTCAACATGCTTGGTATGCAAAAAATCTTGCATAGGTGTGTCGTTTAACAAATTATCTCCTTTCTTGATAAGTGCTCTTCCATGAGTTTGATTTAAACTTGTGTTTTCATCCTTAGCGGGACGAAACCACTTACTATCTCGGCAACTAGTTGTTGGTACTTGCACAATCGGTTTAGATATCTTCTTATTGCTAATTATTGTCCTTATAGAAGGGTGTGAGGGCTGAAATAAAATAGAGTTGGTTCAATATCTTAACAAAATGTTTTCTTTTGGTTATTATTTATATTATTTAGTTATTTTTTTTATTTAATTATTTTTTAATCATTTAATCTCTATAGTGATTTTTTATAAAAATACACAATGATTTTTATATTAATCACTATATTAATTATTGAATTTTTAAATTCAAATATGAAGTTGACTAATAAATAATCATTAAGGGTAATATGGATATTTTTACATTTTTCTTACTCATCTTATTATCATTTTCAACTTTCCAGACATAAATTTTCCTGTCAAATTATTTTCTATTATAGTACATATCAAATATTACTAGTAAGGTCTTGATAAGAAAATTATCAATCCACTTTACCTCCCAAATGCATTATTTTTCCCAAATATCCTATTGATTATACATAGTAAGTAGGTTTATATGAAGAAGTAATTATAATGCACATGATTAAGAAGGATATATTTTAGAGATACCCATTTATATCTGTTACAAATAATTACCTTATGAATTTTCTTAATATCCATAAATTCATAGAGGTGCAATTATATTAAGGATTTGAAAGATCACGACCATAAATTTTTTAATTTGATCATTACAGAAATATAAATTAACTCATTGTTTTTAGCTGGCATGCCTATATATCCAAATTGGATAGGCACCGTGATTATTAGTTAGTTTAACCATTTTATAATTTAATCCTTATGTTTTAGAGTACATGTCAGGGATTGAGTTATAAAATGATTGAAATTATAGGGACTAAATTACAGTAGTTTAAACTTGAGGGGCTGAGTTACAACAGAGTCAAAACATTAGGATTGAGTTACACCGAGTCAAAATGTAAAGACTAAGTTACAACTAAGTCAAAATTATAAGGACTCAAAGATTAATTTTCCCCAAATTCTTTTTTGATAATTTGTCGTGTCTTATTCTTATGACTAAGGTTCTGAAACCCGGACCGGTCATTGAACCGGTTGGAGTATTGGGTCAAGGGTCAGTGAGTCAGATCGGAATTAAACCGGAGTTAGACCGGTGAGGAAGGAAAGATTTTAAAGTTATTTATATAAAATTTTAAATAAAATAATAAAAAAAATTAAAAAACTCGGTCAAATTGTGAGAAAACTGGTCAAACCAAATAAAAACCGGTTGAACCGAGGTTAGATACCAAATCGGACTGGTCGGACAATCGGTCTGACGATTTCGTGGTCAAACTGACCGGTCCGATCCGAACCTGAGAACAATGCTTATGACTCCTATTTTTAACAGCTTTCATTTGCTTTTTCTTGTCCTCATACTTTATTGTTATCCGTCAAAGTTCAAATGTCCCTTTGTTGCTTTCGTCTTTTCATTTCATTCCTTTTTTTTTTTCGGTGAAAGTATGGGCCAGGCCCATTGTAGACTTTACTGGCATTTTGCGAGGGTTGCCAACTCCCTCCATATCTTTTTTTTAAGGTATTACGCACTGACTCTGGGGGCGTCTTTTCTTTTGTTTTCTATCGTACTCTACCCCTGCGTCTTAATATATACCACATCATATTTAGGAAGGCCATGACACATTTTTAATAAAAAACTAATTTAACTAATTTTCTTAATTTAATTAAGTAGATCTTATATTATTGATCGGAGACAATACTTAATTATTTTCTTGACATTTGAGATTTGACTAACTTTTCTTTTCTTTTTTTAGACAATTTATTTATTTTTAAATTTTCATAAGTTTAGAAAAAAATTGAGTTCATGTAGAATGCACAAGATTGAAGCTAGCTCTTATAAATTTGACCAAAAGAGAAAAGAAGCTAGTTTATATAAAATCAAGAATGCATTAAAGGGATATCGATATTGAAAGAGAAGGCTTTATAAAAAAAAGAAGAAGAAGAAGAAGAAAGAAAGAAAGAGAAGGCAAATGAAAAAAAAAAAAAAAAATCCTAGATCCAATTTCCAAAATCATTTTTTCCCCTCTTGTTTTGCCTGGAGAGCAACACTTAATTCAATGCAAGCAATAAAACCATGCATAAAGTTATATATATTGCCAAAAACATAACCAACCTAAACTCTATATATATATAACTTTATGGACATTGCCCATCAAAGGCTCAAACTTTAAATTATTTGCAAATAAATATAACGAACAGGTCTAATAATAGCATGAAAATTATTTGTATAAATATGAAAAGTCAAGGATATTTATTGTAAAATTTCAAAGATTGAAAAAATTTATAATGTAAGTTTATAAAATTTTATATAATTTAATTTAAAACGTAATATGAAAGGGAGATATGAAAAGGTAACGGCCAGCATCTACAGATCAAGCACACTTATGATATGAAAGGGAGATTAATGTCAAATTAAAAAATCCATGTCGCTCAGTAAGAGGCTTAGTAAATGAACAAAGGAAAATAAGAGTCACCAGAGTCTAAATTTTGATAAAATGTACTTCAAGGGGACCACACTGCCCTTGTCAAGTCATATATAAAACTAGCACACTTCTAATATGGCTATTTCGTTCAGATGAAGAATAGGGGCCGCCATGGCCTCTTGGCCATCATTTCCTGCATAAAATGACCAGAATAGTGTAGTCAACCATATTGCTTGATAATGTCCAAAAGAGCGAATTTGTAGTGCTTCCTCTTGTCTTTAATATATAACATATATTCATCAATCTATATACATAACATATTTATCTAATTTGATTAAATTAATGAAATTAGTTAAGTTACTTAATATAGCACATTTTTTCTAAAATACTCCATAATTATCTTCCTTAATTCCTCCATTTTCTGTTCTCATTGATTATTGTTGAGGGAGTGTCAGTAGGGGTAGATTAGGAAAATGTTGACCAATACTGTAAATAAGTCTTATACTTAGGAGTAACATCAACTCTTCAAATAGGTCACATATTAACGACAAGAGGAAGTAACTTACAGGGGCCTCAGACTCCCAAGTGTTCAGATTATCTCTCAAAAGCTTCATCAAAACTGTTGTGAAGCTTTCTTCATATGGTCCTCTTCCAAAAGTTCTCACCAGCTCATCTGCTGCCTCTTCATGAGCCTATCAAAAATGAAAATAAGCTCAGCAAGCATAACATAAACGGGAAATAAAGAAAAGATAGATTTTTTTTTTTATACCTCTTTAGCCATCCCAGATGCTTTACAAGGTTTCTTAAGAATTTCATAGTAGAAGACGGAGAAGTTAAGTACCAGACTCAACTTTGTGGGATTAGTGGCAGGAAGTTTGTCAACCAATACCTAGGCAATCATAAACAAATACAAATTCAACGTGAATGTATCATTATATATATGTGTGTGTGGGTTACAAGCCTTGAAAATAAACTAGCAACAAAATCAAAATGGTAAAAATAGCAGAAGACAGAAATTTCAGGGAGAAGAAGAGGGAAGACGCCACAGAGAAGGAAGAAGTGCCATGCAAAATTCACTGCCTCATTCATGACATAGCCACACCCAATATGGCCCGGCCTTCCTATGCCAAGTGGCCGGCCTCTTGCGTTTCTTGGCCCATTCTCTTCCCAAACCATATTATCCACTTGCCCTGGCTTCCTATGCGTATTGGGCCTCTTTAGTTTTTGGCCCATTCCTTTCCCAAACCATAGTTTCCACTGGCCCATAATAAATCTAGGATCATGACACATTCCTTTAATACAATCCCACGCAATAATAAATTTCTTACTGGTGCTTAGAGCCATTAAGGTAAGAATCTTCTATTACGTGCTAATTAATTAGTTCATTGATATTCATCTAATAATTAATAATTTACTTTAATTCATTAAGTTGGCTTACAATTATAATTAGTTTGTCCACCTGATTTTATATATATATATATATATATATATATGCATACATATATATAGCCTTAAAAGCAAATTAAACTGGCATAGGGATCACTTTAAACTTTGATTGATTATATCTGTGAAGTTTAGGAGAATAAACAAACAATGTGATATATATAAAACTGCGGTAGACTTTGATAAATCAAAATCAAGTTCTACTAGAATGAAGGTCTAAGTAGAAATATTTAATTATCCAGACTACATTCAGGCACTGAAGCAAATTTAATGATGGAAACGTCAAGTGTGTGTGTGCGTGTGAGAGAGAGAGAGAGAGAGAGAGAGAGAGAGAGAGACCTGCGCGGTGTGGTAGGATGAAAGGGCGTCACCAGCAGCCCTGGACCATGCTTTCCCAACCATGAACTCGGCCAAGTACCTATTATAGTCCCCTATCATGATCCTATAAAAAGCCTCCGTCTCTTTGTCACGGCGGAAAGGTTGGTTAGGACGGGGAGAACCAACCTTGTCAAGTGTTCGAATGAGTGTGGAATTCAACAGTTCCAAGACGGTGACACACAGTTGGGACAACTCCATCTCTACCTTTGAAATATATGCCCTAACAAGACGGAGATACTCACTGTTAATGGCACAATTGTACTCAGCGATGCGTGAGGCCCGCCAGGCAACTTGGAGGGATTGGACCAGGTTCTTGTGGGCGAGTGAGAGCAGAGTCCTCTCCTCATCGGTGAGCTCCCTCTCCTCATCGGAGAGGTCGGGACGATCAGTACACAGGACTAGTTTCCGCATAAAGTATGCCATTTCTTCGTATCTCCCAGCTTTCTCAGTTAGTTTAGCTAAATATAACCACTCGTCTCTCTTTAGGTTTTCTCCGCCGAACAGAGACGCCATTTTTTTCCAATGTTGAAGAGAGACCCAGGGCTGTGAGAGGGAGGCTAGGCAGTGAGCTAGGGTAAGAGTAAGAGTGACTGTGTGTGTGAGAGTGAAAGAGTGCGTGTGTGTGTGTGAGAGAGAGAGAGAGAGAGGGATTATGCTGCGACGCTGCAACGGACTCGTATATGCTCCGCACGTACGTACGGATTGCGCCTGCCCATGCATTTTGAACATTGGTACTGTCAGAGAAAATAATGTAAATAAATTAAACAAACTAATTAAGTTCTACAGATTAAGAAGCTGCTACGTCTTCAACTTTAAGTCCCTGGATTAATTGAATTGACATTTATATTTTTAAACTAGTCATATAGATTTGACTCCATTTTTATATATGTGTGCTTTTATGAAATATATACTATGATATATGTAGTATACAAGTGAAGTGGCTTACTGGCCCAAAAAAACACAAGTGAAGTGGCCAAGTGCATACCAAATATATATATATATTTATATATATATATATGGTTACTCTATCTATATTAATATATATAGATAGGATCATAAAATAAGGAAAAAATCTTGCTCACACTCTAAATTTTGATTAAACATATGGTTACTCTCCAACAGTACAGATTGTTAATTAATTTATGAGAACTTGATTCTTCAAACTTTATTTAATTAAAACTAAGAAAGAATAGCTTATTATTTTGATAAATTTACATCATTCATGCCTATATATGGACATGAATGAAAATTAAAGAAACATTGGACAACAAAAGAAATAGTGATGATGAAAGCATATTATATCAGAGCGAGTCTCATAATTACAAATTCAGAGGAAGACAAAAATCGAAGAAGGAAATAGAAATAAAAAATAAGGAATTCAAGCAACCTAGCAGGCTGGCACGGTGGTATGTAATTGTGCTTGCCATGAAGACAAGTTGTCTATTCCCTTAGCCTAACCGTTTACACAGTGGTCTCATGATTTTGTAGGCTTGCTACCTCTCCTCCCTAGGGATGTGTTCATCTCCCAATTTCACCATTAGATTCATTTTAAATGGTTTAGATTTAATTTGACTTAATTTTTATATTTTAAATAAAATTTTGTTTTATTATATGCAGTATTTAAAATAAAGATAATCTTATAACTATCGCTTTTCATAAAAATGAATTTATCATTTAATTTATAAAATCATAAATTTTAAATTTGGACCATTCAAATTAAAGTTTAAATGGTTAGGATCTCATCACAGTAACAAGAAATTAGTTGCTTATCACTATGATCACTATGATGAATACAGAATGCAGACCCCTCCTACCTGAATTGCAAAATCAACACACAGATCCTTCCTATTTTTGCATGTCATCATCTTTCTTTTAAATTAGGGTTTTTTTTTAGCCTTGCAGGAAACCTTTATTTATGCAAACATTCATAAACATGCTAAAGAAAGGATTAAAGAGGAAAAAAAATAAAGACAGAAAGAGAACATTAATAAGAAATTAAAATGATGAATATAATATAGGTGCTTTTCATATATATATATATATATAGAGAGAGAGAGAGAGAGAGAGAGAGAGAGAGAGAGAGAGATAGAGACTTTCAATTTTCTGGAGCAAATAGTTGCTTGATCTGGTATAATTTTCCCCGCCTATGTGGACTCATCCATGTGTCTAACCTAACGAACATTAACAATTTAATATAAGTTGATCTTGAGTCCATGGATTAATTTACAGCCCATTTTAACTGATATATTATTTTTCATTAACGAATATGATAAATCTATTTCTGCACAAATATGTGTGTATAAACGAATTGAATATCTGTTTGTACATATATAATATATGACATGCCAACCACGAGCCATATTTTTCTTGATTATGCAACCCTCACAAAGACTTAAAATATAGCCCCCGTTTGTAAGAGATTTTAGATCCCATTTCACTTGATTCGTTTTAACTGGATATATATAAGCTTTGTGACTTTTGATTGAAGATTATATTCTTTCTGTGAGATGTATTTTATATTCTCACTCATTTAAATATGTACTTAAAAGGGAAGGACTAGCATGTCACTCATTCTGTAGTAAAAACAATTTGAAGGATAAAAAATTAAATATACACCATATTCTTAAAAATATATATATATATGTCCTCTTATTTCACAAGCTCCCTTATATGTTCTAGTTTCTTGTTCTCCGTAATTTTTGCATCCGCGCATTTACTTGTACGGAGATATTCACTGGGCCTGCCACGTGGCCAAATTAAAATGCTTTGCATCTCGCCTCCTTCTTTTTGGCTCACTCACCCCTATTCCTTGCAGCTCATCATAATATATATAACCCTATGTGGCATCCAAAAATCCCTATTACTCATACTGATGGATGAATCATGAATCTAGCAACAGTCAAGTTTCTTATAACCATTTTGTCAAGTTCTCCAATCATATGTGACCATGTGTCCTAGTGTCCTATTTTTAATTATTATTATTTAATTATAAACTCATAATAAAAAAAAAGATACATGGCAATGTGTGATTGGAGAACTTGAGATAATGTATATAAAGAACTTGATGGAAGTATGATCCTAAAATGAAACAACAAATCAAAAAGAGTCCTTTCTTTACCCCCCATCAATTAATCAAAGCCCTAGAAAAATGGAGAAAAAATAACTTCTTATTCTAATAAATTTATGTCGTTCATGATTTTTTAAAAAATAATAATTCTTATATCCATTCATTTCTATAAATTTTCAACGTCAAAGCCATTTTCAAAATTTATTGTTTATCATGTTATGAACCAAGAAATCGTTTTCTCATCTTTTTGCAATAAAATATAAATTGTTTGAAAGGAAGATTTTAAAAAACAAAAACACACAAGAAATTATGAAGAGATATTATCTGTGTCCGGATGCCGTGTGTATGACATCACCTGTGAAAGACTTGCCTCTTCTTTTTCTTTTTCTTTTTTTCCTTTGAAAAAAACAGCTTGCATACAGTTTTATCCCAAAAAAACTACTCCAAAGCGTAAATAATTTTTAGGGAGAGTTTCAATTAAATCCAATTGAAATATTCAAAGTCAAAATTTAGCCTACACTTTTAACCAATGTTTTAAAAGCCGGACCGGAAGTCGAGCCGGCAAGGTCAACGGGTCATGGTTCAACCGGTTGGAACGGTCGAGCCGTTCGGTCGGACCGGTGACATAATAATTAAATTTAAAAATAATATATATTATATATTATAATTAATCTTCAGTCCAATTTCATATGAAGTTAATAAAGTCGCAAAATACCATTTAAGGAAGACCAATCATCAACTTAACAAAATATATTAACAATAATAATTTCATGACTTGTCAAATATTGGTGGCTCTTGATTGATCCTAGCATGAGTTTCTTAAAAGACATTAGACCATACCACTCTGGTCCTATTTATAAGTTTTTTTTTTACAAAAAAAAGGGTCCTATTTATCAGTCTAGTTTCAGTGTAATAAATGAGATTGTGATAATTTTACCTCTATTTATTGTACAAATGAAGAAATAATTTAAAGATAGATAGAGAAGAAAGAGTTGAAAAGTAGCCATTCATAAATGAGGGCATAGTCATAAATTTACCCCATTATCATTGAGTTAACTACCTCTCTTTGGTATGTGAAATTTAGTTAGAATGAACTTATAAATACAATTAGAGTGGTAAATGTCATCAACATCTTGAGAAAATGACCTAAAATTAAGACCTTCAATTCAATTTCAGTATTTCTAATTTCATCCTTAGCTTGGGGATAAACCTCATTGTCTTGTTCTTTAAAAGCATTTTTATAAAATAGTTTGCAACAAACTAAATTATTAAAATTAGTAATATATAATATACTTGGCAAAAAAAATAGTAACATGTAATATAAATAAAATAACATGTCTAAAATTTATATAACATTTTTTTAATTTTTTTTTCCAGCATCAAATATAAAAAAAATTGAAAAAAAAAATTCTTGCTTTTTAATTGGACCGGACGGTTTTTGAAAAACCGGTCCGGTTTCCGGCTCAATAACGGTTGATGGCTCAAAACCGGCCAAACGACGGTCCAAAACGGCTCCCTTAGAAAAACGGCTCAACGTATAAATCCGGCCCGCTTCAATGACCGGCCGACGGTCCAACCGGTCCGACCCCCCGGTCCGGTCCGGTTCTCTAAACAGTGCTTTTAACAAATTCTTAATGAGACCAAGAGGCCTAATTAAGAATTTTTTAATGTTGTTAATAGACCAAAATGGCCTTTGTTATTTAAAAGGAAAATTTAAGGTAAATAAAAAAAGGAATTTCTAAATTATGCCTCATCTAACTTAACCTAATTAATAAGTATTCAAACTAGCATGCATTTGTTATTTTAACTTTAGTTGTCTGATATTTTTTTTTATATATTTATATTATGTCTCTATCAACGACGATACTTAAATTATTTGGGCAGCATCACGTTCATATTTCAATGGAGGGGGAAAATAACTTAAATATATTAAAAATTTGAGAATTTCACATATAATTTCAAGCCTAACTCCTCCACTTTAACCAAACTTAATTATTATTTCCTTTGTAAAATAACGCAACAATAATTTAGAATTTGTTGTTTCATCACTGCAGACATAAATAAATAAAATGAAACCGTGTGTGTGGGGACCCAAAAATAATTTGCACCATACAAAATCAATAATTAAACTTGAAGATTAAATTCTTGATATGCAAATGGATCCTCGGCACATCTATAGATGGCTAAAACATGAACAACATTAGACAAACTAGATAGAGAATTGTATGTCAAATTTTGGAAATTAATGAATGAATTATATATATATATATATATATGTATATAATAGGATGAAATATAAAATAGAAAGATTGATAATTTGTGGAGATGATAAACACAAAAGCCACTCATTTTATATAAAGCTTCACAATCAAGAAGCATAAAATTTTAGAATTATGCTAAGTATTTTATTTTTATTAATTAAACTAGTGTGGATCGATGTGTTGTATATATGAAATATGAAAAATGAGTGGTATTATTTATAAGTCACTATTTTGTTAAAGTTTGTAGATCATACTTTTCAAAAGAAAAAACTCTATCGAACGTCCGTAATTAAAATAACATATGGATACTAATTATATTGTATAGTTAATAATTAATTTAAGTCAGTTAAGGCTTAATTTAGAAATCCATTTTTTTATTTTTAACTATCTTCATTTTCCTTTTTAATGGCATATTGGCATTCTGGTCTTTCAACAACATTAAGAAACTTTAAAAAGGCATCTTAGCCTGATTAAGAATTTATTAAAAATGTAGGCCCAATTTTAGTTTTAGTTATTTCAAACAGACTTAATTAAGATTTTCCCTTCTTTTACATGTATAAAGCATACATGTGCATGTGTTTTGGGGAGGCGAATGATATGTATAGCTCACATGGAAGGTACTATTTAATCATTTTAATTAATAATATTGAAAATAGTAAATATATTAACTCTCACGTGATAAAACGATTGATATTAGGAATTTTATTAGGTTAATTACATAGAAATATAATTTTAAATATATGCTTAATAGGAATATATTCCACTACAAAAAGAACATTAAATTTCTGACAGAAGTTTCCACTCTGTCGGAAAAGTTTTCGGTGGAATTTTTCCGTGGAAAATTTGGCCACAAAAAATATTCCTTGGCAAATTTGTCCAAAGTCCCGTGGCAAATAATTTTGTCACATAATTTCTGACGGAATAATTTCATGGCTAATTTTTTCATAAAATTAGCCACAGAAATTTCCGTGACTAATTTTGTCGGAAAATTTAAAAAATTATTGTTATTTAATTAAGTATTATTTTTTAAAAAATATATTTATAAAAATTAAAATTATGATATTATTAGCCATACAAATATTTATTAGTTATTAATTAATGTTAATAAAAAAAATTAATTTTATAAATTAGACTAAAATATAGTCATATAAAATTTATTTAAGATGTAAAATTTTTTAATTTGAAGTTAATTTATATTAAAAATTATAAGAATATATAAAGTTATTTTATATTATTATTACATTTATATATAAGAAACAAATATATATTTATAAATAATTGATTTTATAAAATAAGATTATATATATATAATTGTGTAAAAATAAAACGTCAAAGCAGTCAAGGCCATCCAATAAGCCATCATGCTTGTACAGGCGAGGTCATGGGTTCGAATCAAAGGAGGGCAAGTTGAGTTGCATTTCCAGAAAAAAAAAGAGGTTGTGACATGTGGCGAAGCCAAGCTACACCACGTGGCTGATCCGGGCTACGACCACAAGGTGGAGGCCGTTGGAGCTGCCACGCGCCATCGTTGGCGATGAGGTAGCGGCCGTCGGAGTTGCCATGTGGCTTTTTAAAATTTAAAAAGTTTTTATGACAAATTCCGTCAGAAATTTAGTGTTTTTTTATAGTGTTTTCAATAGGGCCAAAAATTTTGGGGAAAATCCCATAAAGTTTAGTTTGAAATAGGGAAAAGATAAATACGAGAATCTAATATCACAAGTTCCAAATTAGACTTAACAAAGGAATTTGGGATTAACAAATGTTTCTAAATAACCAACATGCCCCTTAGTTATTTAGGACTCAAATTGTCAATATGGATACTGAAGTTCTTACTTGCAATTTGTTAGTTATTATTCTCAATACATAAATAGTCAATGACAACTGACAGTATTAGGGCAACTTAAGTTGTTAATATGGATAATAAAGTTGTTAATTGTGATTCTTAAATTGATATTCTCTATATGTAAGTAGTCGATGACGCCTGACATGTATGACTTCAAAATATTGCCTTTAAGGTTATTAATATTTAGGGATCTCAAGTTGTTGATATGGATACTGAAGTTGTTAATTAGTTACAATTCTTAAATTGTTATTCTTTATACCGAGTAGTCAAAGGAATATGTGTAACAATTTGGAAATATTTGGAAACCTTAAGGGGCAACTTGGTCATTTGAAAAAATTTGCTAATTCCAAATTCTTCCCTCAGGTCTAACTTAGGATTTTTAACATTGGACTCTTTTATTTGTCTTTTCCCTATTTTAAATTATTTTTTGGGGATTTTCCCAACAATATATAACCCTATATAATATTTTTAAAAAATAAAATGTTTGAGCCGGTGGCTCCTCTTGCCTCACCTCCCTCCACCAATGGTCAGATTTGTGATTTTCAGGATGTTCATGAAAGTTTATTGAAGCATTATTATTAAGTTTTGTTTTTTTAATAGCTATAATTAAGTTTAGTTACTTTATTATGGTGTCAATGGTAGACACTACTACAAAAAGATTGAAAGGTGGCGCACATTTTGTGGCACTTCTTTAAAGAAGTGCCACAGCTGCCCCCTTTTTTTTATTTAATTTTTTTTTTAATTTTTGGGACCAGCTGTGGCGCCTAGTGGACCAGGCGCCACAGCTGGTGGGGCCAATTGTGGCGCCTGCCAAGGCAGGCGCCACAATTGGGTCTTAAAAATAAAAAAAAATTAAATAGAAAAAAAAAAGGAGCAGCTGTGGCCCCTGGTCCACCAGGCGCTACAGCTGCTCCTACCCAAGGGTGGCGCCTGCCAATTGGGTCTTAAAAATTGAAAAAAAAAATTAAATAGAAAAAAAAAGGAGCAGCTGTGGCACTTCTTTAAAGAAGTGCCACAATTGGCTGAATATGAATTTTCAACTCTCCCGCCAATCAGATTTCCCTCCTTTAACTTTACTTTTTATCTTTTCCCTCCCTTTTTCCTTTTTATTCCCTCTTCCTTAGCTCACGTTGACGCCTCTCCCCCTGTAAAAGATATCACTTTCTCTTGCACAACAAAAACACACACTCGTCTTCTTCATTAAATTCTCTTGTCCCTTTTTCCATTTTGTTTCGTTAGTCCCCACTTTTGTTCCTAGTTGTTCCCCTTTCTTCGTTAGTCCCCACTCCACAGCTCACATTTGCTCATCCTCGTCACTCAAGCTAGCGTCACCAACGTAAGAAGAAGATTGTTTCATTCTAACTTGCTTTGTTTAAATTTTTTTTAGTACAGTCAAGATAAACCGTAATATAACGTTTTCCTTTTTGCTTTGTTTAAATTTTTTGGCCGACAAACTTGCGTTTTTTAGTAATCTTTTAATTTACTTAATCATCAGTTGTTGATGTACTGTGTTCACATATCAAGTTCTTGTATTGTGATATTTTTTATGTTAGCTTTGAAGAGTATTAATGTAAGAACATTATTGTTGTAAAAAGCAAAAAAAAAAAAAAAGGGCCACAAGAAAGAAAAGAAAAAAAAAAAAAAAGAAAAAAAAAAAAAAAGGGCCTCCAGCCAGGCGCCACAGGAGGCATATCTCCTGTGGCGCCTAACCAGCCAGGCGCCACAGGAGGGATGCCTCCTGTGGCGCCTGGTTGGTTAGGCGCCACAGGAGGCTATTGAAAAAAAAAATTTAAATAGCTGTGGCGCTTCCAAGCGCCACAGCTATTTTTAGTAGCGTATAGATATGTGGCACTTCTCTAGCGCCACAGTTAATACAATTATAAGCGCCACAGCTTTAGTTTTTTATAGTAGTGAGAGCACTAATTAGAAAGTGGTAGATGATATGTTGTACCTTATGCCCAAGTCTTGTGCCGAAGAGGTTGTTGCACCTTATAAATGCTAGAAACCAGGATTAGAAGATTGAGAGAATATGTTATGCTCCAGAAACTTGAATCTATTGAGTGATAACAATACATTATATAGGATATAGGAGATAGGATCTCATCAGTGAATACCATGTGCAAGTGTAACGTGTCCTCTTAGTTACAACAAGTCTAACTAATCAGGTGTGACGTGTCCTCTTAGTTACAACAAGTCTAACTAAACACATGGTTAATATTCACCCTACTACTCTTAAAGCAAGAAGAGACTGAGTCAATTACACAGCAGAGGAATCAGCATCATCATCATCATCAGTAAACCAAACATAACTAACACTATCGTCCTTGCTCATGATGTTAAGTAGAGAGCGAAAGTGATTAAGCAAACCAAAGCGCAATGGTTTAGTGAGAATGTCAGCAACTTGTTCTGCAGCTGGAACATAGCCTACTTGAATGATACCAGCAGCGACTTTCTCCCTGATGAAATGTAAATCAAGTTCAACATGCTTTGTTTTAGCATGAAGAACTGGATTGCTGGCAAGAGCCACAACACTAGAATTGTCACACCAGACCAAAGGGGGATGGATATTTGGGATCTGCATTTCTTGTAAAAGAGCAACAACCCACATGACCTCTTGAACAGCATCAGCAATGGAACAATATTCTGCCTCAGTGGTGCAACGAGAGACCACCTGTTGTTTATGAGAGGCCCAAGTGATAGGATTCGGGCCAAGGAAAGTGCAAAAACCACTCACAGAATGACGATCATCACAATTAGAGCCCCAATCAACATCAGCGAATGGTTGAATGCGCAGTTGAGAAGCGGGCTTGATTAGAATGCCATAATGAGCTGAGCCGACAAGATAACGAAGCAACCGCTTAACACAGGCCCAATGAGTAACTCGTGGTTCTTGCAGATATTGACATAAGCGATTAACAGTGAAGGCAATATCAGGGCGTGTATAACACAAATATTCTAATTTGCCTAAAGTACTGCGATAGAGGGTAGGATCCGAAAAATAATCACCATTGTGACAGCGAGTAACTGATACACATATTTGCGTTGTGACATGAACACACCAAGATTAGACTTGTGAAATTCAATACCCAAGAAAAAGGAAAGTTCACCAAGATCTTTAAGGGAAAAGGCAGCACGCATAGTATCAACAAGACTAGAGATGCCAGATTCATTAGAACTCATGAGAATAAGATCATCAACATAGATCAGTAAATAAGTGGTACTGTAAGAGTCTGATCTAGTGAACAGACAAGGATAAGCTTTGGAGGATTCAAACTCCAGACTGTGGAGAAAATCATGAAGCTTGGTAAACCAGGCATGAGGAGCCTGTTTGAGCCCATAAAGAGATTTGTGAAGCTTACAGACAAGTGAGTGCCCAAAGTCATCAACAAACAGATGTTCAAAGCCTAGTGGAGGATCCATATAAATTTCTTCAGAAATATCACCATTTAAGAAGGCATTGTTGAAGTCAATTTGGTGCAGCTTCCAGGTGTTGGTAACTGCCAAAGTTAACAAGATTCTGATAGTAGCAGCCTTGATTACTGGACTAAATGTGTCATTGTAGTCAGCACCAGCCTCTTGAGAGGAACCCTTGGCAACCAATCTGCCTTTACGCCGAGCTAGGGTGCCATAAGCATGAGTTTTAACTTTGAAGAGCCATTTGCATCCAATGGTGCGGCGATTAGAAGGGAGAGGAACCATGTCCCATGTGCCAAATTTGACCAAGGCGTCAAATTCATCCTGAGCTGCTTGCCTCCATAAGGGATCAACGAAGGCCTCAAAAACAGTAGTGGGGCATATAATGTCATCTATAGTAAGAAAGACACGAGGCCTGAAAATGCCAGCCTTAGATCTTGTAATCATTGGATATGCATTAGAAGGCGGCACTGCACTTGCTGAAGATGCTGGAACCGTAGGTGCTGAAATGACAGAAGATGCTGGATGTGCAGTAGGGAGAGATGTCGGCGCAGGTGGCAGTTGGGAAAGGCACGGTACCATAGCCACAGAGGAGTCAAGTGCTACAGTAGTAAGGTCTGTATGTTGTTTAACACTAAATTGCTGACCACCAGGGAAGACGTGCTCATTGAACCAAACATGGCGAGAAATATAAACCTTGCCGGTTTGCAAATCCAAACACTTATAGCCTCTATGATGACTGATGTATCCAAGAAAGACACAAGATGAGGACCTGAAAGCAAGCTTGTGAGAATTGAACGGCCGTGTGTGAGGGAAACATTCACACCCAAACACTTTTAATAACAAATAATCCGGTTGACAACCAAAGAGTTTCTCATATGGGGATATATTGTCAACAGCTTTGGACGGCAATCTGTTTAAGAGGAATACAGCTGAGAGGAAAGCATCTGGCCAATAATACAGGGACAGAGAAGCATGTGCCAAGAGTGCTAAGCCAGTTTCAACAATACTACGATGGCGAAGTTCAACCAAACCATTTTGTTCAGAAGTGTAAGGACAGGAAAAACGTTGTTCAATGCCATGGTCAGTCAAGAATTGTTTGAAGGCAAGAAACTCACCTCCATTATCACTTTGAACAGGCTTAATGGTGCAGTTAAGTTTGTTTTCCACTAATAGTTTGAATTCTTTAAATTTAAGAAGAGCATCAGACTTGGGACGAAGGAAATAGATCCAGGTAAATTTGCTATAAGCATCAACAAAAGCTATATAGTAACCAAAGCCATGGGAGATCAACGGGGCAGGACCCCAAATATCCATCACTATTAATTCCAAAGGATGTGTGTAAAATGTAGGTGAAGAGGAGAAAGGCAATTTATGACTCTTCCCTAATTGACATGCAGTACAAAGAGATGGCACAACATTGGAAGCAAATGGAATTTTATTAGAAGTAAGAACAATTTTAACAGTATCTAAAGAAGGATGGCCCAGATGAGCATGCCATAATGGCAACACATCAGCAGTGAGAGTAGAATAAACTTCAGCAACACCACAATGAGCCTGTGGTGAAGGAGAATGCCCTGATGCAGCAACAGGATACAAGCCAGAGAGCTCAGGCCCATGCATAAGGATATGACGAGTCTGCAAATCCTTAACAATACTGCCATGAGGGAAAAACTCAACAGAAACCTTGTTTTCTTGCGTGAATTTAGAAATGGAAACCAAGTTTTTTTTGCATACGAGGAACACAAAGGACTCTCTTCATAGTAAACTAACCGATAGAAGATTTACCTATATGAGTGATAGCAGCAGCATCGCCAGTGACAACCTGAACCGTGCCATGAGACGTACCCGGCGCCAGAGTGTTCAGAGTGGCAGGGTCATAGGTGATGTGCTGTGTGGCACCTGAGTCAAAGTACCAGGCAGCATCAGACACCGAAGATGGAGTGGCAATATACGCCTGAGCAAGGGCTGGGGAGGGAGTGTCCTGAGGCGAATCAGTACCGACACCACCAGCAATATTGGTAGAAGAGGAGCTCGTAGATGGTGGAGTGGAAGGAGATGATAGAGTGGCAGTAGGGACTCCATCATAATGCACAGGAGAAGGGTCATTAGCAATACCATATGAAGCAAAGTAAGCACGCGATTCAGGAGTTTGTGGAATGGAAGAATCATTCTCATACCTGTAATAACAGAGACGTGCAAGATGCCCAACCTTAGAGCAGATCTGACATTGAGGATGATACGAAAATCATCCACCACGACCACGATTGCTTCGACCCCGGCCACCATGAAAAGGAGGCTGACCAGGACCGCCAGGTGGACGAGAACCATGGCCAAAAGAAGGTGGTGCTTGAGAGTAAAATGCACAGGCAGAGTCATCGCCATCATCATAATACGTATGATTTGCCTGATCTGGGATGCTATTTTGAATAAATGCCTTTTGCCTAGCTTCAGTGTCAATGAGCATGTTGATAACAGTATCCAAGTCGAAACGTGGTCTGGCCGCATTAATAACAGTAATGACAGCTTCAAATTCAGCAATTAGTCCATTAAGAATGTAAGAGATCTGAGTAGATTCATCAATCTTGTCACCGAGAACAGCAAGATGATCACACAATGATTTAATGTTGGCTAGATATTCACGCATAGTCAGAGATCCTTTCTTTTGACAACTCAATTGATTCTTATAGAGAAGAATTTTTGAATCAGATTTATTGGAGTAGAGTTTAGTAATTTTACCCCAGATCTGCGCAGAAGTATCCAGACCAACAAGTTCAGGAAGGATCGACGGTGCAACGGAGGCCAAAAGCCAAGACGCCAAAGCGGAGTCAAGCAATTCATATTCTTCAAACGCTGGATTTGGAATAATCATACCAGAGTCATCACTGATTTGAGCTAGCGGAATCACAACAGAGCCATCAAGAAAATGATGAAGACGATGTTGCTTGACCATCAAATAGACCTGCTGTTTCCAAAGCAGGAAGTTGTGATCATCTAATCGAATGGTGATTTTTTTGTTGGAGAATCCGCGAGTCGGTGCAGCAGCGACAGGAAAGGCTGGAAGCTTACCAATCGCACCATTGGAGCTAAAAAATGACATTATGATGCAAATCAATCAATCCACAGATAGAGATCGACTTGCGGCTAATGTTTACCGGAATACCAGTGGTGATTGGAGTTAGGCGGTGGTGCCTAGCTCTGATACCATGCTAGAAACCAGGATTAGAAGATTGAGAGAATATGTTATGCTCCTGAAACTTGAATCTATTGAGTGATAACAGTACATTATATAGGAGATAGGATCTCATCAGTGAACACCAAGTGCAAGTGTGACGTGTCCTCTTAGTTACAACAAGTCTAACTAATCAGGTGTGACGTGTCCTCTTTGTTACAACAAGTCTAACTAAACACATGGTTAATAATAAATAACAAGGATAATGATAGAGAAAGTTAAAAGATAAGGATTGAGTTACAAGTAAGCCAAAAGAGTAGGAACTAAATCCACCAAGTCATAGTTTAAGTGAGCTAAAAGTTTGTTTTGATAAAAAGACATTTTTTTTAAGAATAAAATATCAAGAACAAATGGTTTGTTTTGACAGAAAGAGAAATTTAATTAATTCAAAATAAGAGGAAAAAATAATTTTGTACACATACAAAAGAATGGGATGATAAAAAACAAATGAAACGGTTTTTCGAGTACATTCATTATATGTGTGTGTGTGTGTGTTATATTTGCCAAAAGTCCTTTTTATATTTGAAAAGAAGAGATTTCTCTTTTAACTTTCTTTTGCGTTTTGGATCCAAGTTGCTCCCAAATGGTGTTTCACAATACCGCCACAAACCACTTTCATATCTTCCAATTAATTATAATAAATGAGCTGATCTTCTAGAAATATCAATAAAGTATACACTGTAAGGTCTACATTTTGAATCAAAGCCAACTCACTAACTAGCTACTACATTTTGAACTACAATGTCAATACAGTACGTTACATAAAACAATTTTGCACCCCACAGCCAATTTTAGTAACTAGCTATTACATTTTGAACTCTATATATATATATATATATATATATAACAGTTAGAGGCAGATAGAGCTGAATTTCTCCATTCTACCTAAATTGTTGAGACAAAGTAAATCTATAATATAAAAAGAGAATTTCATAGCAATGCTATTCAACATACATGTCGCACACAGACATGAGGCTCTCTACATGAAATAATCTTCCACTCCTATCATTTGCAGATAAAGAGGCGGGGAACTTCAATTCATTATCAGTAATGAGATTGGACAAAAAAGCTGGGTCAAAGTTATCACACACTATTTCATTCTTCCATAAGCATATGGGATGTAAGAAAGGCAAAGTTGGTCTAATCTTATATTTCTTAGTCTAACTCCAACTCTTCCCATATGCACCACTTCCCTCTTCCAACACCCATAAAAAAGCAGATTCATGGGCATAGTAAGATTCATGCGCATGGTTTTGATTAATGATAGCAACTTTGTTGTCGTACACAACAAGCAAAATTAGATAGAGAGGAGGAACAGAGGTTGAAGAAGGTAATGGTATCAATGTAAAAACTTCCGTTGACAAGTCAAATGAAATTATTATACCAGGACGGTGTGCACCCTCCCATCCCAACCAAAATATAACCCCATTAACAGCGGCTCTTTGAGAAAATCTTGCCCTCCGTATAACTTCACATTCTACTTGTTTCCAAGAACCCGTTCTTAATGAAAAGACCTCCACCCGATCAACATAGATATTGTCTCCACTAAGAATTGTCACTATCTTGTAATCCCTAGCTACAGGACAAAACCCAAAAGCCATGCAATAGCGGCCATGATGGTTTCTTGATGTGGGTACTTGTCTGACCTCTCTAGTCGCGGGGTTCATCAACAAAAGCGAACGAAGAGGATCATCTTTTTCATAACCGAGTGCCACACAAAGTATGCCGTTGCTAGAACCAATGATGCCACTAACTCCCCTTAAGGAATCCATCGCGGGTATTCTCTCAACTTCCACAGTTTCCATCTTATAACGAAGCAAACATAAGGGCGAATATCTAGGGTTGCGAGAGAGTTTGTGTGCATAAAAGATAAGAAGAGGGTTTTCATGCGCAGAGTGGTCGTAGTGCTCTACGATGAAAGACGGGGATTTCGGCAGATTTCTCCAATCTTTACACACAGATTGAAATCGAACGAGGGATTTCACCGGAAGCCTTTTGAGAATGTTGGTGATGATCTCCGGAGGCAGATAGAGATTGTCGCCTCCCGTTGCCATCTGCTTGCCGGACGGAATTTGGGTCGATGGAGAATTGGAGACGAAGAGGGATTTCACAGTGTCGATGATGAACTTCAGGGGCAGACAGATCGCCATCTTCTTGCTGGACGGGATTAGGGTTAATGGAGAGAAGGAGACGATTATTTTGTGGTCAATATACGAGCGCAAATGATTCAGAAACGATATAACCTAGTTTTCTTTATGTGTGTGTGTGTATCATTCCTGTTATTATCTTTTAAATCAGATATGTAATGTAATTCTTATCATTATCTCACTTTGGAGAGATTTAGATGATTTGATAAGATTTCAGGTCAAAAACATGATTCGATAACCCACTGTACAGGTAAGGATTATAAATATATTTTCCCCTAAAAATTCTCTCTCAATTATGTTTTTTAAATCTATTTATGTCTTTAACGTGTGCTAATATAATTTCCTTGGATTCCCTGCACTTGGCACTTCCTTTATTTATATATTTTGTTGACAAAAAAATAGTTTAAATTTTATTATTCTTGATATTTTTTTTTGAAAAAAATTATAATGAAAATACTAGGACTGATATTTAAATTGAAATAATACAAAATAAACCAGAATTTATACCAGCTAGTTTAGTGTATATACTGATCACGAAATGAGCTGCACGGATAATGATTCCCTGCACTTACTTTTTCTTACAAGTTTCACTTATTATATTTTAATATTGATAATTTAGTAGATTAAATAGAAAAAAAATATTATTAAGATATTTATCGTTATATAAGATAAAATAAAAATTCTGAAATTTTAAAAATAAATTCATTGATTATTATTATTATAACAACTACTATAATAAATACAAATTTTTTTCTTGCCAGCACTATAATAACTACAAATTGAGTGTTAATTTGAAACATTTATAAACAATAAAATAAGAAGACAAACACAGAAAAGATATTATAAAGGGAAAGAGACAAATAAATACTACTTGAACTTTAAAATCTCAAATCAATGATTTCTCCAAAAACCTGAGTTTTCGATTGCTATATTCTTTTTATCAATCACATTACTCTTATTATCAACAAGATCAATTTGAGATTTTGAAGTTCAAGTGGTATTTGAGTGTCTTTTTCCCTCTTATAAATGAAAGAAAAAATAAAAATTTACACATCTGGGTGTGCAATGGAAATAAAAATAATTTTACCTTTTTTATCAAAAAAATATTTCAATGGTTTTTTTTTTTTTTTTTTTGCTAATCATAGGTATAGTATCCTGCTACTGGAGGCATTGTCGGGCACTAAATATGAACACCTCTCTCAGTGGGGATTCGTGGTTCCCTACATTGTGAGAGACTGAACTCTTCCGCTGGACCCTACCCTATTGGTAAAGAATCTGGTGTTTGGTTAAATGAAAATGTGAAGATTGTTGGGCTTTGGGTACATTTCCACCCTTGACCCAGCCCCGGTATGGATCCATTGCCTATTTCCCTACAAGTAAACCGAGAGAGATTACATCAAACTATTAGATTTTAAACTTGGCTGGAACATAGCACCACCATAGAACACACAGAATTTGTTGCCACCATTTAATTTTGAAGGGGTGAAAACTTATATAGGATGATGACTCGCGAAAGAAGATCGCAAAACAACACAACTCAAGAATACAGAAAGGCTCCCAATTCCGACTGAGCGAATTATTGCAAGGAAGCAAGAAAATAGCATAAGCAGGGGGAAAAAAGAGCAGAGCTTGACAAGTGAGCAACTTAGTTTCTTATATTAGTTAGATGATGCTGGTAAAAAATAAAGAGGACATAAAAATTGAGAAAGACAAAAGGGAGGTGGCATTAATGTCATTGTTTAACTCCCCTCTATCACCCCCAAGTGTGAGTAGCGTCAAAGAAGAGAGGTGATGATAAAATGGACAAGCAAGGGGGTGAGGCTGGGGAGTTGAGTTATAGGTACGAGGATCAGAGAAACATGAACGTTTTAAAAAGAAGAAGAGGAAGACAAGGAGCATGCGAAGAGCTTCAATGGCAGATTCTTGAATTGATTAACGAAGAAGGGATTGATCAAATTGAGGAACAATATGAGAATGAGAGATAGGCAGGGATCAAGACGCATGGTTTAAAAAAAAAAAAGAAATTCAAGGGCAATATGATCATTTAACAAGATTCAGAGATCTCAAAGTAGGCCTCTTGACCTGATTAAGAATTTGTCAAATCTAGATTTGAATATTGGAAAAAAGATCCATAATACCACTTGAACTTTAAAGTCCCAATTTAAATTTATTGACAATAAGAGTAATGGAATTAACAGAAAAAGTATATCAATTGACAACTCAAATTTTTAGAAAATTACTAATTTAAGATATTGAAGTTAAAGTGGTATTTAAGTGTCTTTTTCCCTTAAATATTTTAGCTATATTTATTGGGGATTCTCCCTATTATTTTTTCTATAATGAGCTATTTATATTAATATTATCAAACGAGATCTTATATATATATATATATATATATTTTTAGTACATAGGCCTTCTCCATAGATAGTGATGTTGGATATATCATAACAACCTCTAACTAATGAGCCACCCAAGTGGCAACGGGCTGGTCTAAATAACAAAGTCTAACTAGTTGAATTTGCACTCTTTACCTATCAAATTTTTTGAAGTTCATATACCAGAAATAAAACAATGACCAAGCACATAGTAAGAAACTAAAATATTTTCAAGTGATAGTATGAATATAACGATTAACACCTTCACCTAAAGTACAGGGAAGGAACAAGAGAATATGAAAAAATAAATGGAGCATTAACATAGTACAGCCTTGAGAGGGCATTCTACCAAGCATAACACGACATTTAAGAAAAAACATAAGTAATGAGAGAGTAATACTGTGGCCTTCCAGTAAGATGAGAGTGCCTCCTTAACTGCTTCTTCACATTCAGCACCAACCTTGAACTCAGACAAATATCTATATTGATCTCCTATCACTCTCCAATAAACTACTTTTGTCTCTAGGGGATTAGGAGCGTTGAGCAGCGACTTCAAGAGCAGTATGATGCTATTGTATTACTCATTGAGCTGAGAATCAACACCAGACTTGTATGTGTTGAAGAGAGACATATGACAAGCCCTCCTAGCAACTCGGAGGGACTCGACCACGTTCTTGTGAGCAATGGAGAGGAGGTTCATCTCCTCATGCATGGGTGAGTTGGATTTTTTGTGTGGGCTGTACTAGCCTCTTCATGAAGTGGATAACCTCATCATATCTTCCTCCTTTCTTTGCAAGCTTAGCCAAGTAGAGGCATTGGGTCCTCTGGAGGTCTTTGCCGTCGAA
The DNA here is from genome assembly GCA_963210345.1 of Inga oerstediana. NCBI lineage: Eukaryota > Viridiplantae > Streptophyta > Magnoliopsida > Fabales > Fabaceae > Inga > Inga oerstediana. The sequence continues at coordinate 16,817,072 of OY723400.1, forward strand.
GAAGAAAGCCATGAAGAGAGGGGGAGTGAGGCTGAGAGGGAGGGTGAGGGTGAGGGTGAGGGAAAGATGTTAAGGAGCTGTTTTTGAGTGGAAATGAGTGTTTATTCATCTAATATTTATAAGAGTACAGAGTCAATGGGAAAATAAAGGAGGAGTACATAGTTCAGCCAAGTCGAAGTTTCATATGTATTTCATTAGCAGATATTACATACTCCATTGAGGAAAGGGCCTCATTAGCTAAACGACAGCTGTGTGTCTTCATTAGCGTGTGTGTGTGTTATAATATATTTATACTCACACTTAATGATATAGCAAAAGTAATACCATTTGTCTGTATTTCTCTCTGCCCATAAGGGTTTTATCTTCAACGGACGGTAAAAGGATAAGATACATTCATAAAGAGCTCGCAGCTTTTCCTCTCCCCTCACAAACACACGGATTTGGAAACTTTTAAGGAGCCAGGGATAAAGTAGAGATAGCAGTAACACTATTATTTTATGTTTAGGAGTTTTGGGAGTAGTGTGTAGGCATACGATGATCATGGAGCTATGAGTGCTAGGAAAGATATTGCAGAAAGGAAGCTGATTTAAATGTCCAAAATCAAGGTTTTTCCAATGGAAAAAATTTCTCAATAACAATTCATGAGAGCTTAAAAATAATTTTTTATTCTTGATCAAATGCCATAGTTGAATCTGCACTCTTTACATATCAAATTTTTCTGAAGTTCCTATGCCTGAAATAAAACAATGACCAAGCATTAACTTATATATCAGAAAAATATCAATATAATATGGATAAGACATATATGTGAACTAATCAACAAAATAAAAAGCAATTCAATAAGGCCGATAACAAAGAAGACATTACTCTAGTAAAGTAAAATAGGATCACTTATCTTTCAATAAGGCCTATAACAGTTCAATAGTGCATGTAACTTGAATAGAAGATGTAGTTGACAATGCTTTCATTATGCATATATAGTCAATTTTGAGATGGTCACATGTTGCTATTCATAAATGTAAACAGACTAACTGTCAAAACTGCCTAACCCAATCTACAATATTATTGTTCTATGTCTGTACTCCTTATTGATAAAATTGATGGCAGAATCAAAGACCAAGATAACTTGATCTTGATGTTAAATTGCTTCTTCAAGGATTTATGATGGGAATGTCTCAAAAATGTCAAAACTTATCTCCAGAATGTTGTCAACTTGTCATGTCAATTTGTCCTATAGAAAACTATTTCTTGAGAGAGATAATTTGATCTTAATCTGCTTCAAGGATGCATACTGGGAAGCCCTAAAGGGTAGTAAATTTCTTTTGGGCTGCTATTATGAGGAATGTTTCAATTTTACCATTGTAACAGAAAAGTGGAAAAGCTTTAGCATTACAACACAAATTTAATTAACGGAGAATAAAGGTTTTTGTCATTGTATCTGGTAGAGATTTGCTTCAGCTGCTATGCGGGCATGGTTTTCACATCTTCTCTCCACCAACTATAGATCTAAATATGAGAACACATCATAAATCATAAATTGAAAATAAACCAAAGGAGCAATTAATGGTTGGATGACATCATGATGAAATCAATTGTTAAATTCTAAGACTATAGTTGACCAACAACAATTTGATCATTGTTAGAAATATAAATTAACACACTGCTTTTTCTTTTTTGGCCTAGCATGCATATCAAAATTAAACACTTGTCTCACGCACACATGTAATATATACATGGGGTCAATCGTACAGGGACACGAAACTGGGGCAGGGAAAGCTACACGGCCTCCGTTTTTTATCATGATCTCAATCTAACCAAAAAGTAGGATGATATGGACTCTGGAAATAAAGCTTAAAATGGTTGTATAAATTCAAAGTGGTAGCTTAATAGAGGGTTTATTATTTGTTTTGAGGCGCGGTCTTTTAATTCTTATATATATTGAGAGGCGCCAAAACTAAAACAGAACACAGTAAGGATAAAATATGACAGTAGCATGCTACTACCTCCAATCCTAAATATAAGATCTAATTGATTTTTCTTTAGAGAGAGTAAGAAAAAAAACAAGTTATTTAATCATATCATATATTGTGTACAATTAAATTATATATCAGTTTATAAGTCAGACAAATTGGTTTGGAGAAAACATGATAAATATAAATAATTTAAAGTAATTTAGTTAGCTTCTTTAATCTCCCCAAAAAAGTCGATTGGATTTTATTTTTAGGACCGGAGAGAGTAATAAATAAATAAATAATAAAACATGATTGATATAGTTCAGCCTCCTTTATTGAAGTGGAAGTGGAAGGTAATTTGCCAATCAACTTGAAGATGGATACCGTTGGGGAAAATATAGCCAGAAAGTTGTCAAAAATGGCCCTTAGCTTATTCCCTTACACAAGTAGATGTTCAATTCATTGGTGAAATGTATAAATAAGGAATTAAAAAAGGATATAAAAAAAAGTAGTATATGTCAGATGAGCCCTTTCAATCAACTAAGGTGTGTGGCACTAAAAATGACAATAAATTAAGAGAGTGCATTATTTTTAAAACCCTCCTTTCTTCTTCCTCCTTTTGTTTCATACTTTCATCTTCTCTTTAATGAGGGGTAAATTAATAAACAAGATTTAATTTAATATGGTTTTTTTATTAAAATATAAACTTTAAAAATCTTTTTAGAATATTCTTTAACGGTGTTAATGGTTTGGACTTAAATGTATGTTTGCAAAATAGAATGGATGTTTGCGTAATTAAAACAAGAATGAAGGGTGGTCAGAGTATTTTACACTTTAACAAACTAGCAAGTTAGTTAAGAATGGAGCTTAAATTTATAAAAATGCATTTTCATGCTTTCATTTTATATTTTACATTTATCTATTTTTATGAAATAAACACAGTATGATTTGGTTGGCAAAAAAATACAGTATGATTTGAGCTATAGTTATCTGTTAATGTTCATTTTTCCTTTTTGTTTATACAAGTTCACTTTTCCTTCTATATTTAGGAAAAATTAATTTTTTGTCCTCTTAAGTTTTGACTTGGTTTCAACATGCTTGGTATGCAAAAAATCTTGCATAGGTGTGTCGTTTAACAAATTATCTCCTTTCTTGATAAGTGCTCTTCCATGAGTTTGATTTAAACTTGTGTTTTCATCCTTAGCGGGACGAAACCACTTACTATCTCGGCAACTAGTTGTTGGTACTTGCACAATCGGTTTAGATATCTTCTTATTGCTAATTATTGTCCTTATAGAAGGGTGTGAGGGCTGAAATAAAATAGAGTTGGTTCAATATCTTAACAAAATGTTTTCTTTTGGTTATTATTTATATTATTTAGTTATTTTTTTTATTTAATTATTTTTTAATCATTTAATCTCTATAGTGATTTTTTATAAAAATACACAATGATTTTTATATTAATCACTATATTAATTATTGAATTTTTAAATTCAAATATGAAGTTGACTAATAAATAATCATTAAGGGTAATATGGATATTTTTACATTTTTCTTACTCATCTTATTATCATTTTCAACTTTCCAGACATAAATTTTCCTGTCAAATTATTTTCTATTATAGTACATATCAAATATTACTAGTAAGGTCTTGATAAGAAAATTATCAATCCACTTTACCTCCCAAATGCATTATTTTTCCCAAATATCCTATTGATTATACATAGTAAGTAGGTTTATATGAAGAAGTAATTATAATGCACATGATTAAGAAGGATATATTTTAGAGATACCCATTTATATCTGTTACAAATAATTACCTTATGAATTTTCTTAATATCCATAAATTCATAGAGGTGCAATTATATTAAGGATTTGAAAGATCACGACCATAAATTTTTTAATTTGATCATTACAGAAATATAAATTAACTCATTGTTTTTAGCTGGCATGCCTATATATCCAAATTGGATAGGCACCGTGATTATTAGTTAGTTTAACCATTTTATAATTTAATCCTTATGTTTTAGAGTACATGTCAGGGATTGAGTTATAAAATGATTGAAATTATAGGGACTAAATTACAGTAGTTTAAACTTGAGGGGCTGAGTTACAACAGAGTCAAAACATTAGGATTGAGTTACACCGAGTCAAAATGTAAAGACTAAGTTACAACTAAGTCAAAATTATAAGGACTCAAAGATTAATTTTCCCCAAATTCTTTTTTGATAATTTGTCGTGTCTTATTCTTATGACTAAGGTTCTGAAACCCGGACCGGTCATTGAACCGGTTGGAGTATTGGGTCAAGGGTCAGTGAGTCAGATCGGAATTAAACCGGAGTTAGACCGGTGAGGAAGGAAAGATTTTAAAGTTATTTATATAAAATTTTAAATAAAATAATAAAAAAAATTAAAAAACTCGGTCAAATTGTGAGAAAACTGGTCAAACCAAATAAAAACCGGTTGAACCGAGGTTAGATACCAAATCGGACTGGTCGGACAATCGGTCTGACGATTTCGTGGTCAAACTGACCGGTCCGATCCGAACCTGAGAACAATGCTTATGACTCCTATTTTTAACAGCTTTCATTTGCTTTTTCTTATCCTCATACTTTATTGTTATCCGTCAAAGTTCAAATGTCCCTTTGTTGCTTTCGTCTTTTCATTTCATTCCTTTTTTTTTTTCGGTGAAAGTATGGGCCAGGCCCATTGTAGACTTTACTGGCATTTTGCGAGGGTTGCCAACTCCCTCCATATCTTTTTTTTAAGGTATTACGCACTGACTCTGGGGGCGTCTTTTCTTTTGTTTTCTATCGTACTCTACCCCTGCGTCTTAATATATACCACATCATATTTAGGAAGGCCATGACACATTTTTAATAAAAAACTAATTTAACTAATTTTCTTAATTTAATTAAGTAGATCTTATATTATTGATCGGAGACAATACTTAATTATTTTCTTGACATTTGAGATTTGACTAACTTTTCTTTTCTTTTTTTAGACAATTTATTTATTTTTAAATTTTCATAAGTTTAGAAAAAAATTGAGTTCATGTAGAATGCACAAGATTGAAGCTAGCTCTTATAAATTTGACCAAAAGAGAAAAGAAGCTAGTTTATATAAAATCAAGAATGCATTAAAGGGATATCGATATTGAAAGAGAAGGCTTTATAAAAAAAAGAAGAAGAAGAAGAAGAAAGAAAGAAAGAGAAGGCAAATGAAAAAAAAAAAAAAAAATCCTAGATCCAATTTCCAAAATCATTTTTTCCCCTCTTGTTTTGCCTGGAGAGCAACACTTAATTCAATGCAAGCAATAAAACCATGCATAAAGTTATATATATTGCCAAAAACATAACCAACCTAAACTCTATATATATATAACTTTATGGACATTGCCCATCAAAGGCTCAAACTTTAAATTATTTGCAAATAAATATAACGAACAGGTCTAATAATAGCATGAAAATTATTTGTATAAATATGAAAAGTCAAGGATATTTATTGTAAAATTTCAAAGATTGAAAAAATTTATAATGTAAGTTTATAAAATTTTATATAATTTAATTTAAAACGTAATATGAAAGGGAGATATGAAAAGGTAACGGCCAGCATCTACAGATCAAGCACACTTATGATATGAAAGGGAGATTAATGTCAAATTAAAAAATCCATGTCGCTCAGTAAGAGGCTTAGTAAATGAACAAAGGAAAATAAGAGTCACCAGAGTCTAAATTTTGATAAAATGTACTTCAAGGGGACCACACTGCCCTTGTCAAGTCATATATAAAACTAGCACACTTCTAATATGGCTATTTCGTTCAGATGAAGAATAGGGGCCGCCATGGCCTCTTGGCCATCATTTCCTGCATAAAATGACCAGAATAGTGTAGTCAACCATATTGCTTGATAATGTCCAAAAGAGCGAATTTGTAGTGCTTCCTCTTGTCTTTAATATATAACATATATTCATCAATCTATATACATAACATATTTATCTAATTTGATTAAATTAATGAAATTAGTTAAGTTACTTAATATAGCACATTTTTTCTAAAATACTCCATAATTATCTTCCTTAATTCCTCCATTTTCTGTTCTCATTGATTATTGTTGAGGGAGTGTCAGTAGGGGTAGATTAGGAAAATGTTGACCAATACTGTAAATAAGTCTTATACTTAGGAGTAACATCAACTCTTCAAATAGGTCACATATTAACGACAAGAGGAAGTAACTTACAGGGGCCTCAGACTCCCAAGTGTTCAGATTATCTCTCAAAAGCTTCATCAAAACTGTTGTGAAGCTTTCTTCATATGGTCCTCTTCCAAAAGTTCTCACCAGCTCATCTGCTGCCTCTTCATGAGCCTATCAAAAATGAAAATAAGCTCAGCAAGCATAACATAAACGGGAAATAAAGAAAAGATAGATTTTTTTTTTTATACCTCTTTAGCCATCCCAGATGCTTTACAAGGTTTCTTAAGAATTTCATAGTAGAAGACGGAGAAGTTAAGTACCAGACTCAACTTTGTGGGATTAGTGGCAGGAAGTTTGTCAACCAATACCTAGGCAATCATAAACAAATACAAATTCAACGTGAATGTATCATTATATATATGTGTGTGTGGGTTACAAGCCTTGAAAATAAACTAGCAACAAAATCAAAATGGTAAAAATAGCAGAAGACAGAAATTTCAGGGAGAAGAAGAGGGAAGACGCCACAGAGAAGGAAGAAGTGCCATGCAAAATTCACTGCCTCATTCATGACATAGCCACACCCAATATGGCCCGGCCTTCCTATGCCAAGTGGCCGGCCTCTTGCGTTTCTTGGCCCATTCTCTTCCCAAACCATATTATCCACTTGCCCTGGCTTCCTATGCGTATTGGGCCTCTTTAGTTTTTGGCCCATTCCTTTCCCAAACCATAGTTTCCACTGGCCCATAATAAATCTAGGATCATGACACATTCCTTTAATACAATCCCACGCAATAATAAATTTCTTACTGGTGCTTAGAGCCATTAAGGTAAGAATCTTCTATTACGTGCTAATTAATTAGTTCATTGATATTCATCTAATAATTAATAATTTACTTTAATTCATTAAGTTGGCTTACAATTATAATTAGTTTGTCCACCTGATTTTATATATATATATATATATATATATATATGCATACATATATATAGCCTTAAAAGCAAATTAAACTGGCATAGGGATCACTTTAAACTTTGATTGATTATATCTGTGAAGTTTAGGAGAATAAACAAACAATGTGATATATATAAAACTGCGGTAGACTTTGATAAATCAAAATCAAGTTCTACTAGAATGAAGGTCTAAGTAGAAATATTTAATTATCCAGACTACATTCAGGCACTGAAGCAAATTTAATGATGGAAACGTCAAGTGTGTGTGTGCGTGTGAGAGAGAGAGAGAGAGAGAGAGAGAGAGAGAGAGACCTGCGCGGTGTGGTAGGATGAAAGGGCGTCACCAGCAGCCCTGGACCATGCTTTCCCAACCATGAACTCGGCCAAGTACCTATTATAGTCCCCTATCATGATCCTATAAAAAGCCTCCGTCTCTTTGTCACGGCGGAAAGGTTGGTTAGGACGGGGAGAACCAACCTTGTCAAGTGTTCGAATGAGTGTGGAATTCAACAGTTCCAAGACGGTGACACACAGTTGGGACAACTCCATCTCTACCTTTGAAATATATGCCCTAACAAGACGGAGATACTCACTGTTAATGGCACAATTGTACTCAGCGATGCGTGAGGCCCGCCAGGCAACTTGGAGGGATTGGACCAGGTTCTTGTGGGCGAGTGAGAGCAGAGTCCTCTCCTCATCGGTGAGCTCCCTCTCCTCATCGGAGAGGTCGGGACGATCAGTACACAGGACTAGTTTCCGCATAAAGTATGCCATTTCTTCGTATCTCCCAGCTTTCTCAGTTAGTTTAGCTAAATATAACCACTCGTCTCTCTTTAGGTTTTCTCCGCCGAACAGAGACGCCATTTTTTTCCAATGTTGAAGAGAGACCCAGGGCTGTGAGAGGGAGGCTAGGCAGTGAGCTAGGGTAAGAGTAAGAGTGACTGTGTGTGTGAGAGTGAAAGAGTGCGTGTGTGTGTGTGAGAGAGAGAGAGAGAGAGGGATTATGCTGCGACGCTGCAACGGACTCGTATATGCTCCGCACGTACGTACGGATTGCGCCTGCCCATGCATTTTGAACATTGGTACTGTCAGAGAAAATAATGTAAATAAATTAAACAAACTAATTAAGTTCTACAGATTAAGAAGCTGCTACGTCTTCAACTTTAAGTCCCTGGATTAATTGAATTGACATTTATATTTTTAAACTAGTCATATAGATTTGACTCCATTTTTATATATGTGTGCTTTTATGAAATATATACTATGATATATGTAGTATACAAGTGAAGTGGCTTACTGGCCCAAAAAAACACAAGTGAAGTGGCCAAGTGCATACCAAATATATATATATATTTATATATATATATATGGTTACTCTATCTATATTAATATATATAGATAGGATCATAAAATAAGGAAAAAATCTTGCTCACACTCTAAATTTTGATTAAACATATGGTTACTCTCCAACAGTACAGATTGTTAATTAATTTATGAGAACTTGATTCTTCAAACTTTATTTAATTAAAACTAAGAAAGAATAGCTTATTATTTTGATAAATTTACATCATTCATGCCTATATATGGACATGAATGAAAATTAAAGAAACATTGGACAACAAAAGAAATAGTGATGATGAAAGCATATTATATCAGAGCGAGTCTCATAATTACAAATTCAGAGGAAGACAAAAATCGAAGAAGGAAATAGAAATAAAAAATAAGGAATTCAAGCAACCTAGCAGGCTGGCACGGTGGTATGTAATTGTGCTTGCCATGAAGACAAGTTGTCTATTCCCTTAGCCTAACCGTTTACACAGTGGTCTCATGATTTTGTAGGCTTGCTACCTCTCCTCCCTAGGGATGTGTTCATCTCCCAATTTCACCATTAGATTCATTTTAAATGGTTTAGATTTAATTTGACTTAATTTTTATATTTTAAATAAAATTTTGTTTTATTATATGCAGTATTTAAAATAAAGATAATCTTATAACTATCGCTTTTCATAAAAATGAATTTATCATTTAATTTATAAAATCATAAATTTTAAATTTGGACCATTCAAATTAAAGTTTAAATGGTTAGGATCTCATCACAGTAACAAGAAATTAGTTGCTTATCACTATGATCACTATGATGAATACAGAATGCAGACCCCTCCTACCTGAATTGCAAAATCAACACACAGATCCTTCCTATTTTTGCATGTCATCATCTTTCTTTTAAATTAGGGTTTTTTTTTAGCCTTGCAGGAAACCTTTATTTATGCAAACATTCATAAACATGCTAAAGAAAGGATTAAAGAGGAAAAAAAATAAAGACAGAAAGAGAACATTAATAAGAAATTAAAATGATGAATATAATATAGGTGCTTTTCATATATATATATATATATAGAGAGAGAGAGAGAGAGAGAGAGAGAGAGAGAGAGAGAGATAGAGACTTTCAATTTTCTGGAGCAAATAGTTGCTTGATCTGGTATAATTTTCCCCGCCTATGTGGACTCATCCATGTGTCTAACCTAACGAACATTAACAATTTAATATAAGTTGATCTTGAGTCCATGGATTAATTTACAGCCCATTTTAACTGATATATTATTTTTCATTAACGAATATGATAAATCTATTTCTGCACAAATATGTGTGTATAAACGAATTGAATATCTGTTTGTACATATATAATATATGACATGCCAACCACGAGCCATATTTTTCTTGATTATGCAACCCTCACAAAGACTTAAAATATAGCCCCCGTTTGTAAGAGATTTTAGATCCCATTTCACTTGATTCGTTTTAACTGGATATATATAAGCTTTGTGACTTTTGATTGAAGATTATATTCTTTCTGTGAGATGTATTTTATATTCTCACTCATTTAAATATGTACTTAAAAGGGAAGGACTAGCATGTCACTCATTCTGTAGTAAAAACAATTTGAAGGATAAAAAATTAAATATACACCATATTCTTAAAAATATATATATATATGTCCTCTTATTTCACAAGCTCCCTTATATGTTCTAGTTTCTTGTTCTCCGTAATTTTTGCATCCGCGCATTTACTTGTACGGAGATATTCACTGGGCCTGCCACGTGGCCAAATTAAAATGCTTTGCATCTCGCCTCCTTCTTTTTGGCTCACTCACCCCTATTCCTTGCAGCTCATCATAATATATATAACCCTATGTGGCATCCAAAAATCCCTATTACTCATACTGATGGATGAATCATGAATCTAGCAACAGTCAAGTTTCTTATAACCATTTTGTCAAGTTCTCCAATCATATGTGACCATGTGTCCTAGTGTCCTATTTTTAATTATTATTATTTAATTATAAACTCATAATAAAAAAAAAGATACATGGCAATGTGTGATTGGAGAACTTGAGATAATGTATATAAAGAACTTGATGGAAGTATGATCCTAAAATGAAACAACAAATCAAAAAGAGTCCTTTCTTTACCCCCCATCAATTAATCAAAGCCCTAGAAAAATGGAGAAAAAATAACTTCTTATTCTAATAAATTTATGTCGTTCATGATTTTTTAAAAAATAATAATTCTTATATCCATTCATTTCTATAAATTTTCAACGTCAAAGCCATTTTCAAAATTTATTGTTTATCATGTTATGAACCAAGAAATCGTTTTCTCATCTTTTTGCAATAAAATATAAATTGTTTGAAAGGAAGATTTTAAAAAACAAAAACACACAAGAAATTATGAAGAGATATTATCTGTGTCCGGATGCCGTGTGTATGACATCACCTGTGAAAGACTTGCCTCTTCTTTTTCTTTTTCTTTTTTTCCTTTGAAAAAAACAGCTTGCATACAGTTTTATCCCAAAAAAACTACTCCAAAGCGTAAATAATTTTTAGGGAGAGTTTCAATTAAATCCAATTGAAATATTCAAAGTCAAAATTTAGCCTACACTTTTAACCAATGTTTTAAAAGCCGGACCGGAAGTCGAGCCGGCAAGGTCAACGGGTCATGGTTCAACCGGTTGGAACGGTCGAGCCGTTCGGTCGGACCGGTGACATAATAATTAAATTTAAAAATAATATATATATTATATATTATAATTAATCTTCAGTCCAATTTCATATGAAGTTAATAAAGTCACAAAATACCATTTAAGGAAGACCAATCATCAACTTAACAAAATATATTAACAATAATAATTTCATGACTTGTCAAATATTGGTGGCTCTTGATTGATCCTAGCATGAGTTTCTTAAAAGACATTAGACCATACCACTCTGGTCCTATTTATAAGTTTTTTTTTTACAAAAAAAAGGGTCCTATTTATCAGTCTAGTTTCAGTGTAATAAATGAGATTGTGATAATTTTACCTCTATTTATTGTACAAATGAAGAAATAATTTAAAGATAGATAGAGAAGAAAGAGTTGAAAAGTAGCCATTCATAAATGAGGGCATAGTCATAAATTTACCCCATTATCATTGAGTTAACTACCTCTCTTTGGTATGTGAAATTTAGTTAGAATGAACTTATAAATACAATTAGAGTGGTAAATGTCATCAACATCTTGAGAAAATGACCTAAAATTAAGACCTTCAATTCAATTTCAGTATTTCTAATTTCATCCTTAGCTTGGGGATAAACCTCATTGTCTTGTTCTTTAAAAGCATTTTTATAAAATAGTTTGCAACAAACTAAATTATTAAAATTAGTAATATATAATATACTTGGCAAAAAAAATAGTAACATGTAATATAAATAAAATAACATGTCTAAAATTTATATAACATTTTTTTAATTTTTTTTTCCAGCATCAAATATAAAAAAAATTGAAAAAAAAAATTCTTGCTTTTTAATTGGACCGGACGGTTTTTGAAAAACCGGTCCGGTTTCCGGCTCAATAACGGTTGATGGCTCAAAACCGGCCAAACGACGGTCCAAAACGGCTCCCTTAGAAAAACGGCTCAACGCATAAATCCGGCCCGCTTCAATGACCGGCCGACGGTCCAACCGGTCCGACCCCCCGGTCCGGTCCGGTTCTCTAAACAGTGCTTTTAACAAATTCTTAATGAGACCAAGAGGCCTAATTAAGAATTTTTTAATGTTGTTAATAGACCAAAATGGCCTTTGTTATTTAAAAGGAAAATTTAAGGTAAATAAAAAAAGGAATTTCTAAATTATGCCTCATCTAACTTAACCTAATTAATAAGTATTCAAACTAGCATGCATTTGTTATTTTAACTTTAGTTGTCTGATATTTTTTTTTATATATTTATATTATGTCTCTATCAACGACGATACTTAAATTATTTGGGCAGCATCACGTTCATATTTCAATGGAGGGGGAAAATAACTTAAATATATTAAAAATTTGAGAATTTCACATATAATTTCAAGCCTAACTCCTCCACTTTAACCAAACTTAATTATTATTTCCTTTGTAAAATAACGCAACAATAATTTAGAATTTGTTGTTTCATCACTGCAGACATAAATAAATAAAATGAAACCGTGTGTGTGGGGACCCAAAAATAATTTGCACCATACAAAATCAATAATTAAACTTGAAGATTAAATTCTTGATATGCAAATGGATCCTCGGCACATCTATAGATGGCTAAAACATGAACAACATTAGACAAACTAGATAGAGAATTGTATGTCAAATTTTGGAAATTAATGAATGAATTATATATATATATATATATATATATATGTATATAATAGGATGAAATATAAAATAGAAAGATTGATAATTTGTGGAGATGATAAACACAAAAGCCACTCATTTTATATAAAGCTTCACAATCAAGAAGCATAAAATTTTAGAATTATGCTAAGTATTTTATTTTTATTAATTAAACTAGTGTGGATCGATGTGTTGTATATATGAAATATGAAAAATGAGTGGTATTATTTATAAGTCACTATTTTGTTAAAGTTTGTAGATCATACTTTTCAAAAGAAAAAACTCTATCGAACGTCCGTAATTAAAATAACATATGGATACTAATTATATTGTATAGTTAATAATTAATTTAAGTCAGTTAAGGCTTAATTTAGAAATCCATTTTTTTATTTTTAACTATCTTCATTTTCCTTTTTAATGGCATATTGGCATTCTGGTCTTTCAACAACATTAAGAAACTTTAAAAAGGCATCTTAGCCTGATTAAGAATTTATTAAAAATGTAGGCCCAATTTTAGTTTTAGTTATTTCAAACAGACTTAATTAAGATTTTCCCTTCTTTTACATGTATAAAGCATACATGTGCATGTGTTTTGGGGAGGCGAATGATATGTATAGCTCACATGGAAGGTACTATTTAATCATTTTAATTAATAATATTGAAAATAGTAAATATATTAACTCTCACGTGATAAAACGATTGATATTAGGAATTTTATTAGGTTAATTACATAGAAATATAATTTTAAATATATGCTTAATAGGAATATATTCCACTACAAAAAGAACATTAAATTTCTGACAGAAGTTTCCACTCTGTCGGAAAAGTTTTCGGTGGAATTTTTCCATGGAAAATTTGGCCACAAAAAATATTCCTTGGCAAATTTGTCCAAAGTCCCGTGGCAAATAATTTTGTCACATAATTTCTGATGGAATAATTTCATGGCTAATTTTTTCATAAAATTAGCCACAGAAATTTCCGTGACTAATTTTGTCGGAAAATTTAAAAAATTATTGTTATTTAATTAAGTATTATTTTTTAAAAAATATATTTATAAAAATTAAAATTATGATATTATTAGCCATACAAATATTTATTAGTTATTAATTAATGTTAATAAAAAAAATTAATTTTATAAATTAGACTAAAATATAGTCATATAAAATTTATTTAAGATGTAAAATTTTTTAATTTGAAGTTAATTTATATTAAAAATTATAAGAATATATAAAGTTATTTTATATTATTATTACATTTATATATAAGAAACAAATATATATTTATAAATAATTGATTTTATAAAATAAGATTATATATATATAATTGTGTAAAAATAAAACGTCAAAGCAGTCAAGGCCATCCAATAAGCCATCATGCTTGTACAGGCGAGGTCATGGGTTCGAATCAAAGGAGGGCAAGTTGAGTTGCATTTCCAGAAAAAAAAAAAAGAGGTTGTGACATGTGGCGAAGCCAAGCTACACCACGTGGCTGATCCGGGCTACGACCACAAGGTGGAGGCCGTTGGAGCTGCCACGCGCCATCGTTGGCGATGAGGTAGCGGCCGTTGGAGTTGCCATGTGGCTTTTTAAAATTTAAAAAGTTTTCATGACAAATTCCGTCAGAAATTTAGTGTTTTTTTATAGTGTTTTCAATAGGGCAAAAAATTTTGGGGAAAATCCCATAAAGTTTCGTTTGAAATAGGGAAAAGATAAATACGAGAATCTAATATCACAAGTTCCAAATTAGACTTAACAAAGGAATTTGGGATTAACAAATGTTTCTAAATAACCAACATGCCCCTTAGTTATTTAGGACTCAAATTGTCAATATGGATACTGAAGTTCTTACTTGCAATTTGTTAGTTATTATTCTCAATACATAAATAGTCAATGACAACTGACAGTATTAGGGCAACTTAAGTTGTTAATATGGATAATAAAGTTGTTAATTGTGATTCTTAAATTGATATTCTCTATATGTAAGTAGTCGATGACGCCTGACATGTATGACTTCAAAATATTGCCTTTAAGGTTATTAATATTTAGGGATCTCAAGTTGTTGATATGGATACTGAAGTTGTTAATTAGTTACAATTCTTAAATTGTTATTCTTTATACCGAGTAGTCAAAGGAATATGTGTAACAATTTGGAAATATTTGGAAACCTTAAGGGGCAACTTGGTCATTTGAAAAAATTTGCTAATTCCAAATTCTTCCCTCAGGTCTAACTTAGGATTTTTAACATTGGACTCTTTTATTTGTCTTTTCCCTATTTTAAATTATTTTTTGGGGATTTTCCCAACAATATATAACCCTATATAATATTTTTAAAAAATAAAATGTTTGAGCCGGTGGCTCCTCTTGCCTCACCTCCCTCCACCAATGGTCAGATTTGTGATTTTCAGGATGTTCATGAAAGTTTATTGAAGCATTATTATTAAGTTTTGTTTTTTTAATAGCTATAATTAAGTTTAGTTACTTTATTATGGTGTCAATGGTAGACACTACTACAAAAAGATTGAAAGGTGGCGCACATTTTGTGGCACTTCTTTAAAGAAGTGCCACAGCTGCCCCTTTTTTTTTATTTAATTTTTTTTTTAATTTTTGGGACCAGCTGTGGCGCCTAGTGGACCAGGCGCCACAGCTGGTGGGGCCAATTGTGGCGCCTGCCAAGGCAGGCGCCACAATTGGGTCTTAAAAATAAAAAAAAATTAAATAGAAAAAAAAAGGAGCAGCTGTGGCCCCTGGTCCACCAGGCGCCACAGCTGCTCCTACCCAAGGGTGGCAGGCGCCACAATTGGGTCTTAAAAATTGAAAAAAAAAAATTAAATAGAAAAAAAAAGCAGCAGCTGTGGCACTTCTTTAAAGAAGTGCCACAATTGGCTGAATATGAATTTTCAACTCTCCCGCCAATCAGATTTCCCTCCTTTAACTTTACTTTTTATCTTTTCCCTCCCTTTTTCCTTTTTATTCCCTCTTCCTTAGCTCACGTTGACGCCTCTCCCCCTGTAAAAGATATCACTTTCTCTTGCACAACAAAAACACACACTCGTCTTCTTCATTAAATTCTCTTGTCCCTTTTTCCATTTTGTTTCGTTAGTCCCCACTTTTGTTCCTAGTTGTTCCCCTTTCTTCGTTAGTCCCCACTCCACAGCTCACATTTGCTCATCCTCGTCACTCAAGCTAGCGTCACCAACGTAAGAAGAAGATTGTTTCATTCTAACTTGCTTTGTTTAAATTTTTTTTAGTACAGTCAAGATAAACCGTAATATAACGTTTTCCTTTTTGCTTTGTTTAAATTTTTTGGCCGACAAACTTGCGTTTTTTAGTAATCTTTTAATTTACTTAATCATCAGTTGTTGATGTACTGTGTTCACATATCAAGTTCTTGTATTGTGATATTTTTTATGTTAGCTTTGAAGAGTATTAATGTAAGAACATTATTGTTGTAAAAAGCAAAAAAAAAAAAAAAAGGGCCACAAGAAAGAAAAGAAAAATAAAAAAAAAAAGAAAAAAAAAAAAGGGCCTCCAGCCAGGCGCCACAGGAGGCATATCTCCTGTGGCGCCTAACCAGCCAGGCGCCACAGGAGGGATGCCTCCTGTGGCGCCTGGTTGGTTAGGCGCCACAGGAGGCTATTGAAAAAAAAAATTTAAATAGCTGTGGCGCTTCCAAGCGCCACAGCTATTTTTAGTAGCGTATAGATATGTGGCACTTCTCTAGCGCCACAGTTAATACAATTATAAGCGCCACAGCTTTAGTTTTTTATAGTAGTGAGAGCACTAATTAGAAAGTGGTAGATGATATGTTGTACCTTATGCCCAAGTCTTGTGCCGAAGAGGTTGTTGCACCTTATAAATGCTAGAAACCAGGATTAGAAGATTGAGAGAATATGTTATGCTCCAGAAACTTGAATCTATTGAGTGATAACAATACATTATATAGGATATAGGAGATAGGATCTCATCAGTGAATACCATGTGCAAGTGTAACGTGTCCTCTTAGTTACAACAAGTCTAACTAATCAGGTGTGACGTGTCCTCTTAGTTACAACAAGTCTAACTAAACACATGGTTAATATTCACCCTACTACTCTTAAAGCAAGAAGAGACTGAGTCAATTACACAGCAGAGGAATCAGCATCATCATCATCATCAGTAAACCAAACATAACTAACACTATCGTCCTTGCTCATGATGTTAAGTAGAGAGCGAAAGTGATTAAGCAAACCAAAGCGCAATGGTTTAGTGAGAATGTCAGCAACTTGTTCTGCAGCTGGAACATAGCCTACTTGAATGATACCAGCAGCGACTTTCTCCCTGATGAAATGTAAATCAAGTTCAACATGCTTTGTTTTAGCATGAAGAACTGGATTGCTGGCAAGAGCCACAACACTAGAATTGTCACACCAGACCAAAGGGGGATGGATATTTGGGATCTGCATTTCTTGTAAAAGAGCAACAACCCACATGACCTCTTGAACAACATCAGCAATGGAACAATATTCTGCCTCAGTGGTGCAACGAGAGACCACCTGTTGTTTATGAGAGGCCCAAGTGATAGGATTCGGGCCAAGGAAAGTGCAAAAACCACTCACAGAATGACGATCATCACAATTAGAGCCCCAATCAACATCAGCGAATGGTTGAATGCGCAGTTGAGAAGCGGGCTTGATTAGAATGCCATAATGAGCTGAGCCGACAAGATAACGAAGCAACCGCTTAACACAGGCCCAATGAGTAACTCGTGGTTCTTGCAGATATTGACATAAGCGATTAACAGTGAAGGCAATATCAGGGCGTGTATAACACAAATATTCTAATTTGCCTAAAGTACTGCGATAGAGGGTAGGATCCGAAAAATAATCACCATTGTGACAGCGAGTAACGGATACACATATTTGCGTTGTGACATGAACACACCAAGATTAGACTTGTGAAATTCAATACCCAAGAAAAAGGAAAGTTCACCAAGATCTTTAAGGGAAAAGGCAGCACGCATAGTATCAACAAGACTAGAGATGCCAGATTCATTAGAACTCATGAGAATAAGATCATCAACATAGATCAGTAAATAAGTGGTACTGTGAGAGTCTGATCTAGTGAACAGACAAGGATAAGCTTTGGAGGATTCAAACTCCAGACTGTGGAGAAAATCATGAAGCTTGGTAAACCAGGCATGAGGAGCCTGTTTGAGCCCATAAAGAGATTTGTGAAGCTTACAGACAAGTGAGTGCCCAAAGTCATCAACAAACAGATGTTCAAAGCCTAGTGGAGGATCCATATAAATTTCTTCAGAAATATCACCATTTAAGAAGGCATTGTTGAAGTCAATTTGGTGCAGCTTCCAGGTGTTGGTAACTGCCAAAGTTAACAAGATTCTGATAGTAGCAGCCTTGATTACTGGACTAAATGTGTCATTGTAGTCAGCACCAGCCTCTTGAGAGGAACCCTTGGCAACCAATCTGCCTTTACGCCGAGCTAGGGTGCCATAAGCATGAGTTTTAACTTTGAAGAGCCATTTGCATCCAATGGTGAGGCGATTAGAAGGGAGAGGAACCATGTCCCATGTGCCAAATTTGACCAAGGCGTCAAATTCATCCTGAGCTGCTTGCCTCCATAAGGGATCAACGAAGGCCTCAAAAACAGTAGTGGGGCATATAATGTCATCTATAGTAAGAAAGACACGAGGCCTGAAAATGCCAGCCTTAGATCTTGTAATCATTGGATATGCATTAGAAGGCGGCACTGCACTTGCTGAAGATGCTGGAACCGTAGGTGCTGAAATGACAGAAGATGCTGGATGTGCAGTAGGGAGAGATGTCGGCGCAGGTGGCAGTTGGGAAAGGCACGGTACCATAGCCACAGAGGAGTCAAGTGCTACAGTAGTAAGGTCTGTATGTTGTTTAACACTAAATTGCTGACCACCAGGGAAGACGTGCTCATTGAACCAAACATGGCGAGAAATATAAACCTTGCCGGTTTGCAAATCCAAACACTTATAGCCTCTATGATGACTGATGTATCCAAGAAAGACACAAGATGAGGACCTGAAAGCAAGCTTGTGAGAATTGAACGGCCGTGTGTGAGGGAAACATTCACACCCAAACACTTTTAATAACAAATAATCCGGTTGACAACCAAAGAGTTTCTCATATGGGGATATATTGTCAACAGCTTTGGACGGCAATCTGTTTAAGAGGAATACAGCTGAGAGGAAAGCATCTGGCCAATAATACAGGGACAGAGAAGCATGTGCCAAGAGTGCTAAGCCAGTTTCAACAATACTACGATGGCGAAGTTCAACCAAACCATTTTGTTCAGAAGTGTAAGGACAGGAAAAACGTTGTTCAATGCCATGGTCAGTCAAGAATTGTTTGAAGGCAAGAAACTCACCTCCATTATCACTTTGAACAGGCTTAATGGTGCAGTTAAGTTTGCTTTCCACTAATAGTTTGAATTCTTTAAATTTAAGAAGAGCATCAGACTTGGGACGAAGGAAATAGATCCAGGTAAATTTGCTATAAGCATCAACAAAAGCTATATAGTAACCAAAGCCATGGGAGATCAATGGGGCAGGACCCCAAATATCCATCACTATTAATTCCAAAGGATGTGTGTACAATGTAGGTGAAGAGGAGAAAGGCAATTTATGACTCTTCCCTAATTGACATGCAGTACAAAGAGATGGCACAACATTGGAAGCAAATGGAATTTTATTAGAAGTAAGAACAATTTTAACAGTATCTAAAGAAGGATGGCCCAGATGAGCATGCCATAATGGCAACACATCAGCAGTGAGAGTAGAATAAACTTCAGCAACACCACAATGAGCCTGTGGTGAAGGAGAATGCCCTGATGCAGCAACAGGATACAAGCCAGAGAGCTCAGGCCCATGCATAAGGATATGACGAGTCTGCAAATCCTTAACAATACTGCCATGAGGGAAAAACTCAACAGAAACCTTGTTTTCTTGCGTGAATTTAGAAATGGAAACCAAGTTTTTTTTGCATACGAGGAACACAAAGGACTCTCTTCATAGTAAACTGACCGATAGAAGATTTACCTATATGAGTGATAGCAGCAGCATCGCCAGTGACAACCTGAACCGTGCCATGAGACGTACCCGGCGCCAGAGTGTTCAGAGTGGCAGGGTCATAGGTGATGTGCTGTGTGGCACCTGAGTCAAAGTACCAGGCAGCATCAGACACCGAAGATGGAGTGGCAATATACGCCTGAGCAAGGGCTGGGGAGGGAGTGTCCTGAGGCGAATCAGTACCGACACCACCAGCAATATTGGTAGAAGAGGAGCTCGTAGATGGTGGAGTGGAAGGAGATGATAGAGTGGCAGTAGGGACTCCATCATAATGCACAGGAGAAGGGTCATTAGCAATACCATATGAAGCAAAGTAAGCACGCGATTCAGGAGTTTGTGGAATGGAAGAATCATTCTCATACCTGTAATAACAGAGACGTGCAAGATGCCCAACCTTAGAGCAGATCTGACATTGAGGATGATACGAAAATCATCCACCACGACCACGATTGCTTCGACCCCGGCCACCATGAAAAGGAGGCTGACCAGGACCGCCAGGTGGACGAGAACCATGGCCAAAAGAAGGTGGTGCTTGAGAGTAAAATGCACAGGCAGAGTCATCGCCATCATCATAATACGTATGATTTGCCTGATCTGGGATGCTATTTTGAATAAATGCCTTTTGCCTAGCTTCAGTGTCAATGAGCATGTTGATAACAGTATCCAAGTCGAAACGTGGTCTGGCCGCATTAATAACAGTAATGACAGCTTCAAATTCAGCAATTAGTCCATTAAGAATGTAAGAGATCTGAGTAGATTCATCAATCTTGTCACCGAGAACAGCAAGATGATCACACAATGATTTAATGTTGGCTAGATATTCACGCATAGTCAGAGATCCTTTCTTTTGACAACTCAATTGATTCTTATAGAGAAGAATTTTTGAATCAGATTTATTGGAGTAGAGTTTAGTAATTTTACCCCAGATCTGCGCAGAAGTATCCAGACCAACAAGTTCAGGAAGGATCGACGGTGCAACGGAGGCCAAAAGCCAAGACGCCAAAGCGGAGTCAAGCAATTCATATTCTTCAAACGCTGGATTTGGAATAATCATACCAGAGTCATCACTGATTTGAGCTAGCGGAATCACAACAGAGCCATCAAGAAAATGATGAAGACGATGTTGCTTGACCATCAAATAGACCTGCTGTTTCCAAAGCAGGAAGTTGTGATCATCTAATCGAATGGTGATTTTTTTGTTGGAGAATCCGCGAGTCGGTGCAGCAGCGACAGGAAAGGCTGGAAGCTTACCAATCGCACCATTGGAGCTAAAAAATGACATTATGATGCAAATCAATCAATCCACAGATAGAGATCGACTTGCGGCTAATGTTTACCGGAATACCAGTGGTGATTGGAGTTAGGCGGTGGTGCCTAGCTCTGATACCATGCTAGAAACCAGGATTAGAAGATTGAGAGAATATGTTATGCTCCTGAAACTTGAATCTATTGAGTGATAACAGTACATTATATAGGAGATAGGATCTCATCAGTGAACACCAAGTGCAAGTGTGACGTGTCCTCTTAGTTACAACAAGTCTAACTAATCAGGTGTGACGTGTCCTCTTTGTTACAACAAGTCTAACTAAACACATGGTTAATAATAAATAACAAGGATAATGATAGAGAAAGTTAAAAGATAAGGATTGAGTTACAAGTAAGCCAAAAGAGTAGGAACTAAATCCACCAAGTCATAGTTTAAGTGAGCTAAAAGTTTGTTTTGATAAAAAGACATTTTTTTTAAGAATAAAATATCAAGAACAAATGGTTTGTTTTGACAGAAAGAGAAATTTAATTAATTCAAAATAAGAGGAAAAAATAATTTTGTACACATACAAAAGAATGGGATGATAAAAAACAAATGAAACGGTTTTTCGAGTACATTCATTATATGTGTGTGTGTGTGTGTTATATTTGCCAAAAGTCCTTTTTATATTTGAAAAGAAGAGATTTCTCTTTTAACTTTCTTTTGCGTTTTGGATCCAAGTTGCTCCCAAATGGTGTTTCACAATACCGCCACAAACCACTTTCATATCTTCCAATTAATTATAATAAATGAGCTGATCTTCTAGAAATATCAATAAAGTATACACTGTAAGGTCTACATTTTGAATCAAAGCCAACTCACTAACTAGCTACTACATTTTGAACTACAATGTCAATACAGTACGTTACATAAAACAATTTTGCACCCCACAGCCAATTTTAGTAACTAGCTATTACATTTTGAACTCTATATATATATATATATATATAAACAGTTAGAGGCAGATAGAGCTGAATTTCTCCATTCTACCTAAATTGTTGAGACAAAGTAAATCTATAATATAAAAAGAGAATTTCATAGCAATGCTATTCAACATACATGTCGCACACAGACATGAGGCTCTCTACATGAAATAATCTTCCACTCCTATCATTTGCAGATAAAGAGGCGGGGAACTTCAATTCATTATCAGTAATGAGATTGGACAAAAAAGCTGGGTCAAAGTTATCACACACTATTTCATTCTTCCATAAGCATATGGGATGTAAGAAAGGCAAAGTTGGTCTAATCTTATATTTCTTAGTCTAACTCCAACTCTTCCCATATGCACCACTTCCCTCTTCCAACACCCATAAAAAAGCAGATTCATGGGCATAGTAAGATTCATGCGCATGGTTTTGATTAATGATAGCAACTTTGTTGTCGTACACAACAAGCAAAATTAGATAGAGAGGAGGAACAGAGGTTGAAGAAGGTAATGGTATCAATGTAAAAACTTCCGTTGACAAGTCAAATGAAATTATTATACCAGGACGGTGTGCACCCTCCCATCCCAACCAAAATATAACCCCATTAACAGCGGCTCTTTGAGAAAATCTTGCCCTCCGTATAACTTCACATTCTACTTGTTTCCAAGAACCCGTTCTTAATGAAAAGACCTCCACCCGATCAACATAGATATTGTCTCCACTAAGAATTGTCACTATCTTGTAATCCCTAGCTACAGGACAAAACCCAAAAGCCATGCAATAGCGGCCATGATGGTTTCTTGATGTGGGTACTTGTCTGACCTCTCTAGTCGCGGGGTTCATCAACAAAAGCGAACGAAGAGGATCATCTTTTTCATAACCGAGTGCCACACAAAGTATGCCGTTGCTAGAACCAATGATGCCACTAACTCCCCTTAAGGAATCCATCGCGGGTATTCTCTCAACTTCCACAGTTTCCATCTTATAACGAAGCAAACATAAGGGCGAATATCTAGGGTTGCGAGAGAGTTTGTGTGCATAAAAGATAAGAAGAGGGTTTTCATGCGCAGAGTGGTCGTAGTGCTCTACGATGAAAGACGGGGATTTCGGCAGATTTCTCCAATCTTTACACACAGATTGAAATCGAACGAGGGATTTCACCGGAAGCCTTTTGAGAATGTTGGTGATGATCTCCGGAGGCAGATAGAGATTGTCGCCTCCCGTTGCCATCTGCTTGCCGGACGGAATTTGGGTCGATGGAGAATTGGAGACGAAGAGGGATTTCACAGTGTCGATGATGAACTTCAGGGGCAGACAGATCGCCATCTTCTTGCTGGACGGGATTAGGGTTAATGGAGAGAAGGAGACGATTATTTTGTGGTCAATATACGAGCGCAAATGATTCAGAAACGATATAACCTAGTTTTCTTTATGTGTGTGTGTGTATCATTCCTGTTATTATCTTTTAAATCAGATATGTAATGTAATTCTTATCATTATCTCACTTTGGAGAGATTTAGATGATTTGATAAGATTTCAGGTCAAAAACATGATTCGATAACCCACTGTACAGGTAAGGATTATAAATATATTTTCCCCTAAAAATTCTCTCTCAATTATGTTTTTTAAATCTATTTATGTCTTTAACGTGTGCTAATATAATTTCCTTGGATTCCCTGCACTTGGCACTTCCTTTATTTATATATTTTGTTGACAAAAAAATAGTTTAAATTTTATTATTCTTGATATTTTTTTTTGAAAAAAATTATAATGAAAATACTAGGACTGATATTTAAATTGAAATAATACAAAATAAACCAGAATTTATACCAGCTAGTTTAGTGTATATACTGATCACGAAATGAGCTGCACGGATAATGATTCCCTGCACTTACTTTTTCTTACAAGTTTCACTTATTATATTTTAATATTGATAATTTAGTAGATTAAATAGAAAAAAAATATTATTAAGATATTTATCGTTATATAAGATAAAATAAAAATTCTGAAATTTTAAAAATAAATTCATTGATTATTATTATTATAACAACTACTATAATAAATACAAATTTTTTTCTTGCCAGCACTATAATAACTACAAATTGAGTGTTAATTTGAAACATTTATAAACAATAAAATAAGAAGACAAACACAGAAAAGATATTATAAAGGGAAAGAGACAAATAAATACTACTTGAACTTTAAAATCTCAAATCAATGATTTCTCCAAAAACCTGAGTTTTCGATTGCTATATTCTTTTTATCAATCACATTACTCTTATTATCAACAAGATCAATTTGAGATTTTGAAGTTCAAGTGGTATTTGAGTGTCTTTTTCCCTCTTATAAATGAAAGAAAAAATAAAAATTTACACATCTGGGTGTGCAATGGAAATAAAAATAATTTTACCTTTTTTATCAAAAAAATATTTCAATGGTTTTTTTTTTTTTTTTTTTGCTAATCATAGGTATAGTATCCTGCTACTGGAGGCATTGTCGGGCACTAAATATGAACACCTCTCTCAGTGGGGATTCGTGGTTCCCTACATTGTGAGAGACTGAACTCTTCCGCTGGACCCTACCCTATTGGTAAAGAATCTGGTGTTTGGTTAAATGAAAATGTGAAGATTGTTGGGCTTTGGGTACATTTCCACCCTTGACCCAGCCCCGGTATGGATCCATTGCCTATTTCCCTACAAGTAAACCGAGAGAGATTACATCAAACTATTAGATTTTAAACTTGGCTGGAACATAGCACCACCATAGAACACACAGAATTTGTTGCCACCATTTAATTTTGAAGGGGTGAAAACTTATATAGGATGATGACTCGCGAAAGAAGATCGCAAAACAACACAACTCAAGAATACAGAAAGGCTCCCAATTCCGACTGAGCGAATTATTGCAAGGAAGCAAGAAAATAGCATAAGCAGGGGGAAAAAAGAGCAGAGCTTGACAAGTGAGCAACTTAGTTTCTTATATTAGTTAGATGATGCTGGTAAAAAATAAAGAGGACATAAAAATTGAGAAAGACAAAAGGGAGGTGGCATTAATGTCATTGTTTAACTCCCCTCTATCACCCCCAAGTGTGAGTAGCGTCAAAGAAGAGAGGTGATGATAAAATGGACAAGCAAGGGGGTGAGGCTGGGGAGTTGAGTTATAGGTACGAGGATCAGAGAAACATGAACGTTTTAAAAAGAAGAAGAGGAAGACAAGGAGCATGCGAAGAGCTTCAATGGCAGATTCTTGAATTGATTAACGAAGAAGGGATTGATCAAATTGAGGAACAATATGAGAATGAGAGATAGGCAGGGATCAAGACGCATGGTTTAAAAAAAAAAAAGAAATTCAAGGGCAATATGATCATTTAACAAGATTCAGAGATCTCAAAGTAGGCCTCTTGACCTGATTAAGAATTTGTCAAATCTAGATTTGAATATTGGAAAAAAGATCCATAATACCACTTGAACTTTAAAGTCCCAATTTAAATTTATTGACAATAAGAGTAATGGAATTAACAGAAAAAGTATATCAATTGACAACTCAAATTTTTAGAAAATTACTAATTTAAGATATTGAAGTTAAAATGGTATTTAAGTGTCTTTTTCCCTTAAATATTTTAGCTATATTTATTGGGGATTCTCCCTATTATTTTTTCTATAATGAGCTATTTATATTAATATTATCAAACGAGATCTTATATATATATATATATATATATATATTTTTAGTACATAGGCCTTCTCCATAGATAGTGATGTTGGATATATCATAACAACCTCTAACTAATGAGCCACCCAAGTGGCAACGGGCTGGTCTAAATAACAAAGTCTAACTAGTTGAATTTGCACTCTTTACCTATCAAATTTTTTGAAGTTCATATACCAGAAATAAAACAATGACCAAGCACATAGTAAGAAACTAAAATATTTTCAAGTGATAGTATGAATATAACGATTAACACCTTCACCTAAAGTACAGGGAAGGAACAAGAGAATATGAAAAAATAAATGGAGCATTAACATAGTACAGCCTTGAGAGGGCATTCTACCAAGCATAACACGACATTTAAGAAAAAACATAAGTAATGAGAGAGTAATACTGTGGCCTTCCAGTAAGATGAGAGTGCCTCCTTAACTGCTTCTTCACATTCAGCACCAACCTTGAACTCAGACAAATATCTATATTGATCTCCTATCACTCTCCAATAAACTACTTTTGTCTCTAGGGGATTAGGAGCTTTGAGCACCGACTTCAAGAGCAGTATGATGCTATTGTATTACTCATTGAGCTGAGAATAAACACCAGACTTGTATGTGTTGAAGAGAGACATATGACAAGCCCTCCTAGCAACTCGGAGGGACACGACCACGTTCTTGTGAGCCATGGAGAGGAGGTTCATCTCCTCATGGGTGAGCTGGATTTTTTGTGTGGACTGTACTAGCCTCTTCATGAAGTGGATAACCTCATCATATCTTCCTCCTTTCTTTGCAAGCTTAGCCAAGTAGAGGCATTGGGTCCTCTGGAGGTCTTTGCCGTCGAAGAAGAAAGCCATGAACAGAGGGGGAGTGAGGCTGAGAGGGAGGGTGAGGGTGAGGGAGAGGAAATGAGTGTTTATTCATCTAATATTTATAAGAGTACAGAGCCAATGGGAAAATAAAGGAGGAGTACATAGCTCAGCCAAGTTGAAGTTTCATATGTATTTCATTAGCAGATATTACATACTCCATTGAGGAAAGGGCCTCATTAGCTAAACGACAGCTGTGTCTTCATTAGCGTGTGTGTGTTATAATATATTTATACTTACACTTAATGATAAAGCAAAAGTAATACCATTTGTCTGTATTTCTCTCTGCCCATAAGGGTTTTATCTTCAACGGACGGTAAAAGGATAAGATACATTCATAAAGAGCTCGCAGCTTTTCCTCTCCCCTCACAAACACACGGATTTGGAAACTTTTAAGGAGCCAGGGATAAAGTAGAGATAGCAGTAACACTATTATTTTATGTTTAGGAGTTTTGGGAGTAGTGTGTAGGCATACGATGATCATGGAGCTATGAGTGCTAGGAAAGATATTGCAGAAAGGAAGCTGATTTAAATGTCCAAAATCAAGGTTTTTCCAATGGAAAAAATTTCTCAATAACAATTCATGAGAGCTTAAAAATAATTTTTTATTCTTGATCAAATGCCATAGTTGAATCTGCACTCTTTACATATCAAATTTTTCTGAAGTTCCTATGCCTGAAATAAAACAATGACCAAGCATTAACTTATATATCAGAAAAATATCAATATAATATGGATAAGACATATATGTGAACTAATCAACAAAATAAAAAGCAATTCAATAAGGCCGATAACAAAGAAGACATTACTCTAGTAAAGTAAAATAGGATCACTTATCTTTCAATAAGGCCTATAACAGTTCAATAGTGCATGTAACTTGAATAGAAGATGTAGTTGACAATGCTTTCATTATGCATATATAGTCAATTTTGAGATGGTCACATGTTGCTATTCATAAATGTAAACAGACTAACTGTCAAAACTGCCTAACCCAATCTACAATATTATTGTTCTATGTCTGTACTCCTTATTGATAAAATTGATGGCAGAATCAAAGACCAAGATAACTTGATCTTGATGTTAAATTGCTTCTTCAAGGATTTATGATGGGAATGTCTCAAAAATGTCAAAACTTATCTCCAGAATGTTGTCAACTTGTCATGTCAATTTGTCCTATAGAAAACTATTTCTTGAGAGAGATAATTTGATCTTAATCTGCTTCAAGGATGCATACTGGGAAGCCCTAAAGGGTAGTAAATTTCTTTTGGGCTGCTATTATGAGGAATGTTTCAATTTTACCATTGTAACAGAAAAGTGGAAAAGCTTTAGCATTACAACACAAATTTAATTAACGGAGAATAAAGGTTTTTGTCATTGTATCTGGTAGAGATTTGCTTCAGCTGCTATGCGGGCATGGTTTTCACATCTTCTCTCCACCAACTATAGATCTAAATATGAGAACACATCATAAATCATAAATTGAAAATAAACCAAAGGAGCAATTAATGGTTGGATGACATCATGATGAAATCAATTGTTAAATTCTAAGACTATAGTTGACCAACAACAATTTGATCATTGTTAGAAATATAAATTAACACACTGCTTTTTCTTTTTTGGCCTAGCATGCATATCAAAATTAAACACTTGTCTCACGCACACATGTAATATATACATGGGGTCAATCGTACAGGGACACGAAACTGGGGCAGGGAAAGCTACACGGCCTCCGTTTTTTATCATGATCTCAATCTAACCAAAAAGTAGGATGATATGGACTCTGGAAATAAAGCTTAAAATGGTTGTATAAATTCAAAGTGGTAGCTTAATAGAGGGTTTATTATTTGTTTTGAGGCGCGGTCTTTTAATTCTTATATATATTGAGAGGCGCCAAAACTAAAACAGAACACAGTAAGGATAAAATATGACAGTAGCATGCTACTACCTCCAATCCTAAATATAAGATCTAATTGATTTTTCTTTAGAGAGAGTAAGAAAAAAAACAAGTTATTTAATCATATCATATATTGTGTACAATTAAATTATATATCAGTTTATAAGTCAGACAAATTGGTTTGGAGAAAACATGATAAATATAAATAATTTAAAGTAATTTAGTTAGCTTCTTTAATCTCCCCAAAAAAGTCGATTGGATTTTATTTTTAGGACCGGAGAGAGTAATAAATAAATAAATAATAAAACATGATTGATATAGTTCAGCCTCCTTTATTGAAGTGGAAGTGGAAGGTAATTTGCCAATCAACTTGAAGATGGATACCGTTGGGGAAAATATAGCCAGAAAGTTGTCAAAAATGGCCCTTAGCTTATTCCCTTACACAAGTAGATGTTCAATTCATTGGTGAAATGTATAAATAAGGAATTAAAAAAGGATATAAAAAAAAGTAGTATATGTCAGATGAGCCCTTTCAATCAACTAAGGTGTGTGGCACTAAAAATGACAATAAATTAAGAGAGTGCATTATTTTTAAAACCCTCCTTTCTTCTTCCTCCTTTTGTTTCATACTTTCATCTTCTCTTTAATGAGGGGTAAATTAATAAACAAGATTTAATTTAATATGGTTTTTTTATTAAAATATAAACTTTAAAAATCTTTTTAGAATATTCTTTAACGGTGTTAATGGTTTGGACTTAAATGTATGTTTGCAAAATAGAATGGATGTTTGCGTAATTAAAACAAGAATGAAGGGTGGTCAGAGTATTTTACACTTTAACAAACTAGCAAGTTAGTTAAGAATGGAGCTTAAATTTATAAAAATGCATTTTCATGCTTTCATTTTATATTTTACATTTATCTATTTTTATGAAATAAACACAGTATGATTTGGTTGGCAAAAAAATACAGTATGATTTGAGCTATAGTTATCTGTTAATGTTCATTTTTCCTTTTTGTTTATACAAGTTCACTTTTCCTTCTATATTTAGGAAAAATTAATTTTTTGTCCTCTTAAGTTTTGACTTGGTTTCAACATGCTTGGTATGCAAAAAATCTTGCATAGGTGTGTCGTTTAACAAATTATCTCCTTTCTTGATAAGTGCTCTTCCATGAGTTTGATTTAAACTTGTGTTTTCATCCTTAGCGGGACGAAACCACTTACTATCTCGGCAACTAGTTGTTGGTACTTGCACAATCGGTTTAGATATCTTCTTATTGCTAATTATTGTCCTTATAGAAGGGTGTGAGGGCTGAAATAAAATAGAGTTGGTTCAATATCTTAACAAAATGTTTTCTTTTGGTTATTATTTATATTATTTAGTTATTTTTTTTTATTTAATTATTTTTTAATCATTTAATCTCTATAGTGATTTTTTATAAAAATACACAATGATTTTTATATTAATCACTATATTAATTATTGAATTTTTAAATTCAAATATGAAGTTGACTAATAAATAATCATTAAGGGTAATATGGATATTTTTACATTTTTCTTACTCATCTTATTATCATTTTCAACTTTCCAGACATAAATTTTCCTGTCAAATTATTTTCTATTATAGTACATATCAAATATTACTAGTAAGGTCTTGATAAGAAAATTATCAATCCACTTTACCTCCCAAATGCATTATTTTTCCCAAATATCCTATTGATTATACATAGTAAGTAGGTTTATATGAAGAAGTAATTATAATGCACATGATTAAGAAGGATATATTTTAGAGATACCCATTTATATCTGTTACAAATAATTACCTTATGAATTTTCTTAATATCCATAAATTCATAGAGGTGCAATTATATTAAGGATTTGAAAGATCACGACCATAAATTTTTTAATTTGATCATTACAGAAATATAAATTAACTCATTGTTTTTAGCTGGCATGCCTATATATCCAAATTGGATAGGCACCGTGATTATTAGTTAGTTTAACCATTTTATAATTTAATCCTTATGTTTTAGAGTACATGTCAGGGATTGAGTTATAAAATGATTGAAATTATAGGGACTAAATTACAGTAGTTTAAACTTGAGGGGCTGAGTTACAACAGAGTCAAAACATTAGGATTGAGTTACACCGAGTCAAAATGTAAAGACTAAGTTACAACTAAGTCAAAATTATAAGGACTCAAAGATTAATTTTCCCCAAATTCTTTTTTGATAATTTGTCGTGTCTTATTCTTATGACTAAGGTTCTGAAACCCGGACCGGTCATTGAACCGGTTGGAGTATTGGGTCAAGGGTCAGTGAGTCAGATCGGAATTAAACCGGAGTTAGACCGGTGAGGAAGGAAAGATTTTAAAGTTATTTATATAAAATTTTAAATAAAATAATAAAAAAAATTAAAAAACTCGGTCAAATTGTGAGAAAACTGGTCAAACCAAATAAAAACCGGTTGAACCGAGGTTAGATACCAAATCGGACTGGTCGGACAATCGGTCTGACGATTTCGTGGTCAAACTGACCGGTCCGATCCGAACCTGAGAACAATGCTTATGACTCCTATTTTTAACAGCTTTCATTTGCTTTTTCTTGTCCTCATACTTTATTGTTATCCGTCAAAGTTCAAATGTCCCTTTGTTGCTTTCGTCTTTTCATTTCATTCCTTTTTTTTTTTCGGTGAAAGTATGGGCCAGGCCCATTGTAGACTTTACTGGCATTTTGCGAGGGTTGCCAACTCCCTCCATATCTTTTTTTTAAGGTATTACGCACTGACTCTGGGGGCGTCTTTTCTTTTGTTTTCTATCGTACTCTACCCCTGCGTCTTAATATATACCACATCATATTTAGGAAGGCCATGACACATTTTTAATAAAAAACTAATTTAACTAATTTTCTTAATTTAATTAAGTAGATCTTATATTATTGATCGGAGACAATACTTAATTATTTTCTTGACATTTGAGATTTGACTAACTTTTCTTTTCTTTTTTTAGACAATTTATTTATTTTTAAATTTTCATAAGTTTAGAAAAAAATTGAGTTCATGTAGAATGCACAAGATTGAAGCTAGCTCTTATAAATTTGACCAAAAGAGAAAAGAAGCTAGTTTATATAAAATCAAGAATGCATTAAAGGGATATCGATATTGAAAGAGAAGGCTTTATAAAAAAAAGAAGAAGAAGAAGAAGAAAGAAAGAAAGAGAAGGCAAATGAAAAAAAAAAAAAAAAATCCTAGATCCAATTTCCAAAATCATTTTTTCCCCTCTTGTTTTGCCTGGAGAGCAACACTTAATTCAATGCAAGCAATAAAACCATGCATAAAGTTATATATATTGCCAAAAACATAACCAACCTAAACTCTATATATATATAACTTTATGGACATTGCCCATCAAAGGCTCAAACTTTAAATTATTTGCAAATAAATATAACGAACAGGTCTAATAATAGCATGAAAATTATTTGTATAAATATGAAAAGTCAAGGATATTTATTGTAAAATTTCAAAGATTGAAAAAATTTATAATGTAAGTTTAGAAAATTTTATATAATTTAATTTAAAAAGTAATATGAAAGGGAGATATGAAAAGGTAACGGCCAGCATCTACAGATCAAGCACACTTATGATATGAAAGGGAGATTAATGTCAAATTAAAAAATCCATGTCGCTCAGTAAGAGGCTTAGTAAATGAACAAAGGAAAATAAGAGTCACCAGAGTCTAAATTTTGATAAAATGTACTTCAAGGGGACCACACTGCCCTTGTCAAGTCATATATAAAACTAGCACACTTCTAATATGGCTATTTCGTTCAGTTGAAGAATAGGGGCCGCCATGGCCTCTTGTCCATCATTTCCTGCATAAAATGACCAGAATAGTGCAGTCAACCATATTGCTTGATGAGAGTGCCTCCTTAACTGCCTCTTCACGTTCAGCACCAACTTTGAACTCAGCCAAATATCTATAATGATCTCCTTTCATTCTCCAATAAACCAACTTCGTCTCTAGGGGATTAGGAGAGTTAAGCAGCGACTTCAAGAGCAGCATGACGCTATTGCATTGCCCCTTGAGCTGAGAATCAACACCAAACTTGTATGTGTTGAAGAGAGACATACGACTATCCTTCCCACTCCCTACAAAAGCCCTCCTAACAACTCAAAGGGACTCGACCATGTGCTTATGAGCCATGGAGAGGAGGTTCATCTCCTTATGGGTGAGCTGGATTTTTTGTGTGGACTACACTAGCCTCTTCATGAAGTGAATAACTGTTGGCTAGAGGAAATATTGAGAGAAAAAAATATTCTTATTTCATAATGATCAGCCTGTACAAAAGATCATAGAATGATCCTATATATTAATATATCTAAGACCTATTCGAACCTAACAGATATGACTCTAAACTGTGGGCTTTACCTCTCCTGGCCCAACCAAACAATCAGATCATGACACAAAGTATTTAGGCCTGATGGCCTAATTCTAACACTCCCCCTCAAGTTGGGGACAAAAAATATCAACAGTACCTAACTTGCCTAACAACCTAAGCAAGACATTTGTGCTCACTGCCTTTGTTAACAAATCAGCTTGCTGATTACATGATTTCACATGACACAAATCAATAAGTTTTTCTTGTAGCTTCTCTTATACGAAATGACAATCGATCTCGATATGCTTCGTACGTTCATGAAATACTGGATTTATGGCTATCTATATCATAGCTCTACTATCACAATACACAGCCACTGGATGTAAGGGAGGACGCCCCTGCTTTTTCATCAACCCAGCCATCCAAACAATTTCCGATACAGCTGAAGCTAAGGCTCTATATTCTGCTTCAGCGGATGAATGTGACACGGTGCTTTGCTTTTTAGTCTTCCAATGGATGAGAGAATCTCCTAACTTCAACAAGTAGCCGATGACCGAATGCCTGGTTGTACTACACGACCCCCAATCAGAATCGCAAAAACAACTAAGTGTCAAATCTTTGTTGGAATTGATTAGAATTCCTCTCCCCCAAAGTTTGCTTAAGGTATCTTATCACATTCAAAGCTGCTGTCCAGTGCACCTTCATTGGACTTTGCATGAATTGGCTTAAAGTCTGCACAGAAAAGGAAATATCAGGCCGTGTGGTGGTTAGGTATATCAAACGACCTATTAACCTACGATACTTTTCAGGGTCATGCAATAAATCAATTTCTTTGTGCTCTCCTTTTTCATATGCCATAAGCTTCAAATTTGTGCCATTGGTATGCTAAGTGGCTTACATCCACTCATGCCCAAATCTGCCAGTAAATCTAAGACATATTTAAGTTGAGATAATATGATTCCCTTCTTTGATCTAGTCATCTCAATACCAAGGAAATATTTCATAGTTCCTAAGTCCTTGATTTTGAAGTGGCTATGAAGGTAATCTTTTACCTCTTGAATCTTGTTTACCGAGCTTCCAGTAATCAACAAATCATCAATATAAACTAGCACAATTACCACGCCATCATCAAAGAGTCTAGAGAAAAGAGAATAATCATATTTACTTTGAGTGAAACCCTCTTGCATCAAGGCAGCAGTAAGCTTACAATTCCATTGCATTGATGCTTGTTTGAGGCCATACAAAGATTTCTTTAGTTTACCAACCATACGCTCCCCCTTGCGCTCAAACCTTTGAGGAATGGTCATATAGACCTCCTCATGTAAATCACCCTGCAAGAAGGCATTATGGACATTCATATGAAATAAATTCCAATCACAAGCAGCAGCTATTTTAAGAATAGTCCTAACGGTTATCATTTTGACTACAGGTGAGAAGGTTTCTTGATAATCAAGGCCTTCCCGTTGAGTATATCCTTTTGCCACTAATCTAGCTTTGTATTTCTCTATTTCACCATTTGATTTGTACTTAATTTTATAGATCCACTTACAACTGATAGCCCTTTTGTTCTTTGGGAGAGGTACAATGTCCCAGGTTTGATTTCCCTCTAGCGCCGCTATCTCATCATTCATGGCCTTAACCCACAAATCTGATTTAACAACCTCAGTATAAGAGTGAGGTTCCGTTTGTGAATCTAAGTGGCAAAGGAAATAGATGTGAGAAGCAGAAACATTATCATAAGAAAGGTAGTCATGCATGGGATATAGGCAAGTAGAGTGATGATCATGTAAGGAATTAGTATCATGCATGGAAATTAAATTGCATACATAGTCTTGAGCCCAAATGGGTGGTCTACGCTCCCTATGGGATCGGAGAGGTGGCTGGTCAGTAACATCTAAACCAGAAGACAGATTTGAAGTAGTGGAATTACCTGGACTTACCATACTGTCATGGTTGGAATGTGTGGTGGGGAGTATATCATCAAATAAAAACATCTCTCTTATGTCTTGATGGACTCCCCCTTGATCAATACTCATCTTTTTTTTAAAAGGAAATTGATATTCCTGAAAAGTAACATGTCGACTAACAAATATTAAAAACTGATCCAAGGAATGGGCTTTCTTGACATGGGGCCCTAGTTAGACAGTTGTGTAGATGAATGTGGGTAAAAGCAATGGCTCTGATGCCATGTTGGCTAGAGGAAATATTGAGAGAGAAAAATATTCTTATTTCATAATGATCAGCCTATACAAAAGATCATAGAATGATCCTATATATTAATATATCTAAGACCTATTTGAACCTAACAGATATGACTCTAAACTGTGGGCTTTACCTCTCCTGGTCCAACCAAACAATCAGATCATGACACAAAGTATTTGGGCCTGATGGCCTAATTCTAACAATAACCTCATCATATCCTCCTCCTTTCTCTGCAAGCTTAGCCAAGTAAAGGCATTGGGACCTCTGAAGGTCTTTTGTAACCCCTACCTTAATAGCCAAATTTATAGTTTGAGAGTGCGTCATTAAGTTGAAATAGAGACCAGCGGTTAATTTAAAACTTTTCCAGAACCTGTTTAGTATGGTCTCACGTTCACATTTCGAATATAATTGGCCTGTGTAGTTCGGTTTCAATCATGCATATCATAGTGCAACCAAAAATTCCAGACAACGTTCGGGTTTTGTTTACTTAATAAAGGGTTTACAGGGCACATTGCCCATTTATAGTTTCCCATACAGGGGATTACACAACATTATTCAATATATACAGCACATGCAGCTAATCCCCAACAAAATAGGACAACCAACTACCAAAATTTAAACTCCTAGCTAGGAGCTCTAACCGCCCTTCATCACTTGCTTTTCCTTTGAACCACTTGCCTTTACTGTAGGTTAGTCATTGGAAAGAATGAGATTCAAAAGAATCTTAGTAGTAACAATTCACTTATAACATGTACAATCACAAAGCATGTAATCAAATCACAACAACAACACAATGGCATTTCTGCAACAGCTTTTGCTACATTCACAACGGCATATTTCACAACAGCATGTTTCACAATAGCACAACAACGGCATTTCACAACGGCAATGTTACATCATGGCATATTCAATGAAATGACATACATGCAAGGTATCATACACAGAATAAGAGAAAGAGTCACTACCTTGTTCTTTTCGCTCGTGCACTGGCATTGGTTTATCACGTGCAGGGCAAATGTCAAATCCTATAATTAAAATTTCAACGATAGGTTATTACTTAATCCAATTCTTTAATTCAAACACTCAAGTTGGTTATCATTAGGGACATTTAATCAAATCAACTAAGAAGTTAAAGTGGTCAATTAACCTAAAAGACCAATTCCTAACCTCAAAGTTCAACAATACTACATTATGCTATTACATTTTCAATTTTCGCATAAGGGACCAAATCTGCCAGAATTTTCTCCAGATTTTGAAAAATCATAACTAATTCTACAAAAATCGAAATGAGGTGATCCCAAGTCCTATAGAAAGCTATTGAAGTCCTCTTCATAGGAAAAATATGAATCATTATCGGAAATCATCACACAATTCCAGAATCACACAAAATCCCACACTGCTCCAGAATTAAGTCTAGTTTCGACATCAAACTTTGGGCAACCAGAACTCCCAGCTCAAAAAATGAAATGACACAAATTATATGTCCATTTTGAAGATTGGAATGTGAAATTTAAGACTGGAAAGTTTTATAATGTTTAGAGATCATTTGGTTATCCAAAAACACCACACAAGTAGAGTACTTCGCTGGAATTCTGTTCAGGCTAAAAACCCAGATTTACATTTTGAGTTTCAATGACCCAAAATTCACAACCTGGGGCTATTCCCACATAATTTTTCATGTAGAACACAATGGTAACATCAAAATTAACAAATTCCCACTTGTTCTCCATGTCCTGTTTTGGCAGAAAATTCAAAATAAATTCCAACAATTACCAACTTCCAACTTTAGCATCAAACTTATATCAAATGGTTTCCAATCATCATAAACCACCAATAACATAACCAAAACATCATGGATTACCCAAACCCTTGTTTGGCCAAAATCAGGGCAGATTTACACATGCCAAAATACTCATTCAACTAACACAACCAATAGCTCAAATTGATGCTAATACTCACCTTTTGCTTCTCTTTAGCTCCTTTCTTTGGTTTTTCAGCTTTTGTTCTTGGATGATGGCTCAAAGCACCTTCTATTGAAATTCTAAAACCATAGAAATGAAGCTCTCATCAAGAGGAACAAATTTTGTGAAGGACACTTGAGCCATAGATGAGGTTAAGAAGGTGAAAATCCAAGATGAAACCATTACCTTAAACTTGTTTCTTCACTTGTTCTGTTCATGCTTCAGCTGACCGACTTAGAGAATGAGAGAGAGAGAGAGTGAATAATAATCAATTTTTCCCTTCCCTTATCACTTAAAAACCTGACCGAAGAGTTGGACAAAAAGGAGAGAAAAATACGTGGTCCACATGTATTCTTTTTTTTTTTTGGTGAAATCCAATGATAATTTCCAATATGTTTGATTTTTTTTCTCTTTCCTACCTCTTCCTCACTTGGCCGACTTTACCTTAGATATTTGATGAAGAATTAATTGCTTCAATTCATTCACTCTTCTTGTTCTTCTTAGCCGTAATTATTGACAAAGAGGGAGGGGTTTGTTTGACTTATATTATCTTCTTCCTTTTGGTATTTCTTTGACCAACTTCCTTCTTTCTTTGTCCCAACGTACCACATGAGCAAAAGGTGAGGGAGTATATTGATTAAATGCTTACTCTATCTCTCTTAGCATTTCCTTGACCAAAATGAAGAAGAGTAAGAGTGATAAAAGACTTAGCATGATATTGTTGACCAAGTCTTCATCTTCACTTGGTGATCTAATTGTTTTTCTTTCTTGCCTCATGATATACAAAAATAGATTCTTGGAAGAGGATAATAAGCTCTCAAAAATATCCTCTTACACCTCCTTAACTGATATTATTTCAATTGCCGATTTAACACATGTTTACTTTGACTTTTATGCCATCCTTTTTCAGGAGTACTTCTGTCATTAATCCCACCATCTATTTGTACATTTAGTCCTTAATCATATTTTGGGATATTACATCTTTTCCGTCAAAGAAGGAAGCCATGAAGAGAGGGAGAGTAAGGCTGAGAGTGAGGGTGAGGGAGAGACATTAAGGAGCTATTTTTTAGTGAAAATGAGTATTTATTCATCTAATATTTATAAGAATACAGAGCCAATGGGAAAATAAAGGAGGATTATATAGTTCAGCCTAGTCACAGTTTTCTATGTATTTCACTAGCAGATATTACATAGCCCGTGGAGGAAAGGGCCTCACTAAGTAGACGACAACTATATGTCTTCATTAGCATACATATATATATATATATATATATATAATATTTACACTCACACTTAATAATAAAGCAAAAGTAATACCATTTTTGTGTATCTATCTAAGCCCATAAGGTTTTTATCTTCAACGGACGGTAAAAGGATAAGATACTAGTAGAGGTCACGTTTATTTGAGCAGCTATTCATAAAGACCTCACAGATTTTCCTCTCCCCTCACAAACACACGGATTTGGAAACTTTTAAAAAGCCAGAGATAAAGTAGAGATAGCAGTTGCACTATTTTATGTTTAGGAGTTTTGGAGTAGTATGTAGGCACATGATGATCTTGAAGCTATAAGTGGTGGAAAATATATTGCAAAAAGGAAGCTGAGTTAGGTGCCCAAAATCAAGGTTTTATCAATAAAAATAATTCTCAATAGCAATTCATGAGAGCCTAAAGCTAATTTTTTATTCTTGATCAAACGCCATAATTGAATAAGCACTCTTTACATATCAAATTTTTTGAAGTTCCTATACATGAAATAAAACGACGATCAAGTATTAACTTATATATCAGCAAAATATCAACAGAATATGGATAAGACATATATATGAACTAATCAACAAAATAAAGAGCAATTCAATAAGGCTGATAACAAGGAAGACACTATTCTTGTAAAGTAAAATAGGATCACTTACAATTCAATAAGGCATATAACAGCTCAATAGTGCATGTAACTTGAAGAGAAGATGTAGTTGACAATGCTATCATTATGTATAGATAGTCAATTTTGAGATGGTCACATGTTGCTATTCATAAATGTAAAATAAATGTCAGACAAATGCTTTATAACAACAGCACAAAGCTTATTAATTTTTTTCAAGCGCGAGCGCACGCGCACACGTGTGGGTGTACACACCTCATTGGCTATCATTGAGGCTTCTTCAAATGTCCCCAGAACTTCATAGTAAAATACGGAAACATTCAAGTCCAGCTCCAAGCTTGAACTCAGCCAAATATTCGTATTGATCTCCAATCATTCTCCAATAGACCACCTTTGTCTCTAGGGGATTAGGAGAGTTGAGCAGCGACTTCAAGAGCAGTATGATTCTATTGCATTGCTCTTTGAGCTGAGAATCAACACCAGACTTATATGTGTTGAAGAAAGACATATGACTATCCTTCCCACTCCTTGCGAAGGCCCTCCTTGCAACTTGGAGGGACTCGACCACGTGCTTGTGAGCCATGAAGAAGAGGTTTATCTCCTTATGGGTGAGCTAAATTTTTTATGTGGACTACACTAGCCTCTTCATGAAGTGGATAACCTCATCATATCTTCCTCCTGTCTCTGCAAGTTTAGCCATGTAGAGGCATTGAGCCCTCTGGAGGTCTTTACCGTCGAAGAAGGAAGCCATGAAGAGAGGGAAGGGTGAGGGTGAGGGAGATACTTTAAGGAGTTGTTTTTGAGTGGAAATGAGTATTTATTCATATAATATTTATAATATGTACTATAATAGAAAATGATTTGATAAATCAATTTATGTTTGGAAAGTTGAAAATGATAACAAGATGAGTAAGAAAAATATAAAAATAGCCATATTACCCTTAATGATTATTTACTCCTCCTTTATTTTCCCATTGACTCTATACTTTTTCTATCAATAATATTTTTATGTCAAAAATATTTTTAAAGAAAGTATATATGGTGATCTCAAAAAAATTTATAGACGCGGTCTTTCAAATCCTTAATATAATTACTCCTTCATGAATTTATGTATATTAAGAAAATTAGATTAGCTAATAATTTGTAACAAATATATATATGGGTATCTATAAAATATATCCTTCTTAATTATGAGTATTATAATTACTCCTTCATATAAACCTACTTACAATGTGTAATCAATAGAGATATTAGGAAAAACTACTGCATTTGGGAGGTACAATGGATTGATAATTTTCTTATCAAAAAGTTAGAATACCCTTCATAAGCCTAACCCTTTTTTTAAGGATTAGGGGGAGTAATTTCTTAATAATAACAATTTTGATATATGAAAAGTTTTAGAAAATATGTTAAGAAAATTTTCTCATATACAACCTAACCTTAGTTGATATAAAGCTCTGTTTCAATGGTGCACAATGAAAAAATTTACACATATTCGAAAAAGAGCTACCACCACTAAAACAATGTTGCATATATTGATATACTCAACGACCTAGGATTGAAGGTATCTTTTTAAAGGTAAAAAAAATTATCTTTATAGCTTTGGGATCTGACTTTGGATTTTTCTACAATGTTTTCAAAAGTAATTAAAAATGGTTAAAAATAATAAATGTATACTACCTCTAGTCCTAATTATAAGATGCAGTTGACCTTTTTGGAGAGATCATACCTTATTTTTAAACTTCAAAGTTTTTATATATCAATTCTTGGCACAATCAGACAGTAGGAGCCATTAAAAAGTTACCAATAGTGAATATCTCACCATCTTTACATTATATATCTATATATATATATAAGGTAGCAGATACAGTGTATGTAACAATAATAATAAAGACAAAAAAGAAAAACTGTAACTTTTCAATGATGAAAACCTAAAACATGTGTAACAAAGTTGAGGTTGTACTAACTAGCTACATTTGACAAACTAGTTGACATTAAGAAGATTAAGATTCAACAAGAAGCAATTAATTAGTATAGGATGCTTTTTAATCTGGGTCTCTTTAGTTGCTTCACAAAGTCAGAACAAAAGGGCAATAGGAGTTAGTGATTAATGCTTTTAGGGGTGAAGCCATTGGCATTGCAAGTGAGTCCCAAATCTGTGAAACTTGGCTGCCCTATTGCAACCATATGTTTGGCCTAGTAGATAAATATTTGGGTATTTTTTACACAACCAATGCTGACTCGATCTATATATATATATATCACCAGCTAAGCTTATTATATATAGGCCTAAATATGTTGCCTAAAACACACTACTCTGGCAGTATAATGACCTTAATGTAATTATCATTGAATCTAGGGTTAAAGTGCAATCTATCCCCTGAAGTTTTTCACCACATGCAATTTTAGTTCTGAAGTATTTCTTGGTGCAATCCCCCCCCCCCCAACGTAATAAAATGAGTGCAATGTTAATCTTGTTTGATGGAATGGCAACACTGACAGTTGGGAAGAGGTTTTTTTTTATACTTTTTTAGAATCATGGCAGTACATGTGGATATTGTTGGATGAATTTGAGTGCCATCTGTTATAAGCCATAAAATGAGTTGAAAGGTTATAAGTAAGGTGTCCCCCAAATTGCTTAAAGCCCTAAATAAAAACCCCCAATCATAAATCGATGTCCCCCAAATCGCTTTCTTCACAGTGGCTTTAAGCAAGGTTCTGAGCGTGAGGGAGAGTGAGACATTGAGAGAGAGAGAGAGAGAGAGAGAGAGAGAGAGAGAGAGAGGTAAGGTTTGGTGATGGCAATGGAAGAGTCCGAGACTTCACCGCCGACAACCTTTAGGATGAGAGCATTGATACTGAGGGTCGGTGCGCAATCAAAGTATGAAGGGACCCAAAGATTCTACCATTGCGGTCTTCTTGCTCCTTGTTTGACTTCTTGGACCGAGATGAACCCAGGAAGAATATTCTATGGGTGCCCAAACTATGTTAAAGTACATGTGTGATCTTTTGTTGTGAAGGAAAATGTGTTGTGTCTGTAATTGTGCAACAATGTGCGGGGGGATGTGGGTATTTTTCATGGCATGATGTAGAGGTAGATAAGATGTGGAAGATCGTGATTAATGCGCTTGTGGAACATATAGATAAGCTATTTGTTGAGAATGTGAGGCTCAAAATGAATGGGAACATCAGTAGATGTGGAAACAGACAGCTGAAAGAGTTGAGGAAGAATTAATTGAACTAAAGAGTGTGAAGATGAAGTAGGCCAATGAGCTGTTGCGAGTGAAGAAGAAGCTTAAGATGCTGTTTGCAACACTTGTCTTATCCTGGATGTTAATTCTTGTTGTCCACTCTAAGTAGATTTTAAGCTAACTAGTGACATTACTAATTTTATTTTTTTTGTAAACCCAGCCATTAAATTAGATGGTGGTAGTTGTGGTACTACTATAATATTGTAATATAAATGTAGGTTACATAGTGCTGCTAATATTGTAACCCCCTTTCGTAATAATATTCGGAATATGCAATTAAAATGAAATAGAGACCAATAACAATCAAAAAATATTTATAAACCCATCTACTAGACGGGATTTTCACAAATAACTTTTGAAATCATTTATAACCTGGTCTCACATTCACATTCCGAATACAATTACTACATAAAGATAAATCACATTTAATATATCAGAGTACACAATGTAATAATTCCGGCAATTCCGAATTTCATTTATTAACTCAAGCTTTATAGGGCACATTCGCCCATTACAATTACTCAAATAGGGATTACACAATCCAACTCGAATACATATACAAATATCCAATAACTCATTCCAAATACATAACCAAATATACTCATCCAAATACACATCCCGTCCTATTCAACCATATATACATCAAAATATATACATAATCCCAACTATTGAATCGATAACCAACTACCAACTCTCATCTCGAAGGAGTCCTAGCCGCTCCCTCCACAAGCCACTTGCCCTGTCTAAATTGTTGGTAGTAGAGAGTGAGATTCGAGAGAATCTCAGTAGGAAACAGATACCAATATGCATGCAAGATATGTGTTTAATGCATGACATGCTTGCATTACATAACTCATGCTCACACAATGACATATCTGCAAACTCAATGCTTCAAACAATATACTTATGGCCATAGCATAACAGAAACAGAACTTCAATAGTTCATATATATTTCACATAATCAAGCAAAGCAATAACACGCATCAATACACCAACACAAATATCAAATACATGCAGGAGAGGTAAGTTCCCTACCTCCAGTCTTTTCTCCTCGATTTGCGTGCCAGCAACTCGGGCCCTCAACTGGGTCCTACAATTCCAAATGTACCGTTTAGACACTTACATAATGTTTTTGGGGGTTAGATGAGGCTATATTAAAAAATTACTAAAATGCCCCCGGGGACCCGGCCCGGCCCCGCTGTACCTGATTCGGCTGTACTTTTCCCGAAATTCTATCCTAGGCTATCCTGACTTATTTTCACACAAGGAATCCATTTCCCGATTTGGAATTATCAAATTCATTGTCAAATTATAAATTTACCCTTGGCAGCCCCACTTTAAGGGTTTCAGGGGCGTTTTCGTAATTATGCTTTTACGGCCTTTTCCGAAAAAGTGCTCAACTGTAACCCCACCTAATTTTCGCTCCTGAACTCAATGGAATCATCAAATCATTCAAAATCCAACTCTAAGATCCATTTCTAGAGCTGGCCGAAATTCTCAAGTATTCCGGGGAAAATTGGGGTTTTTCGGTTTCGGCTCCGTAAACGCGTTCCTTTCTACTCCTAACCACTTTATTGACTATTCCATTAGGTTACAACTACCATTTAGTATCAATTTGGGCAGCATAACAGCCCCACACACCCATTTTCCATTTTTGAAACCAATGACAATCCGGCGAAATTTCACCGATTAAATTGTCTACAGCAGCTAAAATAGTCAATACACAAGAGTTTGGAAGTTAACTCAAGCTCCCGCTAGCTTTTCTCAAGAGTGGCTGAAACCCTAGCCCTTCTTAACTATGAAAATTGAGCTTCCAACACCTTAAAGAATATGAAAGAGAAGCTTAGGAGCAAGGTTATACGCGTTAGGAGCTAGATAGTTGGAGAAATCGGCTTACCTTGTGAGATTTCTCCTCTTTCTCTCTCTAAGAGCTCTCAACTTTCTCTCACTAGTTTCAGCTGGTTCAACACGTCAGAAATGAGAGCTGAAGATGATGAGAAAATATTTAATTCCATGCTGATGTCATCTTTTATTTCGATGATGTCATAATTCCCATTTTCGAATTTTCTGGCAGATTTTCTGTCCAAACTTTGAAAAATCATAACTAAGTCTAGAAAAATCAAAATGAGTTGATTCCAAAGCCCATTGAAATCTATTTAATTCCTCTTCATAGGAAAAATATGAGCCATTACCAGAAATCACCACAAAATTCCAGAATTACAAGAAATTCCCTTGCTGTTCCAGATTTGCACCCAGTTTTAACATCAAACTTTGGAAAACCGTAACGCCTAGTTCAAAAAATGAAATGACACAAATTATTTGTCCATTTTGAAGCTTGAGATGTTTGGTCTTGGACAATGTGCACACAACACGGGTTAGCATCTTACATAACATGGTGCATTGCATATTTATTATTGCATTCTATATGTCTGAAATGTTTGTTACTACTGAGATTCC
Source organism: Inga oerstediana (assembly GCA_963210345.1). Taxonomy (NCBI): domain Eukaryota; kingdom Viridiplantae; phylum Streptophyta; class Magnoliopsida; order Fabales; family Fabaceae; genus Inga; species Inga oerstediana. The sequence goes on from OY723400.1 coordinate 16,861,754, forward strand.
CTCAAATCTCTCCCTTTTTTAAACTAAAAAACCTTACAGTTGAGGTTAGCGGCTCAAGGGGTAAGGCAGTGTGGTTACTGGTGAATAGAGCCTGGTGCATTCTAAAGCTGCCACTGGCTATCTAACATTATAATATAATTTAGTTGATTTTAAACGCCTGTACATTTGTAAATATTTTTTAAACCCTGTGGGGATTTTCTTGTATTGTAAACAAGTACTTTAAATTAGTATGTTTTTGCTATTTATGTATTCCTTATGGAACTATGCGCTTATTACTCTGCAAATATCGAAATGTTAAGGGATTTGACACGGACGCCTTTGGACTTGTCAGTTGTCAGTGGAATTGGAATTTATTGCAAAAAAGTCCCACAGGACTTAAATATAATTTTGAGGTTTCAATGGATCATTTTGTTGTATTTTCTCTTACCCGGGATCTAAATGCAATTTGCCCAAAAAACCACTCTGCATATATCTTTTAGGGATTTTTTTAAATAAAAATAAAATATATATTTATTAGTTTATTAAAAGTACAATAATAAATTATTTAAAAGTTTATATGTTGTTTCATTTTATATAAATATCTTTTTTTTTTTCGAATCATCGAATACAATATAAAATTTGTTATAAAATATAAAATTCTCAATATTTATAAGTTTTAAAATGGGACCAGAGTTAAGAGTCCAAACTCCAACACAACAAAATTGCTGGTCAACAAAGTTACTCTCCGCATGCACAGATTTGAATATATTGACAAAGGACAGAGTTATCTCAAGATTAATCCCGATTCAAATAACGTTGACGAAATCGTAAGAGGGAAAAAAATTAAATCAGAAAAAAAAATATAAAATATAAAATTTCACAAATTAGAAGGGAAAATGGGGGGTTTTTTTTTTTGGTCTTCATAGGTTTGACTCATGGGAGAATCCCTGAAAAAGAACTTGAAATTTAAGAAATGACAAATGATTTTTTTCATCACGAGTTGATTATAAAATATCGAAACGTGATAATGAATTCCTAATTTTTTTCTTAGAAAATGACTAATTTGTCATTTTTCAATTTCTAAGTTTTTTTTTTAGGGATTCTCCCTTGACTCATTACAATTTAATTCAAATTTTGAAGAAATAAAACATATGTGTTAACTTAATAAGACTAGTCGGAATGAGTTAGACCTCCCAACAATAATGAAGAAAATGATACAACAAATTCATTCATTAATTTTGACTGATAACGTTGTTCGTTATTTCGGTTTTTTTTCCCGAAACGTTGTTTGTTATTGTTGGATAGTCCGGTGACTATATATCTGCAAATTATAAGATTGCAAGTTATTTGAACACTAAATAAGTTGAAGATAAAGGTTGATATAGACGAGAAAGAATATTTTCATTAATAATGATGAGGCGGACATACAAAAGTGTTGAAGCGAAAGATTCAAAGAACAAGTGAATCAGCTGGCCCAAAAAAAAAAAAAAAAGCAGAGAGAGAGAGAGAGAGAACATGTGAATCATGATCCTATACGCAAAGATAAATGAAGAAATGATCTGTATAATTATATAGACTAAGGCCTTAGCTATATCAACAACACCATCAAGCTCAGCCTTGTACTCTTTTCCATCAGCAAGACAAGTGCTGTTTTACAAAGGGATGGTCTTGTAATGCTGCAGCAGATGGGCGGTTGGCTGGAGTTCTTGTGAAGCATAGATCGAGAAAATCTTTACCCTCTCCGCATAACTCTTCTGGTATGGGCGGACGTTGCTTTTTAACAGAAACTTGATAGAAGGCCTGCACCTGCGCACAGTAAATAAATTTGTTTTATTTATATACTCCCTCAGTCCTTAATAGAAGACGTGTTAGCTCTATAAATATATCTGTACATATATTGAAGTGTAAAAGTGTTTACCGGTTCAAAACCAGGCCAAGGATGCTTCCCTGAGAACATTTCAATGATCACACAACCCAAACTCCATATATCAGCAGCATAAGCTTCACGCGAGCTCTTATAATCTTTCTTTTTTAGAACCTGAATGAGAAACAAGTTTATTAATGAAGAAATACTTTTGTAAAGCATAATTAATGGATAGTATGAAATTAGATACCTCCGGGGCTGCATAATATGAAGTTCCCAACATGGAGTGATTGCCCACAGATTCTGCCAGCTATTCAACGCAGAAAAATCAAATACAGTTATTGCTGACTTTTTGGACTATCATATCAATTTCAAATGTATTTAGTTTACAATTACACAAATAACCACCAATATTGTGGGACACACACGCTCGGTTTGTGACGTGAACTTACATGCTTAGACACACCCAAGTCGACCAGCTTTACAATGTCTTGAGAACCGACAAGTATATTGTCAGGCTTTAAGTCCCTATATATATAATCATACATAAAAAAAACAAAGAAAGAATGAGAGAATGTCATAGAATACTGGGAGTAAATCGAAGCAAAAAATTTACTTATCATTTTGACAGCATTATTTTCAGTGTGATTTTGGGATATAGTTCAAAATTAATTGCCCTACAAGATGTGTGTTACAATGTCATATAAGGAAATATTATACCTGTGAACTACTCTTTTGCTGTGCAGGTAAACCAACCCGGAGAGAATTTTTGCAGCGAAATTTCGAATTAAAGGTTCATGTAAAGCACCTCCTTTATCCTTTATATATTTCTTCAGTGAACCTGGTTCGATAAGTTCCATGTATAGAGAAATGCAGCCTTCTTTATCCTAATTATGCATGAACCAAGTCATTAATTAATAGTGGGTATGGTATCCTCCTCAGCTTAAAGAAAGCAAAATAACACTTATTATTTTAGGGGCAAGATACTTTACAATGTTTGCTTGTTCCAGTTGGCAGAGAATTTCTATTTCCTGAAAACACAAGTACACTAATTTAGTTATGTATCGTACAATGAACTTCGGGGATCTGATTTCCATCATTTTGTTATTTCAATGATCGACCCATCATTTTCTTTCACCATCTTTTTAAATAGGTGAAGGATTTCTTGAATTGCAATGACATTATAAACATGCATTGCATAATTTGGAATCTCTGAAGTTATAATGTTTATTAATCAATTGGAAAAATGATTTTCAAGGAATAATGAGGAAAAAAATGACGAGAACAAGATCTAGAGAGTGCATTTACAATGTATACTTCTTTAACTCTGCTCCAGAATTTATTGTTCCTTTCTTATATTCTATTCACAGACACTTAAATTTTAAACTTTTGATTTAAACTTTCAGATTCTTCAATGACAGGGAATCTTCACTTGTGGAGGATTAGTACATTTAAGACAAAGGAATTGTAGTAAGCATGTGCAACTAATTATCCACGATAATATGAAGTTTTACCATGTTTATAACTACTCATTTCAAACTCCTTATAGAGATATGTTCAACCCATATCACATGAAATTTACATGCCCTGGTAATTATAATAAGCCACACTATTGCAAAATTAGCCTAACAAAACATGCTTTCTTCTATCCACCTTAGCTAAGCCTCCACTAGCTTCTCCTTTCCCTTAGATCGATGAACTTGTTCCTATGGTTAATACATAGAGGGAGGGGTGCGATTGGCGAATTGTTAACCTCGTGAAATTCATATCAAATTGGCACATTTATCCTCAATTTATCACACTTTTTAGGTTGATTAATGGATATGCAAGGATATAAGTGTATAGGAAACGTGCCTAGTGAGTAGTTAGTAAAAAGGGCATGAATCTTTGGTTAAATGTGAATATTTTACTATCATTCTTCACCCTTTTGTTTGTATAGATTTTCTTGTGTTTATAGGATCACACTTGAGACACACAAGGAGCCATTGGAAGCACAAATCATTGATTAAGAAGTTGGGAAGAAGAGTATAACTGTCACACCCCACCTGTATACTAGCCTGCCTACCTCCCTGAGGCGCTTGGTCTAGCTAAGCCAATGGTGGTGCCCACCTTGCCTACACCCCACCCGTATACCCCTTAGGGCTCAGCCAGTGGCGGTACGCTTGGTGTGGTGAGGACTCAAAGGAATATAATCCCCCCCTTGGGATTTCCTTTCACCTCCACAGGACTCGAAGCCACGCCCTTGGGGATAAGGACGCGCTTATGTGAGACCCTGCTACCATTGAGCTAGATTCTCCCCCCGTTCAATAAATTTCACTCTTGAAATTGGTTACACGTCATTAGGCATAAATTCAGGAAATCTCTTCTTCATGTCTACTTCTACTTCCCATGTTACTTCCCTTGGAGGCACTCCCTTCCAAACCACCTTCACAAATGGTAAGCTTTGATGTCTGAGCCGCCGCTCTTCTCGATCAATGATTCATTCCGGCTCTACTGTATAAGTGAAGCTATCTTGCAATTCGATCTCTTCATACTCAATAATATGCTCAGAGTCTGGCTGGTACTTCTTGAGCTACGAGACATGGAACACATCATGAAGTCAACTCAGATTCGGGGTTAGGGCTATCTGGTATGTCACAGGTTCAATTCCTGCTAGAATCTCAAATGGACCATTGTACCTTGGGCTCAGTTTCCTTTGCTTGATCGCTCTTCCGATACCTATAACTGGAGATACTATGAGGAAGACATGATTTCCCAATTCAAACTCTATAGGCCTTCTCCTTTTATCAGCATAGCTTTTCTGTTGACTATGTGCTGCAAGGAGCCTCTTTCTAATAATTCTAATCTTTTCTAAAGTCTGATCAATAAGGTCTGGGCCATACAAATTCCTCCCAGAAAATTTTGTCGAGCATAACGGTGACTAACACTTTCTTCCATACAATGCCTCATAAGGAGCCATCTGAATGCTCACGTGATAACTATTGTTGTAAGCAAACTCGGCTAGTGGAAGGTAATCATCCCATTTTCCTTTGAAGTCTAGGACACACGCTCTCAGCATATCTTCTAACATTTAAATGGTCCTTTCTGACTGTCCGTCTGTCTAAGGATGGTAGGCCGTACTAAATCTCAACTGTGTACCCATAGCTTCATGCAGAGCCCTCCAAAATCTTGAAGTAAACTGGGGATCTCTATACGAGATAATGTTCTTTGGTGTACCATGGAGTCTTACTATCTCTTTAATGTAGATTTCCGCCAGCCTATCCAGAGAATAACTAGCATTAAAATCGATATGAAGTGCGCTGACTTCGTGAGTCGATCAATAATCACCCAGATCGCATCATAGTTCTTGATCCTGGGCAGACCCACCACTAAATCCATGGTCACACTCTCTCACTTCCATTATGAAATTTCCATACTCTGAAGCAATCCTGGCAGTTTCTAGTGTTCAATTGTCACCTTCTGATAGGTAAGACACCGCACCACGTATTTAGTCACATCACTCTTCAACCCTGGCCACCAGTACATAGATTTCAAATTGTGATACATCTAGGTCATACCTGGGTGAAGAGTATACTAACTCTTATGAGCCTTATCCAGAATTCTGTCTTAAGTCAGCCTTCAGTGGAACATAAATTCTCTTCTGGTAACGAACCAGCCCACTAGGTGACAAATCATAATCTCGAGTCCTTCCTTGCTCAATCATAGCTCGGATAGGCTAGGCTCGCTCATCTTGCATTTGAGCCTCTTCAATTTCAGTCCATAGGTCATTCTCCCCTTGGACAACGCCATAACTGGCACACAGGATATTATTCGAGAGATTGAAGTCCCAAAAATCCTCAATCAATTTCTTTTCCTGAATCATCTTCGTGCCACTAGCACCGCCTTTTGACTAAGAGCATTCGTGATGACATTAGCCTTACCCGGATGATATTTGATCTCCAAGGTATAATCTTTTAGCAACTCCATCCACCGACGCTGTCTCTTATTCAACTCCTTCTGATCATACAGATATTGGAAACTCTTGTGGTCGCAGTATAATTCCACTGTCACACCATACAGGTAATGATGCCAAATTGTCAATGCAAATACTATTTCTGCAAGCTCCAGATCATGAGTGGGATAATTCATCTCATGCGGTTTAAGTTGTCGAGAGGCATAGGCCACCACACATCCCTGCTGCATTAAGACACACCCTAACCCCTGCTTACTTGCATCACTGTACACGATGTAATCCTCATTGGGATCAGGTATAATCAATACTGGTGCTATAGTCAATCTCTCCTTCAGCTCCGTGAAACTCTGTTCACATCGGTCATCCCACAAGAACGGTTGATCCTTCCTCGTGAGCTTGGCCTTCGGCAATGCAATACGGGAGAAGTTCTAAATAAATGTCCGATAATAACCAGCAAGACCCAGAAAACTGTGAATCTCAGAAATAGTTTATGGCATCTTCCAGTCAAGTACTGCTTCCACCTTACTAGGATCCACCGAGACCCGTTCACGTGAGATAACATGGCCAAGAAATTTCACTTCCGTAAGCCAAAACTCACACTTGCTCCGCTTGGTATAGAGTTGCTTTTCTCGCAAGATTCTCAATACAATTCTCATATGCTGCTCATGTTCTTCCTTACCTTGGAGTAAATCAAGATGTCATCAATAAACACTACCATAAACTGGTCAAGATACTATTGGAAGATGCTATTCATATAATCCATGAATACCGCCGGTGCCTTCGTCAAACCAAAGGGCATCACAAGGAACTCATAGTGCCCATATCTCGTTCTGAAAGCATTCTTTGGAATATCAGCCGGCTTCACATGCAACTGATGACACCCTGACCTTAGATCAATTTTTGAAAATACACATAAGCCAGACAATTGATCTAATAGGTTATCAATTCTCGGGATTGGATACTTGTTCTTAACAGTTACCTTGTTAAGTTCTCTATAATCTATATACAACTGTAAACTCCCATATTTCCTTTTCACAAACAATACTGAAGCTCCCCATGGCGGCACACTGGGTCGGATGAACTCTTTCTCGAGTAAATCTTTAATTTGTTTTTTCAACTCCGACATTTCATCAGGGGCCATTCTATATGGGGCTTTAGATATGGACCCAGCTCCTGGTACTATCTCAATTGGAAATTCCACTTCCCTTTTCGGAGGCAACTCGCCGAGATCATCCGGAAACACCTTAGGGAAATCTCTTACAATGGGTATATTCTCTAGGGTTTCACTTGACTCTCCCTGAACAGAGAAGAACACCATATACCCCTAGCATCCCTTTTTCAAACTCTCCTCAGCCTTAGCCATCAAGAGGAAATTCAAACTACTGTTACATTTACATTCCTCTGTGGAGCAGGGTAAACTATTTTCCTATTCCCACAATCCAACATGACATTGTTTGCTGTCAACCAATCAAAACCCATAATAACTTCTAGTTGATGAAGTAGTAAACAGATCAAATCAATGGTAGACTCAAACCCCTCAACAGTTATAACACTATTCAGACAAGCTTCCATAGTCACGGTCTTAGCACCCATTAGTGTTGACACAACCAAATCAAATGGCAATCTATGGACATGTAATCCTAGGCGCTTCACACAGTCATAAGCTATGAACGAATGACTAGCACCCGAATCAAACATAGTTGGTAATGAACTACCATTTAGAAGAATATTACCTTGGATCAATTATGGAGATTTACTTGATTCTTGGGCCTTAGCTCTACCGGCCACCTCTTGCAATCTCTAGCAAAATGTCCTTGCTGCTTGCCAGTGAGACACACTGCTTGCCCCTCACAATTCATACCAAAATGGGCTTTGTTACAACGAGGACATATCCACTGCACTGGGGATTTTTTATTCTCACAGTCCCCATATTGGTATGGTTTCTTACTGCCACCCTTAGGTAAAAGTCCTTGGCTCTTGCGCTTTTGGGAGGAGCTTCCCTTACCAGGTTCGCCATGACCACCACCCTTACTCGGGTTGATATCCCTTAGGTTGTTCTCAATGATGCGGCACTCTTCAACAGCCTTATTGAACTCAGTGAACTGCTGAGTAGCCAACCTCTTCTTCAACTCACGCCTCAGCCCACGGATTAGCATGTCAGAACTCCACTTCTTATTATCCATTTGTCGAAGGTAAGTGGAGTATCAGGCTAGACGAATGAACTGAGATAGATAGTCATCAATGGTCTCGTTGTCTCCTTGCTTGATAGACAAGAATTCTGATTCCTTCTCAATTCTCACAGACTTGGGGAAGTATTTGTCATTAAATTGCTCCTGAAACACCTCCCAAGTCACTGGCACATTCTGGGCCCGCATTGTCATAGCAATATTTCTCCACCATCGGTCCGTGTCCCCTTCTAGCTTATAGATAGCCAGTTTTTCTTTCACTTCCGATTAACACTCAAGCACCTCAAAAATTTTCTCTAACCTTATAAACCAATCCTTCACTGCTTGAGGGTCAAATCTTCCTTTGAATAAAGGAGGCATGTGCTTGCAAAATTTAGAAACCCAGAATTGAAGGTCTCCATCATTACGAGCCGGCACCCCATGTAATCCTTGGTTCTATTCAGTATGAGGTGGGGACTCATGGGATCGGTTTGACCCTTCAGCTGTCTCCTCATGCTGGGTCGCCTCTTGAGTTTCCTCGTGTGTAGATTGGGCCCTTTCCTCATTTCGCTTGGCCCTTTCTTCCCTGAGCTCAGCAATCATGTCTCTTTGTTCTTGGATTCAAGGCCGGGCTCATGCCACGTCCCCTTAACAATATTAAAGGTCAGGCTCACCACCACATCCCTTCAATCAATATTCAAGGCCGGGCTCATGCCACGTCCCCTATTCATTCAATGATAAATACCAAACAAGAAATGCATTACACATGATATAGGATAAAGTGTCACTACCTTATTCTTTACGTTCTTGATATGGCACAGGCCTTCTACGCTCCGAGAAAATATTAAATCCTATAGTCATAATTAAAGACGACAGGTTATCACTTATCCCAATGCTCAAATGACTTTAAAACACTTAGATTTGGTTATCATTAAAGTCCCTTAGGTGGCTACTAGAACCCAAACATATGCCTAAAGGGTTGGGAAGTACTATCTCAAAGATCACCTTATGATATGAAAAGTTTTGATTTTTGGCTATTGGCTGCGGCCAAAAATAGGTAAGAAACTTTTGGGCTGTGGCCAAGGACTTTGACTGTGGCCGAAATGAGGTCCGAGAGTTTTTGGCTGTGGCCAAAAGTATTCTGGCTGCGGCCAAAAGCAGGTCAGAAGCTTTTTGGCTGCGGCCAGGAAATTTTTCAGTTTCTGTACTGATCTTCCAAAAATCATAACTAATCCTAGAAAAATTTCCAGAATTTCCAAGCTAAAGCATTTGACACAAAACTTAGATAGAAAGGTCTCTTAAACTCACCTTAACAACTTTCTCAAAGGAGCTTCTTGATTCTCCAACCTCCACAATTTCTTGAAGTCTCAAACCAACACCAAATGGCAAACTATAACCATAGAAATGAAACTCATTACTCAAGGAACAATTTTAAAGAAGTGAATTTGAGCAATGGAGGCCATTTTCCTACCTTAAATGCAAGCTTTCCTTCTTCCTTTTCCTTTCAACAATGGCGCAAGAGAGAGAGATGAGAGAAAGAGTGAAGAAGATTATGCAAATGATGATACTCCCTCTAGTCTATGCATCAGTCAAAAATGAGGGAGAGGGAGGAGAGAGAAATTGTTTTAAAAAAATGCATTTGACTTTTCTTTACTCTCTTTCTTCTTACAAGCTTGCCAAGTGTCACCTCCCCATTGGCTCTTATAAAGTAAACATCCACTTAGTCACTTTAATCCCTCCATTAGCCATTTCAATTACACTTCTCATTTTTCCTTAGTTAGTAATTAATTTCCTCATTAATCACCAACTTATGGCTAATAATTCCATTCTTTCATTTTTTCCACCAATTATGACATTAATTAATATTGTCACATAGCACAAAATAATTCCACTTCAATCCACAATTACATTCTCAATAATTAACATTAGCCCTTAATCAAAATTTGGGGCACTACAAGAACACCATTGCATCATTGGAAAAAGCTAGAAGAGTTTAAGACAAATGTTTGGCTACAGCCAGAAGACTTCCAGAAAGTTTTGGGCTGTAGCCAAGCCATTTCTGGCTGTAGCCAGACGACAGACAGAGGCAAGACAAACGTTTTCAAGCTACAGCCAAGAAATTGGCTGGCTACAGCCAAGAAACTCAAAAAATGCATTTTTGGCTGCAGCCAAAACGTGAAACAGTAGCTGTGTGTTTTGCTTTCTAGATCACTTAAAAGGCCAAATCCAAAAATAGAAGGGGAGCTCGACATTCTAAGGTTCTAGGAGGCGGCTAAGGAGCAATTGCAAGCTAAGGAGTGGAGTTCCTCAAGGAAAATCAATTGGGATTGAAGATTCGAAGAGATTCCAACTCAATTTCTCTTGGTTTTGCTGAACTCATTCCTTTTCTCCTTTTCATTTCTGATATGGTTGTAATGATTTTGTATACCAGTGATTCTTTGTTGAGCATGGGTAACTAAGATTTTCATTCTAGGATTGTTTTTGAACCTTTGTATGGATTAAACTTGAATCCTTCTCTCTTTGAGTATCTAATGGCATATATATGTTGATTTTACCATGTATTCATTGCTATTTGTGACAGGCTATCACTATAGATGTTTTGTTCAATTAAATTAAGCTTGAGAAAGTTAATTTGATTGTAGAACTTTAGTAAAATTATGCTAGACTTGAAGTTTAGGAATTAAATGGATGGTTTGTTAGTAACATAGATATATAGTTACTAACCCAGCATTGTCAAATTAAGGTTGGTGTTTAATGAATATTTTCTCTTAACAGCAACAAGAGATTGTGCTTGTTAATTGAAGATATGAAGTTGGTTTTGACTTGAGAGAGCTTAATCAAATATTTGTGAACCTTAGGCTAACATATATATATCCTATGGAAATACTCTTAGAGAGGAAAATCATCAAGTTTTATGAAATACAAAGGGGATGAACAATCCTAGTCTTATTACAATTGTTGAATTCACAAGAATCAGATTTTCATTCAGTAATTCCTAGTCTTTTACAAAAATATCTTTTGAAACTTCTTTTTCCACACAACATGTTTTGGCTCAACTTAATTGAATTCACTAAGCCTCTTGCTTGACCAATTTGTTATTCAAATCCTCGAAGGAATGATCTTACTTATCACTTTATTACTTGGCGTGACCCGTGCGCTTGCGGTGGCAAACAGGAATCTCAGTAGCAATACTCATATTTTAGCATATAATGCATGATAAATAACTGAGCACATAAAACAAGCCAAAGAGAACAATACCTTACAATAACTGAATATCCGTAAAACTAAATAACTGAAACTATTATTACATATAGCCGCAACAATAATAAAAGTAAGGAATTTACATGATCTCATGCTTAACTACAGCAATAATAGCACAAATGAATATGTAACCAATGCAAATATGCAAAATTAAGGATTAAAACTACCTTCATCTTGCTCCCGTCCTCTTGTTCCTTCTTGGTATTTCTCTGGCGGGTTTCAGCACAGATCTAAAACCTATAAGTTATATATGTACCAAAGCATATTAATATACATATTTAATATACTTTAATTACTTAATCTCCGAACCCCCAAACTCTGAACCTTACATTTAACTCTTAAACTTTTCTTTCTTGGCCAAACTATACTGCCCAAACAGGGATGAAAGAAAACAAATCACAATTTTACGCTTTATCATTCTAAATGCAACCATGCGCTCAAAATAACGAGCATTTCCTCCAAACTAAGATCATAGCACTGTACAAGAACTATAAAAATCCCTTAAATTTGGCTTGGCTGAAACAGGGATAAAAATACAATCCATCTTAAATTTAAGTTCCATGATTACCAAATACTCCATGGAGACTTCTAATCACTTTATGTGTACTCACATGTATAAGCAGTTCAAATTCTTTGTGCAGCCCTTCAAAACTTTAAATTCTAATCTCCAATTCAGGTTCCATGAATCATCTTCCCATTTACAACTCTTCCCAAAACATCAATTTGTGTTCATTCTAAAGCAAAGCATGGGGCTGAACAACAGAAGATAATCGATTTCCAATCCCAATTGTCTAGCTGATTTGGTAATAGCGACTAGCAAACATAGATAATTAAGGCCTATATGCGTTCTCTCTTCTCATCTCTCACTGAAATATGAAGCCATCACACTCAAGGGTAGCAGGGACGTGATTTAAAACAAATAAATTAGAATAGAGCAGAACACATATACACAGCACAATATTCCGATCTGCGCTTTGTTATGCTCTTATCAACCATCCCTGATTTTGTCGATGCCCCCTTCACTTAATAAATCTTCAATTCGAAACACTAATCTAAATTCCAGATTATAGAATCAGAAAAACTGATAATGGACAAGGCAATAAATAACTCACCTAAATACAGAGCTGAATCCTTCCCTCTGATAGCTTCTTGCCAGCCTTCACTGACTTCTCTCTTGGTCTTGGCTTCCTTTGCCAGCGCCTTGCCTGAGAAGGTGAAAGGTCTGCCGCGCAAGAATGAGAGTGAGAAAGGCGGTGGTGATTTAAAGAGAGAAACCTTGCGGATGAGTTACCCAACCAACTAATGTTTGAGGAATTTTATTATTATTATTTTATCAAGCTTACTCAATAAGCTGTCACTTTTTAATTGACTGAAAATATTGCCCTATGTCATCTCTGGCTTAATGCGTTGATTCCACTATTCTCTACTTTTCAAGTTATCCCTATAAATAGAAGGCATATGCTATGTATTGTACACATATTTGAATAGTGAATAAAATTGTCCTCTCTTTTTCTTCTCATCTCTCTTTTATTTTACAACACGCTATCAACACAATGTTGTTCTAGTCAAGGTATGACATTTTTAATATCTCTTTAATTGTTTTTATTTTATTATCTCAACACAATCGATATTTTTTTTTGTATCTCATGATGACATGATCTCACTATCTTCAATGGAACTAGAAGTTCTAATCGATATTTTTCTACATTCCATGGTGACCTGATGTCATGCACCATTTTTTATGGAATTTGAAGTTCCAATCGATATTTGCTACCGTCAAATCTATATACTTCATGTTTTCTTTATATTTATTTACATTATTGTGACATTGGGTTAAGCGATAGAAGGACAACACGTTTTTTTCTCCTATGACCTATCACGTACTTCATTTAGATCTGAAGGACCCAAAATTACAGGCTTTGTTTGCATTAAAATATTTGAATTTTATTCTTGACTCATTTTATTTTCTTCTCATGTTATCATGTTATATGATTTTATTTTATATTTTGATATTATATAGCCAGAAGCCATATAACTTTATCCTCTATATCATTAAATGGTCAGAAGCCATAAAATTTTTATTTCTTATTTTGATATTATATGGCCAGAAACCATATAACTTATATCCTCTATTTTATTAAATGGCCAGAAGCCATATAATTTTATTTTTATATTTTGAGTTATTTGGTTAGAAACTATATAACTTACATTCTCTATGTTTTAACGGCCAGAACCCATATAATTGTTTCCCTCATATTTTGAGATTATATGGCCAGAAGCAATATAACTTTTATTTTCTTTATCTTATTAAATGGTTAGAAGCCATCGTTTCAGTTTTTTTTAATGGCTAGTGTTAGATCTAATTAGTTTTGATTATGTCAAATATAGATGTTAAATATTGAAAGCAAACAATTTGTATAATATACTTATCTCCTGCATTAACTAACAACTATATTTAATATGAAACATCTTGTAGATTAGTCAAGCAAAGAAAGAGGAAGATTGAACATAGTCAAGAAAATAAAGGAGATACCAAGTTGGGTTATGAAGAATAATTATCAAGAGAAAAATCAAGAAGAAAGAGACTGAAGAAAGAAGAACTTACAAAATCTTTTTTTTTTTCTTTTGGTTAGCTTTCCTCATCAATTAATCAATTATCATTCGCCTTAAGAATTCTCAAATAATTACTGGGTCATTACAACTAGCACCCTAAATTACTAAGTACAAAATTGTTTTAAAAAAATACTTTAGGGTACTAGATACTCATGAAAAAATATTATACGGTATTGGATGTACAACAAAATACTTTAGGGTGCTTCATGTGTAACATCCTGATTTTTATTTAAAGGATATAATTATAATTTGGAAATAATTATGAATTTAGTAATAATATTTGGGATAAAAAGAGAAAAGAGGGATTTTGTTAATATATATATAAATTAAATTAATTATTTAAAAATTAATAAAATGATATAATAATATTAAAATAAATATAAAAAAACAAAATTCGTCGTCCATAATTGAAAAATGTGGAGAGGCATCTTTCATTGCCTCCCCTTAATAATAATAAAATAAATAAATAATAATTTGGCTGCTGGAGGAGGGATATTATAAATACCCCCTCCATAACTTCAATGCGTGCGTGAAATGGGGTGCGTAGGGTCGGACGGAGAGGATACTGGTAAGAGTATTTTCAGTTCTTCAAGGATCAATAATATATTTAAATGCTCTTCTGATCACAAAATTTCTTTTATGAAAATGTTTTAAATAATTTTTTCTTTCTTATTATAGTAATTTTGTATTGATTAAAGAAAATTTTAAGATTAAGATTTTAGACAAATTTGAGTTTTGTTAATATAAGGCTATAGAAATGTAGAGGATGATTAATAGTTAATTTAAATCATGTTACTTTTGTTATTTAGTTGGTGTATAATTTTATAATGAATTTTCTATATAAATAATCTATGAATAATTCTATATTAGAATTTTCATCAAATTAAATTTGGATTAAATAATTTATTTGGTTTATTAGAGGTATTATTGAAATTCTAATTGGTTTAGTTTGGTAAATTTTGTGTTATAAGAAATTATAAATTATAATTTGATATTAAGAATTAGATTTTTATATGATTTTAATTTTTTGGGAGTTTCAAATATTGTTTAATAATTAGATTATATTCATATAAATTAGAAAAAGAGATTTAATTGTTCTAGGAGGTTGATTTTGATGATTTTATAACAATAGATATGTTAAAGGTGAAACTTTAATTTATAAAATTAAATGGTTGATGAGAGAGAATGGTATAGAGGTTATTTAAAGATTGTCAAGGAAGTTGGAATATTTAAGGATAATAGTTGCAGAGGAAAATTGGAGATGAATTGTGTAAATTATTTATTTTAGTATTACTTGTGGTTAATTGTTATTTACATTGATAATGTAGAGTTTTCTAGTGATAGGTGATTGTTCGTGGTTGATACTCAAGTTAAGGTTAAGCTTGAAATTGAGGTAACCGAGGTTACTTATTTTATATGCTTGTTTTGGACTGTAAGGTGTTTTCTGAACCTTACTTTCCACTATACTATTTGTATGTGTTTAGAAAGATCATTTTATATTTAATATGAACTTAATTCAGTGAAATTGTATACTTAATATGAACTTAATTCATTGAAGTTGTATATTTTCCTACTTGTATATATGAGCGTAGATTATATTTAAAAATTGTTACTGTTGTAATGGTTATGATGTTTGTGATGGAATGTTGTATAAGGGGTGATAATTTATAAATGTTTTTGAAAATTATATTGATATATTGCTTTTCCATTATTGGATATGTTGGGTTGTGTGAAAGAGATATGGTAAAATTGTGCCCATCGGCTCTCTCATTCCTGGCCCGGATTTTGAGTTGAGTGTTTTGGGCAGACACCGCCATGTTACGGTATATCGGTGGTAGTATGGGAGGGGCCAGTATTCTTAAAATGACTAACTAACTTTTGGCCAGGTATACTAGCATTGATATGCTATACCACGTCCAGAAGCTATAAGGAGGAGCAGGATCGATGAGTGGGGATGGTTCTAATTGTTTATCATATTATGTGAAGTTTAATTATTGAGAATATTATTGTTATTATGTAGTTAAACCTGCTTCTCTGACTTACAATCTTTTCCTGCATATTTTGTAAATTGATTTTGGTTACTAAGACTTTATGTCTCACCCCATCGTTGTAAATATTTTTCAGGCGAGACCTCTAATTTGGCTAGAGGCCAAGGGAATCAACCAAAGGCATAGGTGTTAAGAACCTTGTAGGCCTCTTGTGGTATTGGTGTTGTATTAATTTTTATATTGCTATTATAGGACATCTCTTGTTTTTGGAATACCACATTTACTGCTTGGATAACTATTTTGGATAACTGATTAACCATTGTTAGGCCTGAGGCTTTATATTCGTACTTTGACATTTTGGACCCAGAACCATATCTGTGTTGGAAATTATTGTGTATAGAATCTTAATTGTGGGATTCAGTGTTGTTAGACCCGTGAGGTATGATTTCTCTTGTCATTATGTGTGCCTAGAATAACGGATTTCTTTGTAGTGGGTTTGTGGGCCAGTTATGTGCCCTGAACTCCGATATGTTTGAATAAGAAATTGTTGGGTTTGTGGACGAGATTTGTGCCCTGAACTCCGATACGTCATTGATTGGGAAATTGTTTTCAAAACTTTGATATGTCCTAAATGAAAAATTATTTTTGACTATCTAACCAGATTTTGTAAAACCATTAAAGATAATTATTGTTTGAAGAAAGAGTCGTTTCATCATGCACCTGGAAAAATACTTCACGGTGCTAGATGCACCTTCACCATATATTTAAAATTCTTTAAGTTTATATGTACCTGGCCATTTATTGTGATGTTGGGTTAAGCGAGAGAAGGACAATATGCTTTTACTCCAATGACCTATCACATACCTCATTTAGATTTGAAGGACCCAAAATTACAGGCTTTGATTACGTTGAAATATTTGAATTTTATTCTTGACTCATTTTATTTTCTTCTCATGTTATCATGTTATATCGTTTTATTTTATATTTTGAGATTATATCGCTAGAAGCCATATAACTTTATCCTCTATATCATTAAATGGTCAGAAGCCATATAATTTCATTTCTTATTTTGATATTATATGGTCAAAAACCATATAACTTATATCCTCTGTTTTATTAAGTGGCAAAAAGCCATATAATTTTATTTTTATATTTTGAATTATTTGGCTAGAAACTATATAACTTACACTCTCTATGTTTTAATGGCCAGAACCCTTATAATTTTCCCCCATATTTTGAGATTATATGGCCAGAAGCGATATAACTTTTATTTTTTTTAATCTTATTAAATGGTTAGAAGCCATAGTTTTGATTTTTTTTTTAAAAAAATGGCTGATGTTAGATATTATTAGTTTTGATGATGTCAAATATAGATGTTAAATATTGAAAGTAAAAAGTTTGCATAATATACCTATCTCCTACATTGACTAACTACTATATTTAATGTGAAATATCTTATAGATTAGTCAAGCAAAGAAAGAAGAAGAATGAACATAGTCAAGAAAATTAAGGAGCTACCTAATTGGGTTATGAATAATAATCATCAAGAGAAAAATCAAGAAGAAAGAAACTGAAGAAAGAAGAACTTGCAAAATCTTTTTTTTTTTCTTTTTGTTAACTTTCCTCATCAATTAATCAATTAGCGTTCACCTTAAGAATACTGGAAATTATAGAACTTGCAGAACTCCAAAACCTATTTTCCCTTTTCAATTTCACCTCCTGTTTCTTCTAATTCTGGTGCCTTTTCTCCTCAGAATCCCCTCCTTCCTCAGTCCTAAAAGCCTTGCACGGTTTTAGAGAAACCCCATCCCGCTGGAGCAACAACGTTTTCTGGTGATCATTGAAGCAGAGATTGCTCAAGCCTCATAGCGTTTTGACGTCAAAGCCTCTGACATGGAAGTCGAGGAGGAGGGAAGCAAATAGAGGATGAAAATAGGAAAGCAGAAGGAGGAAGAACAATAGAAAGTAAGAGACAATGACATGGTGGGAGGTTGAGGCTAAGCAGTGGCCATGCAAGAGTGAGGAAGAAAGTGAAGGGGTAAGGGATATAAAGATGAGGGACAATTCTGTAATTGCATTTCACTTTTCAAAAAGACCCATAGGCACTAACACCTATTTGGGAATGTACATATTCATTACACTTATTTATCTTTTCACAATTTTGAAGTTGTTTTTAAGGGATTTTTCCATTTTTTAATATAAATTAATTTCAAATTAAACAAATTTTAAATCTGAAATAAATTAATGATTTAATTTCAACTTTTTTTTTTTTGGGGTTTTAGAAACGACTCTCATTCCAATGAGGCAATTCAAATTAGTATTAATTAATTTCTTTTTTTTATAGAAGCATGAAGTAAAAAGGAGGCAGATTACGAAAAAAACAAAAAGGTTGAAAGCACGATGATTGAATAATGGATAGGTTCCTTGACATGGACTTTGCTTATGAGGGGAATGACAACAAACAAACAAATTCGTTTGAAAAAACACAAGTAAAATACATCAACTTCTTCTCGATTTACTCTAAATTACAAAAGCCTCCCTTCTATTTTGAAAATATATATGAACCTCCCTTAAAATCAAAATTTGTGTTGCATAAACATCCCTTCTAGTTTTGATATTTAACTTTGATCCATCCATCTATTAGTTGACCATTAAGCTATAACATTGACCAGTCATTTTAGCCAAAATGCCTCTCCTCAACATAAATATTGGCTAATAATCATTTTATAAAAAAATATAGTATGATTTCGCTGGCGAGAAAAAAAAAGTATGATTTGAGCTGGATTTATCTGTTGGTAGAAACCCTCTATATATTATTAATATCCATAAATTCGTTATCTAATATAAGAATTTGAAAGATCACGTACAATATTATTCTATCAATTTTTTGAGATCTCCATACTTTCTTCAACAATATTTTTGATATAAAAATAACATTTATAGAAAAAAAAAAAGTTAGAATACCCTTTATAAGCCTTTCATTAGCCTTTCATCAGGTTTATGTAGTCCACCTTCATGGGCTTTTACTCGGTAGCCCAGTAGAAAGTCCGTGAATCTTTTAGGATAAATATGTAATGTCAGATCTCCATGCCTTTTTTTAAAGGATAAGTGGGAGTAATTTTTAATACTAATAATTTTGACATCTATTTTGATATATTTGGGAAGTCACCAATACTAAATTTAAGAGTTATCAATTTGGGTGCATCATTTAAGATATTCCAGCTTAGAATATAAGTTTTCAAGTTTAAGATAGAAACAATAATAAGAAAATAATAATTGAAAGTTTCTTAAGAAAAAGGAGTTTTATTACTATTATTATTATTATTATATCGTTTCCCTTTTCTTTTGATTAATAGGATGCTGCTTTTGGAATAAAAGAAAAGCGGGAAAACCTAAGCCACAAGTCACAATTAAAATAAAGGAGGAAGAGGCAGCCGCATATATCATTCATCACTGTCTTGAATCACAAGAAAAGAGAAAGAAAGAAGTTCGAGTTTCATTCTTCTTCTACACAGGAGGATGAGAGAACTGTGGAGAAGAGAAAAGATCAAAGTAACCACTTGGACAAAGGAGCATTTAGAGCTTAAAGATGATGCTTTGAATCAATACTCTGTCATTTTTCTTTTCTCTTTTTCTTGAGATTTTGGATTATGAACTTCTTGTTGTTTTTCTTTAGTTATGTTTAGTTAGTTGATGAGCTATGAACTTAAGGGTGGATTAGACTTCATTTTCATTGTTTAGTTATAATTAATATTAATTTTAGTTACTTAATTTTGTTTAGCTTTATTTATTTAGTGACTAGCCATTATTAAATATGAATTTGAATATTATGATTTACCTTGACGAAGGGAATTTTAATTAGTTTCTGAGATTAAGTATATGGGATTAAATTACAATTTAATTTATGCTTAGGATAGACATATACCTAATGGCCCCATATAATTGTTGAAGAGTATGTTCGAGTTATCTTGCCTCTTAAGAAATTATATTAGATATAACAATTTATAGTAAAGAGAGGGTTGTGAGGGGACTGACAAGCACTTATAGCTATTTATACTCAAGATTAACAAAACTGATATTAAGGCTAATTAAATTAGTGAAATCAAGGTTTATGAAGCTAATAAGGGATTAGTGACCCTGAGTTGCTTGTTTAATTATTGTGGTAGGTTTGTTTATTTTAATTTTATTTTGAATTCTTTTCATTTAATTAAATTCAATTTGGTTTGCTCAAATTAAACAAAAGTGTAAAATTAATGCTTAACTAAAATTTGGATACTAAGGGGCTGTTTAATTTTGTTTTTAAAAACTGTTTTTTTGTTTTTTAAAAAAATAAAACAATAAAACCTATTTGGTAAATTGTTTTCTAAAAATTGTTTTTGAAAACCAAAAAAAAAAAGTTGTTTTTAAAAACTAAAAAACAAAACCATTTTTTAGTTGTTTTCTTGTTTTTGTTTTCCTATTTTTTCTTTTTTGATGCCGCCATTTATCCACTATCGACACTACACTACAAATGACGACCACCGCCACGTCACCACTGGCAACCGCACCGCCACGTCACTTAAAAAATAGATTTTTCAAAATAATCTATCCAAACAATTTTTTTTTGTTTTTTTATTTTTAAAACTTGTTTCCAAAAACTGTTTGTGAAAACAAAATACAGAAAACAGAATCAAACAAGTCCTAAGTCCTCGTGAGAATGATACTTTATTTTCTCATCACTTTATTATTTGATATGGCCAGTGCACTTGCGGAGTTATAGGCTATAAATTTTTTGCTATCAATTTTTTCAAAGTTCCAGATGCAACCTGTAATATCCCAAATTTAATGAAGGTTAAAATTTTCTAAAAAGAAAATTTAAATGGGAATTTGATAATAAGTCAAATTATGGAACCTACAAAATTTAAGGAATCTTAAATTAGACAAAGGGAAAAATTAGGGCCTAGTGTGTGTAATTAATAGGATAAAAATATACCTATATTAAAACACACCACAGATATTCACATCTGCATCTTGATTTTTTTAGTGGACCATCGAAAGTAGACAGCTCCATCCACTCCTCTTACATTATTAGGTAGCACGTTACACACACACTTACACCTACATGATTCACCTAACAACAATTATCTAACCTTCTTCAACCATATAACCCACACTTCATGCACTCCCTCACTCTCTGTTGCTTCAAGTCAGAAAAGAAGAGAGAGCTGGTCAAAGAGAGAGTGAAAGATAGAAAGAAAACAGAATAGAGAAAGAGAGAACAAAGAGAGAGACAAGAGAGCAAGAGTGATCGGTTCAATTGAGGAAGGAAGAAGAAGCTCCAAATTCCACATCCAACATCATAAATATATTTAGGTGAGTCTCCTACACATTTATCCTTATTTTCACGTTGGATTTGAGTGGTTTCTGTGGTGGTTTTGTGGCTGGAATAAGAGAAAATTCGTTGGAAAGTTTCTGTCACCGAAAAGTTGTTAAACCAGTGATTGTGTGACGATTTTGGGGTGAATTTTGGTGTTATTTGATTCTGAAATTCGATCATTAACCTCAGGAAATATGTGTAGGAGAGTATAGAGTTAAAATTCGTGAGGTTTAGAGTACAAATTCATGTATACATGCTAGTTTTCTCAATTCTGTTTTGTTGTCCGAAAAACAGAGTACATACCTGAAACTTGTAAAATCTTAAACAGAGGCTATAGATGGAATTTTCGAATGGGTCTTTTTATATAGATAGTTTAGGATGTGTAGTTGATGATAGAATCAAGAAAAGTACAATTTGGAATGAAAATGGATGAGTTCTTGATTTTTGAAGTTAGACTGTCAAAACTGACGTTTTTGGGAGCCAGTCAGATTTATGTTGCGTTTTGACTAGGAAAACCTTAGTGAATAATTATGAAATTTTACAGTAATATATTGGACATTCATAGATTTCCAATGACTCCAAGAAATAATTATTTTGATATCTTTAGGGAGAGTTATGATTTTTGAAAGTTAAGTCAGTAACAGAGAACATTCTGGACGTTCAAGCCTGACAGTTATGGTTTTCGAAAATTCTGGGAATGATTAGATAACATCTAGTAGTTTTGGATATTTTTTCATGACACTTCACTTAAATAGCTTTCCATAGAATTTTAGAACACTCCATTTCGATTTTTGTAGAGTTAGTTATGAATTTTTGAAGTTTAGTTGCTGACACATTATATTTCTGAAAGTTAGATTGGTTGTGGCGAACTTTTGGAAAACCAAACCTTAACAAAAAATTATGAAACTTTCCAGATTTAAGGAAGACATTTAGACCTTTAAATTGATGGGTAGAACATAATTTTTGGAATAGTAGATTAAAAGATATAGATTTTTAAAGTTGAGCTTTGTTTCTGAATTTCCATCTGGAACAGTAATAGTTGGCCGAATTTCTGAGTAATATATGTAGTCAGTAATCATATTTGGATATTTTTCCATGAAAGTACATTTAAAGACCTTCATTTAGGCTTTGGAATCAGTCAATTTGGAATTTTCTACAATTAGTTATGAATTTTCAAAGTTGACTGAAAATATGTCAATTTCTGGAAAATTGTGAAACTGTTGTTTGGCAGTGATTTTGTAAAAACTGAGGTTAAAAATGGATTCCTTTGATGAAAATATGTTAGAAGAGCCTGGGTCAAAATTTCTGAAAAAGTATAGTCGGACCGGGTACAGTGGGGCCGGGACCGGGTCCCAGGGGCATTTTGGTAAATTTTCAGTATAGACTAATATAACCACCAAAAATATTATGGGAATCTCTGAAGGGGTACATGAATAGGTTTTAACCTAATTCTTGTACATTTGGAATTTTAGGACCGAATTAATCGCCTGAGCCGTTGGCGCATAGTTCGAGGAACTATTCTTGTGTAGCAAAAAGGGACAGAAGGTAGTAACTCTATTTCTCATACACTATGTGAATGTTGATATGCTATATGTTGCTATATTCTGTGATATGAACACGTGCCTGGGGCACATTATCTAGCTGTGGTATGGGACCCAGCTGAGGTACACGGACATGTAGGGGATCCAAACAGTCATTTGGCCCTGAGTATTGTGTACACACATGTTATAGTATGAATTTTCATTTACATTATATGGTGCATTACATATTTAATTTTCACATTTTATATGATGGATTATATGTTACTACTGAGATTCCTTGGAATCTCACCCTTTTTCATAAATAATAAATGTTCCAGCGGGAACCAGTGGCTCCAAAGGCAAAGTGGAAGACATGGGGCACTTAAGATGTGCAGGTCCTAAGATCAGAGTTATTTGGTTATATTAGTTTAATTTTAATATGTTGGATATTTTGGACAAAATTTGTAAAATTATCAAACCCTGCGGGGAAGACTCCTGTATGTAAGCTTGAACTTAATATCAGTATGTTTGTACTATTTCTGTATGCCTGTGGAACTATACCATTATTACTCTTCGAATATCGAAATGTAAACGGGTGTTGACACAACCTATCCTTAGTTGACATACAACTCTCTTTCAATGGTGCACAACAACAAAAATTTACACGTTTTCGAAAAAGAGTCACAACCATGCACTAAAGCAAAGTTGCATATACTCAATGACCTAGGATTGATGGAATCTTATAAAGGTTAAAAAAAAAAAAAAAAGTATCTTTATAAAGTCATAGCTTTGGGCTATGACTTTGGATTTTTCTACAATTTTTTTAAAAGTAATAAAAAATCATTAAAGTAATAAATATAAACTTACTCGAGTCCTAAATGTAAGATGCAACTAACTTTTTTAGAGACATTAAATAAGCTAAATAAATAACTTTTCAGTCTGTGTATGTATATATCGTTTTTTCTTCAAACTAATTTGTTTGACTTATAAATTAATATATAATCTAATGATACACAATATATACTATAATTATTTTGATAAATTTACATCATTCATGCGTATATATGAACAACATGAATCAAAATTAAAGAAACATTGGACAACAAAAGAAATAATGATGATGAAAGCATATCATATCAGAACGAGTCTCATAATTACCAATTCAGGGGAAGACAAAAATCGAAAAATGAAACAGAAATAAAAAAGAAGGAATTAAAGCAACCTGTCAGGCTAGTAGGGTGGTATGTAATTGTGCTTGCCATGAAGACAAGTTGCCTATTCCCTTGGTCTAACCGTTTGCACAGTGGTCCCATGATTTTGTAGGCCTGCTACCTCTCCTCCCTAGGGAGGGATGTGTTTATTACCCAATTTCACTGTTAGATTCATTTTAAATGGTTTAGATTTAATTTGACATAATTTTTATATTTTAAATAAATTTTTATTTTATTATATGTAGTATTTAATATAAAGATAATCTTATAATTATCACTTCTCATAAAAATGAATTTATCATTTAATTTACAAAATCACAAATCACAAATTTAAATTTGGACCATTTAGATTAAAGTTTAAATGGTTGAGATCTCATGAAAGTAACAAGAAATTAGTTGCTTATCACTATGACGAATACGGAATGCCGACCCCTCCTACCTGAATTGCAAAATCAACACACACATCCTTCCTATTTTTCAATGTCATCATCTTTCTTTTAAATCAGGGTTTTTTTTTTTAAGCCTTGCAGGACACTTTTATTTATGCAAACATTCATAAACATGCTAAAGAAAGGGTTAAAGAAAAAAAATAAAGACAGAAAGAGAACATTAATAAGAAATTAAAATGATGAATATAAAATAGGTGTTTTTCATATATATATATATATATATAGAGAGAGAGAGAGAGAGAGAGAGAGAGAGACTTTCAATTTTCTGGAGCAAATAGTTGCTTGATCTAGTATAATTTTCCCCACCTATGTGGACTCATCCATGTGTCTAACCTAATGAACATTAATAATTTAATATAAGTTGATCTTGAGTCGATGGATTAATTTACAGACCATTTTAACTGATATATTATTTTTCATTAACGAATATGATAAATCTATTTCTGCACAAATATATTTGTGTATAAAGGAATTGAATATCTGTTTGTACATAATATATGACATGCCAACCACGAGCCATATTTTTCTTGATTATGCAACCCTCACAAAGACTTAAAATATAGCCCCCGTTTGTAAGAGATTTTAGATCCCATTTCACTTGATTCGTTTTAACTGGATATATATAAGCTTTGTGACTTTTGATTGAAGATTATATTCTTTCTGTGAGATGTATTTTATATTCTCACTCATTTAAATATGTACTCAAAAGGGAAGGACTAACATGTCACTCATTCTGTAGTAAAAACAATTTGAAGGATAAGAAATTAAATATACACCATATTCTTACAAAAAAAAAAAAAAAAAATTTGTCCTCTTATTTCACAAGCTCCCTTATATGTTCTAGTTTCTTGTTCTCCGTAATTTTTGCATCCGCGCATTTACTTGTACGGAGATATTCACTGGGCCTGCCACGTGGCCAAATTAAAATGCTTTGCATCTCGCCTCCTTCTTTTTGACTCACTCACCCCTATTCCTTGCAGTTCATCATAATATATACTCCCTCCGATCTTAAATATAGGATAATATTTGGGAGTTGATCTTGGTCCTAATTATAGGACAAAATTTTAATTTTTATCAATTTCTTTCCAAAATACCCCCGTTGATACTTTCTCAATAATAAATTCATATTATATTGTCCATAGTATATAGTCTATATATGCGGAACCCAGGCAGCTTATTTGGCTGTGTTCTTTACGCGTTTTTATTGGAGCGTGGACTTGTGCGGTGAATGATAGCGCGCTAAACCTTACCGATTACTCATGTACATTTTTTCTAAATCATCCTTGTTAAATAAGGGCCTTTTGGGAAAATAAATAAGGTTAACTAATGTAACTACTATTCTTAATTTCTCCAAAGTTAGGTAAATATGTCCTATAATTAGGACCGGAGAGAGTATAATCCTATGTGGCATCCAAAAATCCCTATTACTCATACTGATGGATGAATCATGAATCTAGCAGTGGTCAAGTTTCTTATAACCATTTTGTTAAATTCTCCAATCATATGTGACCATGTGTCCTATTTTTTAATTATTATTATTTAATTATAAACTCATATATAAAAAAAAAGGATATATGACAATGTGTGATTGGAGAACTTGAGATAATGTATATAAAGAACTTTATGGAAGTATGATCCTAAAATAAAACAACAAATCAAAAAGAGTCCTTTCTGCCCCCCCCCCCATCAATTAATCAAAGCCCTAGAAAAATGGAGAAAAAATAACTTCTTATTCTGATAAATTTATGTCATTCATGATTTTTTAAAAAATAATAATTCTTATATCCATTCATTCCTATAAATTTTCAACGTCAAAGCCATTTTCAAAATTTATTGTTTATCATGTTATGAACCAAGAAATCGTTTTCTCATCTTTTTGCAATAAAATATAAATTGTTTGAAAGGAAGATTTTAAAAAACAAAAACACACAAGAAATTATGAAGAGATATTATCTGTGTCCGGCTGCCGTGTGTATGACATCACCTGTGAAAGACTTGCCTCTTCTTTTTCTTTTTCGTTTTTTCCTTTGAAATAAACAGCTTGCATACAGTTTTATCCCAAAAAAACTACTCCAAAGCGTAAATAATTTTTAGGGAGAGTTTCAATTAAATCCAATTGAAATATTCAAAGTCAAAATTTAGCCTACACTTTTAACAAATTCTTAATGAGACCAAGAGGCCTAATTAAGAATTTCTGAATGTTTAAAAGGAAAATTGAAGGTAGATAAAAAAAAAAAGAAATTTCTAAATTATGCCTCATCTAACTTAATCTAACTTAAACTAATTAATAAGTATTCAAACTATCATGCATTTTTTATTTTAACTTTAGATGTCTGACATATTTTCTTAAAAAAATATGATCATATATTTATATTATATCTCTATCAACGACGATACTTATTAAATTATTTGGGCAGCATCACGTTCAGATTTCAATGGAGGGGGAAAATAACTTAAATATATTAAAAACTTGAGAATTTCACATATAATTTCAAGCCTGACTCCTCAACTTTAACCAAACTTAATTATTATTTCCTTTGTAAAATAACGCAAAAATAATTTAGAATTTTTTGTTTCATCACTGCAAACATAAATAAATAAAATGAAACCGTGTGTGTGGGGACCCAAAAATAATTTGCACAATACAAAATCAATAATTAAACTTGAAGATTAAATTATTAATATGTAAATGGATCCTCAGCACATATATAGATGACTGAAACATGAACAACATTAGACAAACTAGATACAGAATTGTATGTCAAATTTTGGAAATGTATGTATGTATGTATGTTATAGAGAATTGTATGTCAAATTTTGGAAATGTATGTATGTAAGTATGTTATAGAGAATTGTATGTCAAATTTTGGAAATGTATGTATGTATGTATGTATGTTATAGAGAATTGTATGTCAAATTTTGGATATGTCAAATTGTATGTATGTATGTATGTCAAATTTTGGAAATGTATGTACGTACGTACGTACGTACGTACATACGTACGTATGTAATAGAAAAATTGATAATTTGTGGAGATGATAAATATAAAAGCCACTCATTTTATATAAAGCTTTAAAATCAGGAAGCATAAAATTTTAAAATTATGCTAAGTATTTTATTTTTATTACTTAAACTAGTGTGGATCGATGCGTTGTATATATGAAATATGAAAAATGAGTGGTATTATTTATAAGTCACTATTTTGTTAAAGTTTGTACATCATACTTTTCAAAAGAAAAAACTCTATCGAACGTCCGTAATTAAAATAACATATGGATACTAATTATATTGGATAGTTAATAATTAATTTTAGTTAGATAAGGCTTAATTTAGAAATTCGTTTTTTTCTTTTTAACTATCTTCAATTTTCCTTTTTAATGACATCTTCGCATTCTGGTCTTTCAACAACAATAAGAAACTTTAAAAAGGTATCTTAGTCTGATTAAGAATTTATTAAAAATGTAGGCTCAATTTTAGTTTTAGTTATTTCAAACAGACTTAATTAAGATTTTCCCTACTTTTTACATGTATAAAGCATACATGTACATGGAAGGTACTATTATATCATTTTAATTAATAATCTTGAAAATAGTAAATATATTAACTCTCACATGATAAAACGGTTGATATTAGGAATTTTATTAGGTTAATGACATACAAATATATTTTGAAATATATTTTTAATAGGAATATATTCCACCACAAAAAAAACATTAAATTTTTTATGGAATTTCATCGGAAAAGTTTTCGCTGGAATTTTTTCCGTGGCGAATTAGCCACAGAAAATATTCCTTAGCAAATTATGTCGGAAGTTCCGTAACAAATAATTTTGTCACAGAATTTCTGACGGAATAATTCCATGACTAATTTTGCCACGGAATTAGCCACAGAAATTTCCATGGCTAATTTTGCTACAAAATTTTCCGTAGCAATTTGCTACAGAAAAATTCCGTGGCTAATTCCATCAGAAAAATTAAAAAATTATTATTTTTTAATTTTAAAAAAAACATATTTATAAAAATTAAAATTATGATATTATTAGCCATATAAAAATTTATTAGTTATTAATTAATGTTAATAAAAAACTTAATTTTAGAAATTAGATAAAAATATAGTCATATGAAATTTATTTAAGATGTAAACGTTTTTAATTTGAAGTTAATTTATATTAAAAACTATAAGAAAGTATAAAATTATTATATATTATTATTACATTCATATATCAGAAACAAATATATATTTACAAATAATTTATTATATAAATAAGATTATATATATAATTGTATAATAATAAAATGTCAAAGCAGTCAAGCCCATCCGGTAAGGCATCATGCGCGTACAGACGAGGTGATGGGTTCGAACCAAAGGAGGGCAAGTTGAGTTGCATTTTCAGGAAAAAAGAGGTTACAATAAGTGGCGGAGCCAAGCTGCACCACGTGGCGGATCTGGGCGCCAACGATAAGGTGGAGGCCACCGGAGTTGCCACGTGCCTCCACCGGCGATGAGGTAGCGGTCGCTGGAGTTGCCACGTGGCTTTTAAAAATTTAAAAAATTTCTGTAGCAAATTCCGTCGGAAATTCAGTGTTTTTTTGTAGTGTTTTTAATAGGGCAAAAAATTTGGGGGGAAATCCCATAAAGTTTGGTTTGAAATAGGGAAAAGATAAATACAAGAATCTAATATCACAAGTCTCAAATCAGACTTAACAAAGGAATTTGGGATTAACAAATATTTCCAAATAACCAATATACCCCTTAGTTATTTGGGGCTCAAATTGTTAATATGAATATTGAAGTTCTTAATTGCAATTTGTTAGTTATTATTCTCTATACATAAATAGTCAATAGCAACTGATAGTATTAGGGCAGCTTAAGTTGTTGATATAAATACTAAAGTAATTAATTGTGATTCTTGAGTTGATATTCTCTATATCTAAGTAGTCGATGACGCCTGACATGTGTGGCTTCAAAATATTATCTTCAAGGTTGTTGATATTTAGGGATCTTAAGTTGTTGATATGGATACTGAAGTTAAGTTGTTAATTACTTACAATTCTTAAATTGTTATTCTCTATACCTAGTAGTCAAAGGAATATGTGTAACAATTTGGAAATATTTGGAAACCTTAAGGGGTAGGTTGGTCATTTGGAAAAATTTGCTAATTCCAATTTTCTCCCTCAGGTCTGACTTAGGATTTTTAATATTGGACTCTTTTATTTGTCTTTTCCCTATTTTAAACTATTTTTTTGGGGATTTTCTCAAAAATATATAACCCTATATAATATTTTTAAAAAATAAAATGTTTGAGCCGGTGGCTCCTCTTGCCTCACCTCCCTCCACCAATGGTCAGATTTGTGATTTTCAGGATGTTTATGAAAGTTTAGTGAAGCATTATTATTAAGTTTTGTTTTTTTAATAGCTATAATTAAGTTTGGTTAGTATATTATGGTGTCAATGGTAGAGCACTAATTAGAAAGTGGTAGATGATATGTTGTACCTTATGCCCAAGTCTTGGGCCGAAGAGGTTGTTGCACCTTATAAATAACAAGGATAATGATAGAGAAAGGTAAAAGATAAGGATTGAGTTATAAGTAAGCCAAAAATTTAGGAACTAAATCCACCAAGTCATAGTTTAAGTGAGCTAAAAGTTTGTTTTGATAAAAAGACATTTTTTTGAGAATAAAATATCAAGAACAAATGGTTTGTTTTGATAGAAAGAGAAATTTAATTAATTCAAAATAGGAGGAAAAAATAATGTTGTACACATATACAAAAGAATGGGATGATAAAAAACAAACGACACGGTTTTTGGAGGACATTCATTGTGTGTGTGTGTGTGTGTGTGTGTGTGTGTGTGTGTGTGTGTGTCTGTGTCTGTGTTATATTTGCCAAAAGTCCTTTTATATTTGAAAAGAAGAGATTTCTCTTATAACTTTCTTTTGAGTTTTGGATCCAATTAAGTTGCTCCCAAATGGTGTTTCACAATACCGCCACAAACCACTTTCATATCTTCCAATTAATTATAATAAATATGAGCTGATCTTCTAGAAATATCAATAAAGTATACACTGTAAGGTCTACATTTTGAATCAAAGCCAACTCACTAACTAGTAGCTACTACATTTTGAACTACAATGTCAATACAGTACATTACATAAAGATATTTTCACCCCACAGCCAATTTTAGTAACTAGCTATTACATTTTGACCTATATATATATAAACAGCTAGAGGCAGATAGAGCTGAATTTCTCCATTCTACCTAAATTGTTGAGACAAAGTAAATCTATATAAAAAGAGAATTTCATAGTAATGCTATTCAACATACATGTCGCACATAGACACGAGGCTCTCTACATGAAATAATCTTCCACTCCTATCATTTGCAGATAAAGAGGCGGGGAACTTCAATTCATTATCAGTAATGAGATTGGACAAAAAAGCTGGGTCAAAGTTATCACACACTATTTCATTCTTCCATAAGCATATGGGATGTAAGAAAGGCAAAGTTGGTCTAATCTTATATTTCTTAGTCCAACTCCAACTCTTCCCATATGCACCACTTCCCTCTTCCAACACCCATAAAAAAGCAGATTCATGGGCATAGTAAGATTCATGCGCATGGTTTTGATTAATGATAGCAACTTTGTTGTCGTACACAACAAGCAAAATTAGATAGAGAGGAGGAACAGAGGTTGAAGAAGGTAATGGTATCAATGTAAAAACTTCCGTTGACAAGTCAAATGAAATTATTATACCAGGACGGTGTGCCCCCTCCCATCCCAACCAAAATATAACCCCATTAACAGCGGCTCTTTGAGAAAATCTTGCCCTCCGTATAACTCCAAATTCTACTTGTTTCCAAGAACCCGTTCTTAATGAAAAGACCTCCACCCGATCAACATAGATATTGTCTCCACTAAGAATTGTCACTATCTTGTAATCCATAGCTACAGGACAAAACCCAAAAGCCATGCAATAGCGGCCATGATGGTTTCTTGATGTGGGTACTTGTCTGACCTCTCTAGTCGCGGGGTTCATCAACAAAAGCGAACAAAGAGGATCATCTTTTTCATAACCGAGTGTCACACAAAGTATGCCGTTGCTAGAACCAATGATGCCACTAACTCCCCTTAAGGAATCCATCGCGGGTATTCTCTCAACTTCCACAGTTTCCATCTTATAACGAAGCAAACATAAGGGCGAATATCTAGGGTTGCGAGAGAGTTTGTGTGCATAAAAGATAAGAAGAGGGTTTTCATGGGCAGAGTGGTCGTAGTGTTCTACGATGAAAGACGGGGATTTTGGCAGATTTCTCCAATCTTTACACACAGATTGAAATCGAACGAGGGATTTCACCGGAAGCCTTTTGAGAATGTTGGTGATGATCTCCGGAGGCAGATAGAGATTGTCGCCTCCCGTTGCCATCTGCTTGCCGGACGGAATTTGGGTCGATGGAGAATTGGAGACGAAGAGGGATTTCACAGTGTCGATGATGAACTTCAGGGGCAGACAGATCGCCATCTTCTTGCCGGACGGGATTAGGGTTAATGGAGAGAAGGAGACGATTATTTTGTGGTCAATATACGGGCGCCAATGATTCAGAAACGATATAACCTAGTTTTCTTTGTGTGTGTGTCTGTCTGTGTATTATTCCTGTTATTATCTTTTAAATCAGATATGTAATGTAATTCTTATCATTATCTCACTTTGGAGAGATTTAGATGATTTGATAAGATTTCAGGTCAAAAA
Organism: Inga oerstediana; assembly: GCA_963210345.1. Taxonomy (NCBI): domain Eukaryota; kingdom Viridiplantae; phylum Streptophyta; class Magnoliopsida; order Fabales; family Fabaceae; genus Inga; species Inga oerstediana. Next base: position 16,893,861 of record OY723400.1, read on the forward strand.
GATGATTCGATAACCCATTGTACAGGTAAGGATTATAAATATATTTTCCCCTAAAAATTCTCTCTCAATTATGTTTTTTAAATCTATTTATGTCTTTAACGTGTGCTAATATATTTCATTGGATTCCCTGCACTTGGCACTTCCTTTATTTATATATTTTGTTGACAAAAAAATAGTTTAAATTTTATTATTCTTGATATTTTTTTAAAAAAAGTATAATGAAAAATACTATTACTGATATTTAAATTGAAATAATATAAAATAAACCAGAATTTATACAAGCTAGTTTAGTGTATGTACTGATCACGAAATGAGCTGCACGGATAATGATTCCCTGCACTTACTTTTTCTTATAAGTTTCACTTATTATATTTTAATATTGATAATTTAGTAGACTAAATAGAAATAAAATATTATTAAGATATTTATCGTTATATATAATAAAATAAAAATTCTGAAATTTTAAAAAAGAATTCATTGATTATTATTATCATAACAACTACTATAATAATTACAAAATTTTTTCTTGCCAGTACTATAATAATTACAAATTGAATGTTAATTTGAAACATTTATAAACAATAAAATAAGAAAAAAAACAGAGAAAAGATATTATAAAGGGAAAGAGACAAATAAATACTACTTGAACTTTAAAATCTCAAATAAGTGATTTCCCAAAAACCTGAGTTGTCAATTGCTATACTCTTTTTATCAATCACATTACTCTTATTGTCAACAAAATTAATTTGAGATTTTGAAGTTCAAGTAGTATTTAATTTTCTTTTTCCCTATTATAAATGAAAGAAAAAATAAAAATTTACACATCTGGGTGTGCAATGGAAATAAAAATAATTTTACCTTTTCTGTCGAAAAAATATTTCAATTTTTTTTTTTTTTGCTAAAGCATAGGTATAGTATCCTGCTACTGGAAGCACTGTCGAGCACTAAATATGAGCACCTCTCTCAGTGAGGTTCCATAGTTCCCTACATTGTGATAAACTAACCTCTTCTACTAGACCCAACCCTATTGGTAAATAATTTGATGTTTGGTTAAATGAAAATGTGGAGATTGTTGGACTTTGGGTCCAGTTCCACCCGGCCTTGACCCAGCCCCGGTATGGATCCATTGCCTATTTCCCTACAAGTAAACCGAGAGAGATTACATTAAACTATTAGGTTTTAAGCTTGGCTGGAACATAGCACCACCACAGAACACACAGAAATTGTTGCCACCATTTAGTTTTGAAGGGCTGAAAACTTATATAGGATGATGACTCGCGAAAGAAGATCGCAAAACAACACAACTCAAGAATACAGAAAGGCTCCCAATTCCGACTAAGCGAATTATTGCAAGGAAGCAAGAAAATAGCATAAGCAGGGGCAAAAAAGAGCAGAGCTTGATAAGTGAGCAGTTTCGTTTCTTATATTAGTTAGATGATGCTGGTAAAAAATAAAGAGGACATCAAAATTGAGAAAGACAAAAGGGAGGTGGAATTAATGTCATTGTTTAACTCCCCTCTATCACCCCCAAGTGTGAGTAGCGTCAAAGAAGAGAGGTGATGATAAAATGGACAAGCAAGGGGGTGAGGCTGGGGGGTTGAGTTATAGGTACAAGGATCAGAGAAACATGAACGTTTTAAAAAGAAGAAGAAGAAGAAAAGGACCATATGCGAAGAGCTTCAATGGCAGATTCTTGAATTGATTAACGAAGGGTTGGTCAAATTGAGGAACAATATGACAATGAGAGATAAGCAGGGATCAAGACGCATGGTTTAAAAAAAAAAAAGAATTCAAGGGCAATATGATCATTTAACAAGATTCAGAGATCTCAAAGTAGGCCTCTTGACCTGATTAAGAATTTGTCAAAGGTGTAGGCCTAAATCTAGATTTGAATATTGGAAAAAAGACACTTAATACCACTTGAACTTCAAAGTCCCAATTTAAATTTATTGACAATAAGAGTAATGAAATTGAAAGAAAGAGTATATCAACTGACAACTTAAGTTTTTGGGAAATTATTGATTTGAGGTATTGAAGTTAAAGTGGCATTTAAGTATCTTTTTTCCTTAAATATTTTAGCTATATTTATTTGGGATTCTCCCTATTATTTATTCTATAATGAACTATTTATATTAATATTATCAAACGAGATCTTATATATAAGGCTAAGTACATAGGCCTTCTTTGGCCAAAAAAAAAAAAGTACATAGGCCTTCTCCATAGATAGTGATGTTGGATATATCATAACAAACTCTAAGTAATGAGCCACCCAAGTGGCAACGGGCTGGTCTAAATAACAAAATCTAACTAGTTGAATTTTCACTCTTTACCTATCAAAGTTTTTGAAGTTCATATACCAGAAATAAAATAATGACCAAGCATTAACTTATATATTAGCAAAATATCAATAGAATATGGATCAGACATATATATGAACTAATCAACAAAATAAAGAGCAGCTCAATAAGGCCGATAACAAAGAAGACACTATTCTTGTAAAGTAAAATAGGATCACTTACCCTTCAATAAGGCCTATAACAGCTCAATAGCTCATGTAACTTGAATAGAAGATGTAGTTGACAATGCTTTTGTTATGCATATATAGTCAATTTTGAGATGGTCACATGTTGCTATTCATAAATGTAAAAATAAATGTCAAACAAATGCTTTATAACAATAGCACAAAGCTTATTGATTTTTTGCAAGCATATATATGATTTTGTGTGTGTGTGTGTGTCTACCACCTTGGCTATCATTGAGGCTTCTTCAAATTTTCCCAAAACTTCATAGTATAATACCGAAACATTCAGGGCTAGCTCCAAGCTTACAGGATTAGAGCGAAGAAGATCATGATGAGCTACTATCTAGGAGTTCCAAATCTAGCACATAGTAAGAACAAAATTATTTTGAAGTGGTAGAATGGATATAATGATTAATACCTTCACCTAAAGTACAGGGAAGGAACAAGAGAATATGAAAAATAAATGAAGCATTAACATAGTACAACTTTGAGAGGGCATTCTAGCAAGCATAACACGATATTCAAGAAAAAACATAAGTAATGAGAGAGTATTACTGTTGCCTTCCGGTAAGATGAGAGTGCCTCCTTAACTGCCTCTTCACGTTCAGCACCAACTTTGAACTCAGCCAAATATCTATAATGATCTCCTTTCATTCTCCAATAAACCAACTTCGTCTCTAGGGGATTAGGAGAGTTAAGCAGCGACTTCAAGAGCAGTATGACGCTATTGCATTGCCCCTTGAGCTGAGAATCAACACCAAACTTGTATGTGTTGAAGAGAGACATACGACTATCCTTCCCATTCCCTACGAAAGCCCTCCTAACAACTCAAAGGGACTCGACCATGTGCTTATGAGCCATGGAGAGGAGGTTCATCTCCTTATGGGTGAGCTGGATTTTTTGTGTGGACTACACTAGCCTCTTCATGAAGTGGATAATTGTTGGCTAGAGGAAATATTGAGAGAGAAAAATATTCTTATTTCATAATGATCAGCCTGTACAAAAGATCATAGAATGATCCTATATATTAATATATCTAAGACCTATTCGAACCTAACAGATATGACTCTAAACTGTGGGCTTTACCTCTCCTGGCCCAACCAAACAATCAGATCATGACACAAAGTATTTAGGCCTGATGGCCTAATTCTAATACTCCCCCTCAAGTTGGGGACTAAAAATATCAACAGTACCTAACTTGCCTAACAACCTAAGCAAGACATTTGTGCTCACTGCCTTTGTTAACAAATCAGCTTGCTGATTACATGATTTCACATGACACAAATCAATAAGTTTTTCTTGTAGCTTCTCTCATACGAAATGACAATCGATCTCGATATGTTTCGTACGTTCATGAAATACTGGATTTCTGGCTATCTATATCACAGCTCTACTATCACAATACACAGCCACTGGATGTAAGGGAGGACGCCCCTGCTCTTTCATCAACCCAGCCATCCAAACAATTTCCGATACAGCTGAAGCTAAGGCTCTATATTCTGCTTCAGCGGACGAACGTGACACGGTGCTTTGCTTTTTAGTCTTCCAATGGATGAGAGAATCTCCTAACTTCAACAAGTAGCCGGTGACCGAACGCCTGGTTGTACTACACGACCCCCAATCAGAATCGCAAAAACAACTAAGTGTCAAATCTTTGTTGGAACTGATTAGAATTCCTCTCCCCCAAAGTTTGCTTAAGGTATCTTATCACATTCAAAGCTGCTGCCCAGTGCACCTTCATTGGACTTTGCATGAATTGGATTAAATTCTGCACAGAAAAGGAAATATCAGGCCGTGTGGTAGTTAGGTATATCAAACGACCTATTAACCTACGATACTTTTCAGGGTCTTACAATAAATCAATTTCTTTGTGCTCTCCTTTTTCATATGCCATAAGCTTCAAATTTTGTGCCATTGGTATGCTAAGTGGCTTACATCCACTCATGCCCAAATTTGCCAGTAAATCTAAGACATATTTACGTTGAGATAATATGATTCCCTTCTTTGATCTAGTCATCTCAATACCAAGGAAATATTTCATAGTTCCTAAGTCCTTGATTTTCAAATGGCTATGAAGGTAATCTTTTACCTCTTGAATCCTGTTTACCGAGCTACCAGTAATCAACAAATCATCAACATAAACTAGCACAATTACCACGCCATCATCAAAGAGTCTAGAGAAAAGAGAATAATCATATTTACCTTGAGTGAAACCCCCGTGCATCAAGGCAGCGGTAAGCTTACAATTCCATTGCATTGATGCTTGTTTGAGGCCATACAAAGATTTCTTTAGTTTACCAACCATACGCTCCCCCTGGCGCTCAAACCCTTGAGGAATGGTCATATAGACCTCCTCATGTAAATCACCCTGCAAGAAGGCATTATGGACATTCATATGAAATAAATTCCAATCACAAGCAGCAGCTATTTTAAGAATAGTCCTAACGGTTATCATTTTGACTACAGGTGAGAAGGTTTCTTGATAATCAAGGCCTTCCCGTTGAGTATATCCTTTTGCCACTAATCTAGCTTTGTATTTCTCTATTTCACCATTTGATTTGTACTTAATTTTATAGATCCACTTACAATTGATAGCCCTTTTGTTCTTTGGGATAGGTACAATGTCCCAGGTTTGATTTCCCTCTAGCGCCGCTATCTCATCATTCATGGCCTTAACCCACAAATCTGATTTAACAACCTCAGCATAAGAGTGAGGTTCCGTTTGTGAATCTAAGTGGCAAAGGAAACAGATGTGAGCAGCAGAAACATTATCATAAGAAAGGTAGTCATGCATGGGATATAGGCAAGTAGAGTGATGATCATGTAAGGAATTAGTATCATGCATGGAAATTAAATTGCATACATAGTCTTGAGCCCAAATGGGTGGTCTACGCTCCCTATGGGATCGGAGAGGTGGCTGGTCAGTAACATCTAAACCAGAAGACAGATTTGAAGTAGTGGAATTACCTGGACTTACCATACTGCGTCATGGTTGGAATGTGTGGTGGGGAGTATATCATCAAATAAAAACATCTCTCTTATATCTTGATGGACTCCCCCTTGATCAATACTCATCTTATTTTTAAAAGGAAATTGATATTCCTGAAAAGTAACATGTTGACTAACAAATATTAAAAACTGATCCAAGGAATGGGCTTTCTTGACATGGGGCCCTGGTCAGACAGTTGTGTAGATGAATGTGGGTAAAAGCAATGGCTCTGATGCCATGTTGGCTAGAGGAAATATTGAGAGAGAGAAATATTCTTATTTCATAATGATCAGCCTGTACAAAAGATCATAGAATGATCCTATATATTAATATATCTAAGACCTATTCGAACCTAACAGATATGACTCTAAACTATGGGCTTTACCTCTCCTGGTCCAACCAAACAATCAGATCATGACACAAAGTATTTGGGCCTGATGGCCTAATTCTAACAATAACCTCATCATATCTTCCTCCTTTCTCTACAAGCTTAGCCAAGTAAAGGCATTGGGACCTCTGAAGGTCTTTTGTAACCCCCTACCTTAATAGCCAAATTTATAGTTCGAGAGTGCGTCATTAAGTTGAAATAGAGACCAGCGGTTAATTTAAAACTTTTCCAGAACCTGTTTAGTATGGTCTAACGTTCACATTTCGAATATAATTGGCCTGTGCAGTTTGGTTTCAATCATGCATATCAGAGTGCAACCAAAAATTCCAGACAACGCTCGGGTTTTGTTTACTTAATAAAGGGTTTACAGGGCATATTGCCCATTTACAGTTTCCCATACAGGGGATTACACAACATTATTCAATATATACAGCACATGCAGCTAATCCCCAACAAAATAGGACAACCAACTACCAAAATTAAAACTCCTAGCTAGGAGCTCTAACCGCCCTTCGTCACTTGCTTTTCCTTTGAACCACTTGCCTTTGCTGTAGGTTAGTCATTGGAAAGAATGAGATTCAAAAGAATCCTAGTAGTAACAATTCACTTATAACATGTACAATCACAAAGCATGTAAGCAAATCACAACAACAACACAATGGCATTTCTGCAACAGCTTTTGCTGCATTCACAACGACATATTTCACAACAGCATGTTTCACAACAGCACAACAACGGCATTTCACAACGGCAATGTTACATCACAGCATATTCAATGAAATGACATACATGCAAGGCATCATACACAGAATAAGAGAAAGAGTCACTACCTTGTTCTTTCCGCTCGTGCACTGGCATTGGTTTATCACGTGCAGGGTAAATTTCAAATCCTATAATTAGAATTTCAACGACAGGTTATTACTTAATCCAATTCTTTAATTCAAACACTCAAGTTGGTTATCATTAGGGACATTTAATCAAATCAACTAAGGAGTTAAAGTGGTCAATTAACCTAAAAGACCAATTCCTAACCTCAAAGTTCAACAATACTACATTATGCTATTACATTTTCAATTTTCGCATAAGGGACCAAATCTGCCAGAATTTTCTCCAGACTTTGAAACATCATAACTAATTCTACAAAAATAGAAATGAGGTGATCCCAAGTCCTATAGAAAGCTATTGAATCATTACCGGAAATCAACACACAATTCCAGAATCACACAAAATCCCACACTGCTCCATAATTAAGTCCAGTTTCGACATCAAACTTTGGGCAACCAGAACTCCCAGCTCAAAAAACGAAATGACACAAATTATATGTCCATTATGAAGCTTGGAATGTGAACTTTAAGACTGAAAAGTTTCATAATGTTTAGAGATCATTTGTTTATCCAAAAACACCACACAAGTAGAGTACCTCGCTGGAATTCTGTTCAGGCTGAAAACCCAGATTTACATTTTGAGTTTCAATGACCCAAAATTCACAACCCGGGGCTATTCCTACATAATTTTTCATGTAGAACATAATGGTAACATCAAAATTAACAAATTCCCACTTGTTCTCCATGTCCTGTTTTGGCAGAAAATTCAAAATAAATTCCAACAATTACCAACTTCCAATTTCAGCATCAAACTTATGTCAAATGGTTTCCAATCATCATAAACCACCAATAACATAACCAAAACATCATGGATTACCCAAACCCTTGTTTGGCCAAAATCAAGGCAGATTTACACATGCCAAAATACTCATTCAACTAACACAACCAATAGCTCAAATTGATGCTAATACTCACCTCTTACTTCTCCTTAGCTCCTTTCTTTGGTTTTTCAGCTTTTGTTCTTGGATGATGGCTCAAAACACCTTCTATTGAAATTCTAAAACCATAGAAATGAAGCTCTCATCAAGAGGAACAAAGTTTGTGAAGGACACATGAGCCATAGATGAGGTTAAGAAGGTGAAAATCCAAGATGAAACCATTACCTTAAACTTGTTTCTTCACTTGTTCTGTTCATGCTTCAGCTGACCGACTTAGAGAATGAGAGAGAGAGAGTGAATAATAATCAATTTTTCCCTTCCCTTATCACTTAAAAACTTGACCGAAGGGTTGGACAAAAAGGAGAGAAAAATATATGGTCCACATGTATTCTTTTTTTTGTGGTGAAATCCAATGATAATTTCCAATATGTTTGATTTTTTTTTTCTCTTTCCTACCTCTTCCTCACTTGGCCGACTTTACCTTAGATATTTGATGAAGAATTAATTGCTTCAATTCATTCACTCTTCTTGTTTCTTCTTAGCCGTAATTATTGACAAAGAGGGAGGGGTTTGTTTGACTTATATTATCTTCTTCCTTTTGGTATTTCTTTGACCAACTTCCTTCTTTCTTTGTCCCAACGTACCACATGAGCAAAAGGTGAGGGAGTATATTGATTAAATGCTTACTCTATCTCTCTTAGCATTTCCTTGACCGAAATGAAGAAGAGGAAGAGTGATAAAAGACTTAGCATGATATTTTTGACCAAGTCTTCATCTTCACTTGGTGATCTAATTGTTTTTCTTTCTTGCCTCATGATATACAAAAATAGATTCTTGGAAGAGGATAATGAGCTCTCAAAAATATCCTCTTACACCTCCTTAACTGATATTATTTCAATTGCCGATTTAACACATGTTTACTTTGACTTTTATGTCATCCTTTTTCAGGGGTAGTTCTGTCATTAATCTCACCATCTATTTGTACATTTAGTCCTTAATCATATTTTGGGATATTACATCTTTTCCGTCAAAGAAGGAAGCCATGAAGAGAGGGGGAGTAAGGCTGAGAGTGAGGGTGAGGGAGAGACATTAAGGAGCTATTTTTGAGTGAAAATGAGTATTTATTCATCTAATATTTATAAGAATACAGAGCCAATGGGAAAATAAAGGAGGATTATATAGTTCAGCCTAGTCAGAGTTTTCTATGTATTTCACTAGCAGATATTACATACCCCGTGGAGGAAAGGGCCTCACTAAGTAGACGACAACTATATGTCTTCATTAGCATACATATATATATATATATATATATAATATTTACACTCACACTTAATAATAAAGCAAAAGTAATACCATTTTTGTGTATCTATCTAAGCCCATAAGGTTTTTATCTTCAACGGACGGTAAAAGGATAAGATACTAGTAGAGGGCACGTTTATTTGAGCAGATATTCATAAAGACCTCACAGATTTTCCTCTCCCCTCACAAACACACGGATTTGGAAACTTTTAAAAAGCCAGAGATAAAGTAGAGATAGCAGTTGCACTATTTTATGTTTAGGAGTTTTGGAGTAGTATGTAGGCACATGATGATCTTGAAGCTATAAGTGGTGGAAAATATATTGCAAAAAGGAAGCTGAGTTAGGTGCCCAAAATCAAGGTTTTATCAATAAAAATAATTCTCAATAGCAATTCATGAGAGCCTAAAGCTAATTTTTTATTCTTGATCAAACGCCATAATTGAATAAGCACTCTTTACATATCAAATTTTTTGAAGTTCCTATACATGAAATAAAACGATGATCAAGTATTAACTTATATATCAGCAAAATATCAACAGAATATGGATAAGACATATATATGAACTAATCAACAAAATAAAGAGCAATTCAATAAGTCTGATAACAAGGAAGACACTATTCTTGTAAAGTAAAATAGGATCACTTACAATTCAATAAGGCATATAACAGCTCAATAGTGCATGTAACTTGAAGAGAAGATGTAGTTGACAATGCTATCATTATGTATAGATAGTCAATTTTGAGATGGTCACATGTTGCTATTCATAAATGTAAAATAAATGTCAGACAAATGCTTTATAACAACAGCACAAAGCTTATTAATTTTTTTCAAGCGCGCGCGCACACACACGTGTGTGTGTGTGTACACACCTCATTGGCTATCATTGAGGCTTCTTCAAATGTCCCCAGAACTTCATAGTAAAATATCGAAACATTCAAGTCCAGCTCCAAGCTTGAACTCAGCCAAATATTTGTATTGATCTCCAATCATTCTCCAATAGACCACCTTTGTCTCTAGGGGATTAGGAGAGTTGAGCAGCGACTTCAAGAGCAGTATGATTCTATTGCATTGCTCTTTGAGCTGAGAATCAACACCATACTTATATGTGTTGAAGAAAGACATATGACTATCCTTCCTACTCCTTGCGAAGGCCCTCCTAGCAACTTGGAGGGACTCGACCACGTGCTTGTGAGCCATGAAGAAGAGGTTTATCTCCTTATGGGTGAGCTAAATTTTGTATGTGGACTACACTAGCCTCTTCATGAAGTGGATAACCTCATCATATCTTCCTCCTTTCTCTGCAAGCTTAGCCATGTAGAGGCATTGAGCCCTCTGGAGGTCTTTACCGTCGATCGTCGAAGAAGGAAGCCATGAAGAGAGGGAGGGTGAGGGTGAGGGAGATACTTTAAGGAGTTGTTTTTGAGTGGAAATGAGTATTTATTCATATAATGTTTATAATATGTACTATAATAGAAAATGATTTGATAAAATCAATTTATGTTTGGAAAGTTGAAAATGATAACAAGATGAGTAAGAAAAATATAAAAATAGCCATATTACCCTTAATGATTATTTACTCCTCCTTTATTTTCCCATTGACTCTATACTTTTTCTATCAATAATATTTTTATGTCAAAAATATTTTTAAAGAAAGTATATATGGTGATCTCAAAAAATTTATAGACGCGGTCTTTCAAATCCTTAATATAATTACTCCTTCATGAATTTATGGATATTAAGAAAATTAGATAAGCTAATAATTTGTAACAAATATATATATATGGGTATCTCTAAAATATATCCTTCTTAATTATGTGTATTATAATTACTCCTTCATATAAACCTACTTACAATGTGTAATCAATAGAGATATTAGGAAAAAATACTGCATTTGGGAGGTACAATGGATTGATAATTTTCTTATCAAAAAGTTAGAATACCCTTCATAAGCCTAACCCTTTTTTTAAGGATCAGGGGGAGTAATTTCTTAATAATAACAATTTTGATATATGAAAAGTTTTAGAAAATATGTTAAGAAAATTTTCTCATATACAACCAAACCTTAGTTGATATAAAGCTTTCTTTCAATGGTGCACAATGAAAAAATTTACACATATTCGAAAAAGAGCTACAACCACTAAAACAATGTTGCATATATTGATATACTCAACGACCTAGGATTGAAGGTATCTTTTTAAAGGTAAAAAAATTATCTTTATAGCTTTGGGATCTGACTTTGGATTTTTCTACAATGTTTTCAAAAGTAATTAAAAATGGTTAAAAATAATAAATGTATACTACCTCTAATCCTAATTATAAGATGCAGTTGACCTTTTTGGAGAGATCATACCTTATTTTTAAACTTCAAAGTTTTTATATATCAATTCTTGGCACAATCAGACAGTAGGAGCCATTAAAAGGTTACCAATAGTGAATATCTCACCATCTGTACATTATATATCTATATATATATATAAGGTAGCAGATACAGTGTATGTAACAATAATAATAAAGACAAAAAAGAAAAACTGTAACTTTTCAATGATGAAAACCTAAAACATGTGTAACAAAGTTGAGGTTGTACTAACTAGCTACATTTAACAAACTAGTTGACATTAAGAAGATTAAGATTCAACAAGAAGCAAGTAATTAGTATAGGATTCTTTTTAATCTGGGTCTCTTTAGTTGCTTCACAAAGTCAGAACAAAAGGGCAATAGGAGTTAGTGATTAATGCTTTTAGGGGTGAAGCCATTGGCATTGCAAGTCAGTCCCAAATCTGTGAAACTTGGCTGCCCTATTGCAACCATATGTTTGGCTAAGTAGATAAATATTTGGGTATTTTTTACACAACCAATACGGACTCGATCTATATATATATATCACCAGCTAAGCTTATTATATATAGGCCTAAATATGTTGCCTAAAAGGGTAAAAGTGCAATCTATCCCCTGAAGTTTTTCACCACATGCAATTTTAGTTCTGAAGTATTTCTTGGTGCAATCCCCCCCCCCAACGTAATAAAATGAGTGCAATGTTAATCTTGTTTGATGGAATGGCAACACTGACAGTTGGGAAGAGGTTTTTTTTTTACTTTTTTAGAATCATGGCAGTACATGTGGATATTGTTGGATGAATTTGAGTGCCATCTGTTATAAGCCATAAAATGTGTTGAAAGGTTATAAGTAAGGTGTCCCCCAAAATTGCTTAAAGCCCTAAATAAAAACCCCAAATCATAAATCGATGTCCCCCAAATCGCTTTCTTCACAGTGGCTTTAAGCAAGGTTCTGAGCGTGAGGGAGAGTGATACATTGAGAGAGAGAGAGAGAGAGAGAGAGAGGGGTAAGGTTTGGTGATGGCAATGGAAGAGTCCGAGACTTCACCGCCGACAACCTTTAGGATGAGAGCATTGATACTGAGGGTCGGTGTGCAATCAATGTATGAAGGGACCCAAAAATTCTACCATTGCGGTCTTCTTGCTCCTTGTTTGACTTCTTGGACCGAGATGAACCCAGGAAGAATATTCTATGGGTGCCCAAACTATGTTGAGGTACATGTGTGATCTTTTGTTATGAAGGAAAATGTGTTGTGTCTGTAATTGTGCAACAATGTGCGGGGGGATGTGGGTATTTTTCATGGCATGATGTAGAGGTAGATAAGAGGTGGAAGATTGTGATTAATGCGCTTGTGGAACATATAGATAAGCTATTTGTTGAGAATGTGAGGCTCAAAATGAATGGGAACATCAGTAGATGTGGAAACAGACAGCTGAAAGAGTTGAGGAAGAATTAATTGAACTAAAGAGTGTGAAGATGAAGTAGGCCAATGAGCTGTTGCAAGTGAAGAAGAAGCTTAAGATGCTGATGGCAACACTTGTCTTATCCTGGATGTTAATTCTTGTTGTCCACTCTAAGTAGATTTTAAGCTAACTAGTGACATTACTAATTTTATTTTTTTTGTAAACCCAGCCATTAAATTAGATGGTGGTAGTTGTGGTACTACTATAATATTGTAATATAAATGTAGGTCACATAGTGCTGCTAATATTGTAACCCCCTTTCGTAATAATATTCGGAATATGCAATTAAAATGAAATAGAGACCAATAACAATCAAATAACATTTATAAACCCATCTACCAGACGGGATTTTCATAAATAACTTTCGAAATCATTTATAACCTGGTCTCACATTCACATTCCGAATACAATTACTACACGAAGATAAATCACATTTAATATATCAGAGTACACAATGTAATAATTCCGGCAATTCCGAATTCCATTTATTAACTCAAGCTTTATAGGGCACATTCGCCCATTACAATTACTCAAATGGGGATTACACAATCCAACTCGAATACATATACAAATATCCAATAACTCATTCCAAATACATAACCAAATATACTCATCCAAATACACATCCCGTCCTATTCAACCATATATACATCAAAATATATACATGATCCCAACTATTGAATCGATAACCAACTACCAACTCTCATCTCGAAGGAGTCCTAGCTGCTCCCTCCACGAGCCACTTGCCCTGTCTAAATTGTTGGTAGGGGAGAGTGAGATTCGAGAGAATCTCAGTAGGAAACAGATACCAATATGCATGCAAGATATGTGTTTAATGCATGACATGCTTGCATTACATAACTCATGCTCATACAATGACATATCTGCAAACACAATGCTTCAAACAATATACTTATGGCCATAGCATAACAGAAACAGAGCTTCAATAGTTCATATATATTTCACATAATCAAGCAAAGCAATAACACGCATCAATACACCAACACAAATATCAAATACATGCAGGAGAGGTAAGTTCCCTACCTCCAGTCTTTTCTCCTCGATTTGCGTGCCAGCAACTCAGGCCCTCAACTGGGTCCTACAATTCCAAATGTACCATTTAGACACTTCCATAGTGTTTCTGGGGGTTAGATGAGGCTATATTGAAAAATTACTAAAATGCCCCCGGGGACCCGGCCCGGCCCCGCCGTACCCGGTCCGGCTGTACTTTTCCCGAAATTCTATCCTAGGCTATCCTGACTTATTTTCACCGAAGGAATCCATTTCCCGATTTGGAATTATCAAATTCATTGTCAAATTATAAATTTACCCTTGGCAGCCCCACTTTAAGGATTTCAGGGGCGTTTTCGTAATTATGCTTTTTTGGCCTTTCCGAAAAAGTGCTCAACTGTAACCCCACCTAATTTTCGCTCCTGAACTCAATGGAATCATCAAATCATTGAAAATCCAACTCTAAGATCCATTTCTAGAGCTGGCCGAAATTCTCAAGCATTCCGGGGAAAATTGGGCTTTTTCGGTTTCGGCTCTGTAAACGCGTTCCTTTCTACTCCTAACCACTTTATTGACTATTCCATTAGGTTAAAACTACCATTTAGTATCAATTTGGGCAGCATAACAGCCCCACACACCCATTTTCTATTTTTGAAACCAATGACAATCCGGCGAAATTTCACCGATTAAATTGTCCACAGCAGCCAGAATAGTCAATACACAAGAGTTTGGAAGTTACCTCAAGCTCCCGCTAGCTTTTCTCAAGAGTGGCTGAAACCCTAGCCCTTCTTAACTATGAAAATTGAGCTTCCAACACCTTAAAGAACATGAAAGAGAAGCTTAGGAGCAAGGTTATACGCGTTAGGAGCTAGATAGTCGGAGAAATCGGCTTACCTTGTGAGATTTCTCCTCTTTCTCTCTCTAAGAGCTCTCAACTTTCTCTCACTAGTTTTAGCTGGTTCAGCACGTCAGAAGTGAGAGCTGAAGATGATGAGAAAATATTTAATTCCATGCTGATGTCATCTTTTATTTCGATGATGTCATAATTCCTATTTTCGGATTTTCTGGCAGATTTTCTGCCTAAACTTTGAAAAATCTTAACTAATTCTAGAAAAATAAAAATGAGTTGATTCCAAAGCCCATTGAAATCTATTTAAGTCCTCTTCATAGGAAAAATATGAGCCATTACCAGAAATCACCACAAAATTCCAGAATTACACGAAATTCCCTTGCTGTTCCAGATTTGCACCCAGTTTTAACATCAAACTTTGGAAAACCATAACGCCTAGTTCAAAATATGAAATGACACAAATTATTTATCCATTTTGAAGCTTGAGATGTGAAATTTAAGACTAGAAAGTTTCAGAATTTTTAGACGCCATTTGGTCATTAAAAACGTTCACACAAACTGACTGCCCAGAATAAAGTTTCACTGGACAGAATTTCAGATTTTGCATCTTTGCTTCCAGTGGTCCCATTTTCATACCAAACATCATTCCCACATAAATTTTCACAAGGAATCCATTGGAAACACCAAATCAATCAAATTCACATCACATTGACATGTTTTCACAACAATCTCAACATGTCAACACAATTCACATTTCAAAACCTAACATGGCAACTTTTCCATTCCAAAGTTCCAAACCAATTTCAATGACATCAAAACACACTATGACACCATTTCCAACACAATACCCCATTCAATTCTTCCCTTTATTCTAAGTCAATTTGGATGTTAATCCACAATTGAACTCAAATACAGGGTTTCGGCGCTACTCACAACACACACGAATCACATTCGAGTGCCACATCACATCATATTCTCCAAAAGGGTTATTTATCACTAACCACATCCACTTTTGGAGTCATTAACCCTTAATCACAATTTGGGATCTTGCTAAACCGGGGCTTAGCAATCCACTTATTTCAGGCTTACTCTCTAGCCTCAAGTCTCAAAATTCGGGGTATTACAAATATTGTAATTTAACTTGGTTGAAATGAAATTTGCATATGTGAAATATGTATGTAGTTATATTGATTAGCTAAGATTGTAATTGAAATTTGATTAGGACAATGAAACATCATGTAAAATTGAAAGGGTATGGACAAGTTGAATTGAGGAAAGTATATGTAATATATGAAATTAAACATTTAGTGTAATACAAAAGGAGTGGACAATAGGTTGCACCTAAAGGATACATATAGCCTAGAAGCAACGTGTTCACAAAATGAGAACTTGACAACCTAATAAAACAAAATGATGTTAAATAATTTGAAGATTGTTGCAGACTAGAATTAGTTGTTGCATATTATAAACAAAAGGATCTTAAATAACTTGCAAATGACACACAAAGTTTACAAACTAAACTGAACAAATCAAATCAATGAAGATTGTTGCTATCCATTGCATTCCTCTTAAGCTGGACTCTCTTCCGAACATTGTTTGCTTGCAGACATGATGATGTGCAACTTCAGTGTCCATTCCACATGTGTCCTCATGGTGTGTATGGAAGGATAGAAGGCTGAGACACGTTGATACCATCTAAAGTGAATGCAATCTTCCTCCCTTCATTTAATGTGGCATGAGCATGGTTGATATTTCTTCAAAGTTGGAGCTCCTTGGGGATAGGGAACCTATTCTTAGTTTTTGCATCATGTTCTAAATATTCAGATGGAGTCCCCTCATGAATTAGTGTTTCACTTCTCATGGCAGGCAACTTACATAAATGAACAAAAAAATTAAAATTCACAGAATATATAAAATATACAGATTTATGAACTCATGTATGAAAAATTAAAATGAACACATGCTGCTTGCATTTGTTGCCTTTTTCCTTCCTCTAGTTTCAACTATCTTGTTGACAGACAGTGGTGCCTATGTCAAACAATAACACATGTAAGTAATATAATAAGAATTTAAATGTGAATATAAGTGTCGAAAATAAAACTTTACATCCTTGCATGTTGACTTATTGGGTCCATTTTGCTTGCAAATTGTGCATTGTTGTGGTAAGCCATGTCTAGGCAACTTCTCTAGTACTAGTAGATCAGATGTTGTTTGATCAACTCGATATTTCTTTCTTCTCCTTGATGCCTCATGTGATCTAATGCGTTTCTTGGTAGGTTGGCCTGGAAGCTTAACAATGGGTGGGGGTTCCATTGGTTCTACAACATTAAAGTCCCAAAATGTCCTTCCCCGTACAGGTTGATGCTTATGTCTATAACTTACAAGATATGAGTTCTATGATAATAAGAAGATATTTGTGTGACAAGGTCTACTTTGGCATGGTACATTGCACAAATTGCATGTTGGCACGGGATACTGATAAAATCCCATGCCCTGCATGTGCACCCTTGTCTATACAAAAACATTGTATGCCTATTTTCACCTTTTATTACTTCATATCCCTCATCACCCTTAAACCATACCCTACATCCCACAGATAGATATTTGTTTGTCTCAAATAACTCTCTACATTTTGAACTGAAATCTCCATTCCATCTATCCACATATTTCTCACTCTCAACCCACTTGTTCATCATTTTTAATCGTATCCCATCGAACATATGAATCACATGAAGGTATATATATTCATCTATCCACGCATTCAAACTCTCACTAACATTATTGTCAACAATCCAAGACTTACATCTAGTTGAGAAATATGCTTGAACCCAAGCCTGTGCAGGATAAGTCAACAAGTCTCTTGCTGTCTCCTCACTCGGCTTGCCAAGAGACTTAAGATTGTCTATAAATTGTACCGTCTATGAACTCCGTGGAAACGTGAAAATTTTTTTCTTCAATTCCCAACCCCTTCACCTCTTACTCCAATTGGCGTATATATGCCTTGTATCTAATGTCGTTGCAGTCAGTAAAATCCCTTTGGCATTGCCTTTCAAGAATGTCCCATCCAAACCTATTAGTGGTCTACACCCCTATTTCCATCCCACCTACACAAATAAATCAATCATTAATCATTGTATGGAACCAAAAAAGACAAAATACTTCCTGCTAAGTACCAAACAAATATTTTGCTTACCTTACATACATTGAAGCAAACGTACATCCTGCTAAATACTCTCCACCCTTGCTCAAGTGCCTCTCTACTCACCTCAAGACATACATCGAAACCGGGATTTGACAACCTCAGCTCATTGTAATATGCTTTAAGATAGGTAAACTCATCCTTATAGCTCCCTTTCATCTCCTCTACAATGTTTTTTTTAGACCTCTTACACTTGTGAATGTTGACTTTAAGCTTGAACTCATCTGCCAAATCGTTCTTCATGTCCTTTATCTTATACTTCGGCCTCTCTTGTACCCTGTTCTTATACTTTGCAATCTACCTTGTTGTAACCCTACCATTTTGGTACACCTGAAGGCA
This sequence comes from Inga oerstediana, assembly GCA_963210345.1. NCBI lineage: Eukaryota > Viridiplantae > Streptophyta > Magnoliopsida > Fabales > Fabaceae > Inga > Inga oerstediana. The sequence continues at coordinate 16,912,018 of OY723400.1, forward strand.
ATCATGCTCATCATATAGTGTTTTCACCTTCAAACCTAGTTGTGTTCCCTCGATTAAAGCATAAATGTAAAAAAGGCACCCCTTCTCACACTTGGCCGACGCTCTCCATCTTTCATTTTTTATCAACTTTAGGTTTACACTATTGATTATGGCACACTTGTCAAGGGCCTTAACCACCTCATCCTTGCAGGCAAATGTCATGCCCAGAATTAATAATGGTCTATTTACTAGGGCATATAAATCTTTAGGCCTCCTTGCCTCCTCTATATATCCATCATCTTAACCCAACCCACACAAACCATCATCATCCTCCTCTTCAAAGTCTTCGAATCCTTCCACCTCGTCATTGGAACCACCACCACCATCAGATATGTCCTCCTCATTGTCTAACTCACTAGAATCACTTGAGTTATCATTAGACTAACCACCTTCACCATCCTCATTATCATTAACCTCTTCATAGCCAACCACCTACTGCCATATTGTAATCAGCACCTTATCATAACCATCATCATCACACCTCAACTGTTGCTCAATATATCCCTTCAACATTCCCCCATCCTAGATTCTTGTCACCGACATTCAACTCTTCAATCCTATTTGGATAATTTCCACCATCGCCCAAAATACTATATATCTCACCTCTCTCTTTCCCGTCACTCTTCCCCTGTTCAAACCCGTTCAGCATGTCTACTTGGGCATTTTTAGGAACACATGTGGATCATTATTTCCCTTACCAACCACATCCACCTCCTCCTCAGACCCACCATTTCCCGTCATCATCTTTAAAGGTTAACTAATGAAAAACAATAACAAATAAAAGACAAAGGGCTTCAGTGCACTTTCCCTATTCCTTTCACACAAAACAAAAATAATTCATTTTCAGGGAATCTGAGTACTCACCTTTACTCAAATGATCGTCTTCATTCAGCTGTGGTCTCGAATCCCACGAGATTCCTCTCACATGTGCACCATTGTTGCCTCCTCGATTCACGACCTCGCACCTCACTAACGGTCAAAATCTCACTCTTCCTCGGCAAATTTCTTAGATCCATGAGTTTTAGGGCAAATACATTTAGGTCCCAAAAAACATTTATCCACTGTGATTTTGGGGATGCCGACTTTCAAATTTTGAAATAATCATCTGTTAGGGATTATAAACATTTTGTGCCACCTCGTATAACAGATGGCACTCAAAATCATCCAACAATATCCACGTGTAATGCCACCTATTCTAAAAAAGTCAAAAAAACCTCTTCATAACAGTCAAGGTTGCCATTCCGTCAAAAAGGATTAATATTGCACTCATTTAATTATGTTGGGGGGGACTTGCACCAAGAAATACTTCGGGACTAAAATTGCACTGGTGAAAATATTCAGAAGGCAATTGCACTTTAACCCTTGAATCTATTTTTGAGACTTATATCTGATCATTTCCCTTGTTGTGCGTACGGTGCATATGCGCTAAATAAAAGTTTTCACAGTTAAACCTTATATGAGACTTGTATCTCATTTCCCTTATTATGTATAGAAGTGTTGTATATTCTCAGAGCAAATACTTAATGATTTCTAACTTTCATATATTTTAAGAACACTTAATGGTTCTTTGTTAATATTTATCAAATAATGCGACCTTATTTGATTGTTCTTTGTTAACAATGGTCAAGTAATGTCACCTTAATCAACTGTTCTTTGTTAATGGCAGTCACACGAAGTCATTTTATTTAACGGTTCTTTGTTAATAACCATTAAACAAGGTTAAGAAAGTGTCAAATAAAGCGGTCTTATTTAATTCTATATAGTTATTTTCAATCATTTGTTTCTTTTGACTTGTTTACTATTAATATTTATTATGATATACAACATAATCATTGAATAATAACAATAGAATAATATTAAATTAAAAAATATATTTATAAAATTTAAAATCCAATAAGTTAACTGTAGATAAACATCATACAATTTGGAAGAAATTATCACTTGAGCACTTACCAAACAAAATAACATTGTCTTATAATTTTTTTGAATTCTAAAGGAGATTTTATCAATAAAAAAAATTCCTCGATAACAATTTATAAGAGCCTAAAAATAATTTTTTATTCTTAATCAAATGCCTGAATCTTCACTCTTTACATATCAAATCTTTTGAAATTACTGTACTTGAAATAAAACAATGACCAAGCATTAACTTATGTATAAAAAAAAATTAATAAACTAGCAATACAATGAAAACAGTAAAATAGCAGAAGACAGAAATTTCGGGGAGAAGAAGAGGGAAGACATCACAGAGAAGGAAGAATTGCCATGCAAAATTCACTGCCCCATTCATGATATAGCCACACCCTATATTTTCCTTCCCAAACCATATTTTCCTCTGGTCCAGGCTTCCTATGCCTATTGGGCCTATTTAGTTTCTTGGCCCATTCCCTTCCCAAACCATATTTTCCTCTGGCCCTGGCTTCCTTTGCCTATTTGGGCCTCTTTAGCTTTTGGCCCATTCCTTTCCCAAACCATATTTTCCACTGGCCCATAATAAAATCTAGGATCATGACACATTCCTTTAATACAAACCCACGTAATGACGATGGTATTATGTTTTGGTGTTGTGTTTTTTGGGGCGGGGCGATGAGGGGTAATTAGGGAAAATGACATTTTTAGTTTTTAAAAACAATAAATTAATAGGATGACATATCAATTAAAATGATATGAAGTGGAACATTTTTACTGGGTAGAGTACAGATGAGCTAGTACTCTAAGAGTACCTAAGTATTTCTCAAGGAATTTCTAAATATTATTAATAGACCAAAATGCCCTTCGTTGTTTAAAAGGAAAATTGAAGGCAACCTTGTTTGGTTTCCTTGGTGGGAAGGGAGGTGAGGGGTTTTTAATTATCCTTTGTTTAGTTTGGTATGTGGGATTTGGAGGAAAGGGGAAGAAAAGGAAAATTTAATCAGTTGGATTTAAGAAAATTGGAAAAGTGAGGTTATAAAATTTTAATAAAGAGAAGATGTAAGATAAAAAAAAGTAAGAAAAATTAATTACAAAATCTTAATCTTGCTTCTCTCATTTCTTAAAATCCAACTCAAAATTTTTTTTTCCCCTACTCACTTTCTCTCCCCTCCCCTCACACCAAACAATATACTTTTTAGTTACAATAATTTTATTGTTTAGATTATAATAGCATAGGTTATAATAATAGTAATTTTTTATTCATAAAAATATAATTTTTATATTAAATTATTTTTTCAATAATACATTTTGTAATTATAATACTTTTATGATAATAATATATTTTTATTTGAAAATTATCTTATAATAAAATATTTAACTAACAATAATATTTTTATTTATCATAATATTCTTTATCATGGGATTTATTGGAATATCACATAAATTATGAGGGTAAAATGGCCCAAAATTTTGGACCCTCCAAAATCCCTCAATTTAGAGGGAAGCCAAAATGGGGGTTTAGAAGGGCAGGGGATAGAAAGTTCGGAGTCCCATTTAATCCCTTCTAAAATTTTAAACCAAACGAGGAGTGGGGAGCAACCTAATCAATGAAGAAGATCCAAAAGCTTCAGAGAGAGGAAGAGCTTGAGAATTGTCAAAGAATGGCAAAAGAGAAGAGGGGGAGAGGATGAGTTTCTAAGGGTCTCTTGGGGTTTTATAAATACCACGTGTATATATATATATATATAGAGGGGGAGAGAGAGAGAATGTAAAACAAAACAAGAGCAAAGTAAAGGTTAGCCAGGGACCCCGATGAGTTAGACTCCCTCTTGTCCTTTTTATAAGAGGTCAAAATTTAAATTGCTTTGGTCTTTTTTATAAGGACTGAACAAGAGTTGTCAAAAAATTTAATGACTTTTTTATTTTATTTTTGCCCCTTATTAATTATGTATATTGTATTAATTAAAAGGTTATTGATAGTTATATTTACTCTATTCACTACCAAAAAAAATGGAATTCTGTAGCGGTGGCATTGTAGCGGTTATACCAAACCACTATAAATTTTAGTATTTGTAGTGGTTTTAACCTAAACCACTACAAATTTGTAGCGGCAAGCTACACGCCAAGTGGCGCGACAGATTAGCAGCGTTTTTTGTAGCGGTTAAGTAGAAAAAATCGCTACAAATTTGGCGCGAAATTTCTCCTAAAACTTGTAGCGGTTAATAAACAAAAACCGCTACAATATTCCCGCCACTTGGCGCGACCAAGACCCGCCAACAGTGTAGCAGTTATTTGTAGCGATTATAGCAACAAAACCGCTACAAAATCCCAAACATCAGGTATTTGTAGCCGTTATAAGGATATAACCGCTACAGAATTTTAGGAGTCTTCAAGTTTGTAGCGGTTATGGACCATAACCGCTACATAATTTCAAAGGTTTTTGTACTTTGTAGCGGTTATTATAAAACCGCTACAAATTTAAGTCGCCCTTGGTGATTTGTAGCGGTTATTGGGATAACCGCTACAAATTGCTGGCCTATTTAAGGGCGCCGCCTCCCTCCTTTTTTCCGTTTGCTCATTTTGTTTCCTGAAGTTTCTCTGAGTGTTTTCTTTTAGATTTGAGCATTCAGACGTCTGTGAAGAAGTTTTTGCTGCAGTATTTCTCAGTATTTGCACTTGAGGTACAGAGATAAGACGTATTTTATTTGTATTTGTATTTTTATTATATTTGTCCATAATAATGTGACTAAAATTTTTTTTTTTTTTGAATTTTTACAGTTGATATGGCTTCAAGAGAGGATAGGGGGAAGGCCCCTGAGGTCCCCAGACCGATTTTGCGGGGTGGCAGCAGCCGAACAGGGGGCAGCACGGAGGCAGGGCGACCGCGGCATTTCAGGCCATCCCCCCACAGGAGTCGGCCCTACCACAGGCACCGCAGATGATCCCACAGGAGACAACCGCACCAGAGGTGCCTGAGTTTGGGGGGCAGATATCAGCGTCGAAGACTACGACGAGGAGGACTTCGAGATCCCGATTGGGATCAAGGAGATGGAGCAGTTGTAATATCCCAAATTTTGGGATTAGAGGCTTGAGAATAAGCCTAAATTAAGTGGACTGCTAAGCCCCAATTTAGCAGGAGCCCAAATTTATCCCCTAATGATTCTAATATCTTTGGGGTATTAAGAAAGTAATTATGTTTTTGGTGAAATCGCCTATGAGGTAGTAACCTTGTCATGTGATTTTGAATGACCAAATGACAAGCAAAAATTATGATATTTTACAGGATGAAAGTAGACATCCTAAGCTTTAATTTGATAGGTCATATGACTCAATAAGAGCTATACACAAAAAGATATGAATTTTTGAAGTTAGCCCAGAAAAACTGGAAAGTTTCTGAAACAACATGCAAAGAATGAAATTCTGGGAATTTTGTGATTCCAGAAAGCAAAAGGCTATATTTTTCCTTGAAACTAGACTCATATAACCCCCAGAAACACTATGGAAGTGTCTAAATAGTACATTTGACATTGTAGGATCGAATATGGAGCCCCGAGCTGTTTGCACGTAGATCGAGGCACGCGTTTCGAGGCGGAAACGGGTTAAGGTAGGGGACTTACCTTACTTGCATGTATTTGATATATTTGCTTGTGTAGTGATGTATGTGATTGCTTTACTTGATTGTGTAGAGCATATTTGAATAAATGGAGCTCTGTTTCTGTTTTCACTGTGGCCATAGTCTTGTTGTATGAAACATTGAGCATGCAGAAATATCATTATGGGGCATACATCTAGATAAAGCTAACATGTCATACACATAGCATCAATCATGCATGCATTATGGTATCTGTTTCCTACTGAGATTCTCTCGAATCTCACCCTCCCCTACCAACAATTTAGACAGGAGACGACAGAAGATATGCGAACAACAATGCAGAGTACCGCACGAGGGGATTACAGTAGTGGAACGAAGACGGGAAGAAGTCTCCGTTTCACTGGGATGAGTTTAGACACCCTAGTAGTCTTGTGCGGCTACACTAATTGTAATTATCAGGTACGAATCCCTGAGGGGAATTTCCGTAATCATGTACTTATTATCAGTATATTCATGTTATTCCTGTGTTGCCCACCGAACCGCATATCGTTTTCCGCGAATACTCTGATAAATGTGAAATTAAAATAAGGGCGTGACATTTTGGTATCAGAGCAAGGATTCTGGCCACAGAATTGTCTGCTCAGAGTAAGTACGGTGGTTCTGGCAACAGGATGGTATACTGATAAGGTCTTAATTACACAGTGATAGGAAATATGCATGGACAGAAAGTACCAAAGGAGGGTATCTTCCCGATTTGTGAATAATCCATGAGAAATGGCGAGTACCGAAGGGCCGCTAGTGGTGCAATACTAGACGAGAATGGTCTAAGGATATTGCGGAACCCAAGGATATGGGTACGGCCAAGGCTAATGTGCGGTCTACACTCAATATTTTGGTGACCGGAGATAACCGGCATGTCTTTTGAGACGAGGGTAGTCACAGGGTACTCGTGGACGGAAATAGTAGAAGCCAGTATCCACATTTGGGCACGGGTACAAAAGAGTTAAGCGTGCTCAACCCAGGGAAATGCCATGATGGGTGACCCCCTGGGAAGTTGTTGCACATGTTATGTCATATTATGAAAAAAGAGTAAGACATGTTGTACAGTAGTTCAAAGGTTGTATGTTGTTGCAGGCTTTCCTTGACTACTGTAAACATCTGTGATATGTTGTTTTTGGGGTACCTATGAACCCAAAAATTTGTGAAATGATAGATAAGCCCATGTGTTTATGCGTAATTTACCTCTTTCTTGCTTCATATAGTGAAACATAAAGATGGTAAGACTAAGAGGTTTAGATGCTGGGCAAGGTCAGGAAGTTAGACCTAGCCTAATACAGCAAACACAGGGCAAAAGAATAGAATAGCAAACAATGATCAACGATCATCAGGAAGGTTATCCTGGAAATGCCAATATAGTAACTATAATCTCTCGTATACTATGTGATGATTAATATGTTGTATGTTCTATATTCTGTGAATGAACACGTGCCTAGGGCACATTACCTAGCTATCGTCTGGGACCTAGCTGAGGTACACTGGTCTTACCTAGCTGTAGTCGGTGACTCGGCAGAGGTACATGTAAGGGTTTCAACTGGATGGTTGGCCCTGAACTTTGTGTACACACACGGATTGTTGTTTTAACTGGGTGTTTGGCCCTGAACTTTGTGTACACACACGGATTGATGTGATTTTCGTTTTACACTATATGGTGCATGACATATTTATCTATCACATTTTCTATGGATGATTGTGGGTTACTATGGAGGGCCATGTGGTGTGAATAAAAAGGCATCCTACCTGATGAGGTTGCTAGCCACGTCCTAAGGGACTCGGGTACGAGGCCAAGAAGGGCCATGGCTGTGACAATAATGAAAAAAAAAGGAATGAGATGTTTATATCAAAATTTCCCAGAACTCAGCATTATGCATGGGATGATGATTGTGAGAGGAGCTTCAGAGAGCTGATGATGAAAATTTATTAAAGTACTAACACTGATAATCCCAGATCCATAGTGGGCCTTTGTTGTCTTCACTGATGTCAGATGGCATGGATTGGGAAGGGAATTGAATTCCCAGATGCGAGCACGCATAGATCGAGATGAGAATTGAGCCGAGTGAGGGCATACGCATCTCGTCAGCTGAAGCTTCGAAAATTGAACTATTCCATCCATAATCTTGAGTTGATGATAAGAATGTTTGTATTGAATCAAGAAACGTTGCCTTTATGGCATAATTGTGGAGTTGTACTGCGACCACAAAGATTGAAAGTTCTGATCGGAAAGGGCTACCTACGGTGAAATTTGATCGGAGAGGGCTACCTACGGTGAAATCTGATCGGAGAGGGCTACCTAAGGAAAGTTCTGACCGGAAGGGGGCTGACCAGGTGTATGGGCGCCTGTGTGAAGCACCGAGTATAGAACCCTAGAGTGCAGCCACCGTGACGATGAACCCTAGAGTGTAGCTACCGTGATGATGAACCCGCGAGTGCAGCCACCGTGATGACTAATCCTAGAGTACATCTACCATGAAGTTGAATCGTAGAGTAGGGCTACGAAAACATTGGCCCTTAACGATGGTGCATTGTAATGAATCCCACAGTGAATGTGTTTTCTTGAGATAAGAGTTTATATGGATTAGAATGATTCAAGTTCAAACAGATAAGGGTGGGCAGGCAGTGTAGCCTCACCTATATTGTATTTAGCAGTGTGAAATCAGAGTGGGCAGCGGAAGTGTGGTGAATCTAGGTGCAATTTTGAAACTTACAGGAGGGGTTGATGTTCGCACCATTATTGATCATCCCAAAACATAATATGGCCTTGATGGTCAATAGTGTTACAATATATGTGATGAACAGTATTACACCCTGAGTGGTGTACAATATTACATCCTGTGTGGTGTACAGTATTAAACCCTGCGTGGTGTACAATATGATGACTTGTATGGTCAACAGTCACACAACTTTTGTAGTTTGTGGTGACACATGTGAACTGGAATTGGGATGAACCCTAGTGTAGTAAGGTAGAATGGTGGCGAATACCTCTCAACAGCACCAGTAATAACAATCCCAGATCCACAGTCGACCTTTACGGTCTACACAGATGCAAGTAGGCATAGATTGGGATGTGTTTTGATGCAACAAGATCGAGTAGAGGCATGAGCATCTCCATAGCTGTAGCCTCACAGAATGAATCATCCACTTGTGATATAGTGCAAACAGTGGATGGTCACATAGTGAATAGTGCGCATCGTATGCCTAGTGAATAGTGCACACAGTACGGCCAATAAGGGTCAAATAGTCATTTGATCATAAACACCGAATAGGTAGGCATAAATTATAGAAAGTGTATAGGTTTGTACAAGGCGGTAAGACCCGATGTGTAAGGTTGCATAGGGCGGTGTCTCTGGGCTGTAAGACCTGTGTGTTTAGTACTGTGGTTGATGCCTAGTGCGATGACATTAGACCAATGTGTCTAAGGTAATGTTTTGAGGTTGGCAGAACATCCAAACTGTACCAGGTTGTAGCGAAGGCAGTAAGACCAGTGTGACCAAACCTTTTGGTGTCTAATGGTATCATGTCTCTCATGAGGCACAACATTCTACCATGGGAGGAACCTAACGAAGTGAACCATGGTCGGCTCACTAGCCCAACAGACCTCGTTAAGGGGGTGAGGGACATCCAATAGGCCTCATTAAGGGGGTGAGGATTGGGCCGTTAAAAAAAAAGTGATCGTGTGAATTCGGGTGAAGTCTCGAAGAGGCTGTAAGGCCTATGGAATCAAGCGTGTGGGAACCTGTGTTTGATTGCACGCTACCTACTGTGTATAGAATGGATGATGAATGTTGAATACTATCTGAGATTACTAATGAGAATATGACTATGATGTTACATGGCTTATGAGCCTGCATGTGATAATAGAATGAGATAGGATTAATCCCTAAGTTGTAGACGTTCAAATTTCGAGGACGAAATTTATTGAACGGGGGGAGAAATGTAATATCCCAAATTTTGGGATTAGAGGCTTGAGAATAAGCCTAAATTAAGTGGACTGCTAAGCCCCAATTTAGCAGGAGCCCAAATTTATCCCCTAATGATTCTAATATCTTTGGGGTATTAAGAAAGTAATTATGTTTTTGGTGAAATCGCCTATGAGGTAGTAACCTTGTCATGTGATTTTGAATGACCAAATGACAAGCAAAAATTATGATATTTTACAGGATGAAAGTAGACATCCTAAGCTTTAATTTGATAGGTCATATGACTCAATAAGAGCTATACACAAAAAGATATGAATTTTTGAAGTTAGCCCAGAAAAACTGGAAAGTTTCTGAAACAACATGCAAAGAATGAAATTCTGGGAATTTTGTGATTCCAGAAAGCAAAAGGCTATATTTTTCCTTGAAACTAGACTCATATAACCCCCAGAAACACTATGGAAGTGTCTAAATAGTACATTTGACATTGTAGGATCGAATATGGAGCCCCGAGCTGTTTGCACGTAGATCGAGGCACGCGTTTCGAGGCGGAAACGGGTTAAGGTAGGGGACTTACCTTACTTGCATGTATTTGATATATTTGCTTGTGTAGTGATGTATGTGATTGCTTTACTTGATTGTGTAGAGCATATTTGAATAAATGGAGCTCTGTTTCTGTTTTCACTGTGGCCATAGTCTTGTTGTATGAAACATTGAGCATGCAGAAATATCATTATGGGGCATACATCTAGATAAAGCTAACATGTCATACACATAGCATCAATCATGCATGCATTATGGTATCTGTTTCCTACTGAGATTCTCTCGAATCTCACCCTCCCCTACCAACAATTTAGACAGGAGACGACAGAAGATATGCGAACAACAATGCAGAGTACCGCACGAGGGGATTACAGTAGTGGAACGAAGACGGGAAGAAGTCTCCGTTTCACTGGGATGAGTTTAGACACCCTAGTAGTCTTGTGCGGCTACACTAATTGTAATTATCAGGTACGAATCCCTGAGGGGAATTTCCGTAATCATGTACTTATTATCAGTATATTCATGTTATTCCTGTGTTGCCCACCGAACCGCATATCGTTTTCCGCGAATACTCTGATAAATGTGAAATTAAAATAAGGGCGTGACAGCAGTTCCTTGATGAGTAGGAGGCTCGGGAGCAGAACAACCCACGAGGGTTGTCTTCGCGGTCCACTGGATTTGAGGTGCAGGTCCAAGGTAAATAAATTTTTTAATTTAATAAATTATTTGTTTAAATTCAAAATGTTAGATTTGAATTACAATTTATCTAACGTGCGGTAAACTGTGCAGATGAGCAGGGGAACGGGTCGACGAGGAGACTGGACGTGGCCAGTCTGAACAGCATGGACCGGACCTTGTGAGTTATAGTGCCGTGGAATGAGGGCACTGACCAGCCCATCGACAATGGGGGTCACCTTTTCAACCGCTTCCTGAACAAGCTGGGCGCGAATTGGATACGATTCCCCCATCACTTCAGGACGTGGAGGCATGTTCCGAAAGGGCCGAAGGACCAGGCTTGGGAGGAGGTGGTTCAGGTAATTAATAGTATTTAATTAATATTTTTTGTAATTAATTCTATTTAATTAATATTTTTTAATAGGATTTTTGTAATTAATGATATTTAAATGATTTTTTTTGCAGCTGCGGTTTGCCGTCCGGGCCAACCGGAAGAGGTACACCCTCGTGAAGATGGATGACGGCTAGAGGAACAGGAGGAACCGTCTCTTCCGTAGGGTGGATAAGGACGGGACGATGCCTCTGGAGCAGCTGATTGAGAGCATCCCGGACGGCGTGCCGCCGAACGACTAGGCGGGTTTCGTCCAGTTCAGGAGGAGCACTGAGGGGCAGGTAATGTATTTATTAGATCATTTATATACTTTTTTTAATTGTTAATTATTAAATTATAATTTCAATTTAATTATTTTTAATTTGAAGTTTATTAATTTTAAATATTTTTATTGTTTTAATATATTTAATATTGTTTTTTTTTCCTAGAGCTTTCTCAGAGGAACACCAGGATCTGTGGGCAGCAGACGATCCACCACACAGCAGGATCAAAGACCTTTGCTGTCACCTACAGCGAGCTGGTAACTTTTCAAAATATCACTGACTTTTAGCTGGTTATTTCATAATACTAATTGAATTTTGTAATTGTTTTAGGAGAAGAAGGCACAGCAGGAGAACCGTCAGACGGACTATGGGGAGTTGTACGCCATCACACACAGACACTGTGACGGGACTGCGAACTCTTAGCAGGCAGAGGCGGCCATTGTAAGTAATTTTATTATTATAGTTTTTATAAAACCAACTTAATAATGAAAAATGCTAATTAGTAATTGTTTCATAAAATGGCAGGAGTGGATGCAGCAGTCGTAGGCTGAGCTGCGAGAGACCCAGGCCGAGGAGTCACAGGGGTCAGTCGACCCGACGGCTCCTTTGAAGGCGGGTCTGGGTCAAGCTGAGCACCCCGGACGGGTGCGGGGGATGGGGATAGGCGCCAGACCTAGCATGGTCTACTGCAGGAGCGCCGCCTCTAAGGTTGGCGGCTCTAGAGGGGTCAGACATCCGAGGGACGAGTCTATTGACCAGCTGCGGTCAGATTTGGAGCAGTAGATGGCATAGCAGATGCACCAGCTGCATCTGCAGCAGATGCAGCTGCAGGCTGATTTGATCTACGCTCAGCAGACGCAGTGGCGTGATATCACGAACAATATGCTCGAGCGGTCATGGAGTCGCCTGTTCCAGGACGAGCAGCATCCACAGGTTTCCTCTGTCCCTCAGTACGTCGCCCAGACTACTACTCCTCCTCTTCATCCTCCTCCTCCTGCTGATGATGATGGTGCGGTTCACTCTACCCAGCGGCCCAATCCAACAGCACCTGAGGGAGCACCAGATGATCAACCCCCAGCTACTTTGTTTAGGACATCTTTTTTTTTATTTGTTGTTGAAACATTTGTAAATAAATATATATAATTTTGTATTTCAGAACTTAAATTCTTATTGTGTTTACCATAATTATATTTATATTATTAGACCGCGTTGTTGAATTTATGAATTAATTGCAACAATATTATTTATATTTCTAAAATAAAAAAAATAAAGTATATATATATTTGTAGCGGTTTTATAATAAAAACCGCTACAAATATATATATTTGTAGCAGTTCTACAATAAAAACCGCTACAAATATATATATGGTTGTAGCGGTTCTACAATAAAAACCGTTATAAATACTCATCATTTGAATTTTGGAATTAATCGCCTTGGTGCACATTTGTAGCAGTTATTTTATGTATAACCGCTACAAATTAAAAATAATTTTTCCATTTGATGTCCAACGGCTTTAATATTAGTAGCGGTTGTATACATATAACCGCTACAAATACTCAACTTTTAAATTTTGAATTTCCCACCACTGTGTCCAAAATTCCAACGGCTTGAAAATTAGTAGCGGTTTTATACATATAACCGCTACAAATATTTTAGAACTATAGCGGTTAGTGTAGCGGTTTTTGAACCGCTACAAAATTTTAAACGTTGGAATTTCAGAATATAAGGTTCTTGGCATTCGTCATTCTCTATTCACTCATCTTCTTCTCTATACTTTCTTCTCTCTCACTAGTAGCTATGGATAAATCATGGATTAGGTTGCCGCGCAATTCTCTGGAATATTTGTATGGATTAAACAATTTCTTGGATTTCGCATTCACTCACGCCAACTGTAACGGCAAGATCGTCTGTCCGTGTCGGAGATGTAAGTTCAAGAAGTGGCATGCACGAAATGTTGTGAAGGAACATTCGCTTCTGAAGCCTTTCCCTGAGGACTATACGTTCTAGGCAGTTCATGGTGAGAAGGCCGGCATTAGATATGATGATGCTCTTCCTCGAAGTTCTCAAGTAGGCGTTCAAGTAGATGAAGATGATCCTGTGAATGATGCTGTGCGTGATGCATTTGGATTTCAAGGCGACAACTTCAATGAAGAAGTGCATGGTTCTGAGCCGGTTTTTATGAGGAATGAAGCAGCTCGGGATTTTTTCAGCTTGATGGATGAAGCATATCGTCCTTTATATCAAGGTTGTCGAAAATATTCTAAATTATCTTTCTTGATCAAATTGTATCATATCAAGTGCTTGTGTGGAATCACATATAAGGGAATGTCGATGTTGCTCGAATTATTACAAGATGCATTCCCCGACGTTGAGATTCCCATAACGTTCTACGAGGCCAAGAAGATTATCAATAGGTTGGGGTTGAACTATCAAATGATTGATGCATGCCCAAACGATTGTATGCTGTATTGGGGAGACGATTCCAGTAGGGAGACTTGTAAGAGATGTCACACATCGAGGTACAAGACAATTCGGAAGGGGAAAAGCAAAAGAAGAAACCTGCAAAGATTCTCATATACTTCCCTTTGAAACCTCACCTACAAAGATTATTTATGTTGTCTAAAACTGCGGAGCATATAAGGTGGCATGCCGTTGATAACAATGAAGACGATCAATTAAGACATCCCCGGGATGCAGATGCTTGGAAAACGTTTGACAACGACTTTCCAGATTTTGAGACTGACCCCAGAAATGTTCGGCTTGCGTTGGCGACCGACGATTTCAATCCTTTCAGGAATCTTAGCACACGTTATAGTATTTGGCCGGTAGTCTTAGTTCCCTACAACTTACCCCCTGGATGTGTATGAAACAAAGCTCTTTCATTATGTCTATGATCATTCCAAGCAAAAAGGCACTGGGCAATGACATCGATGTGTATCTCCAACCGCTTATTGCGGAATTGCTTGACCTGTGGAATGTCGGCTTGGAGACATACGACGCTTACGGCAAGACTTGGTTCAACTTGCGTGCAGCCTTGATGTGGACGATTAGTGACTTTCCTGGCCTTGACACATTATCTTGTTGGAATGTGCATACTGGGTCGGCGTGTTCAGCTTGCAATTTTGACTCTGAAGAAGTGCGTCTTCCCCACAGCCAAAAGTTGTGCTTTATGGGGTATCGGAGGTTTCTCGATGGAAGGCATAAGTTCAGACTGCAACGAAAACGCTTCAATGGGAAACCAGAAAAAAGATGACCACCTCAGAATTTGTCCGGTACAGATATCTTACAGCAGCTTGAGCATGTTGACTTCGAGTTTGGAAAAAGCGACAATTCAGCACAAACTCGCCAAAAGACGTGCAGGACTTCGGCGCCTTAGTAGTGGAAGAAGATAAGTATTTTATTCACTCTTTCATATTGGAGATCTAATTTACTTTGCCACAGTCTTGATGTAATGCACATTGAAAAGAATGTTTGCGACAATGTACTGTATACGCTGCTTAACGAACCCGGTAAGACAAAAGATCACCTTCAAGCGAGGAAAGATTTACACGACATGGGAGTTCGTGAAGACGCTTGGCCAGATGAGAATGACAGATTTCAGCCGGCAAAGTTTACCCTCACAAAACCGAATAAGGAAGTCTTCCTCGTGACGTTGAAGAAATTAAAAGTTCCTGATGGGTATTCAAGCAACATTTCTCGATGTGTTGACTTACAAGCTCGAAAGGTTGCTAGCCTGAAGAGTTATGACTCACATGTTCTTATATAGCAGTTACTCCCTCTGGCTATAAAGAATGCACTTCCTCCCGATGTTTCCATCATTTTGGTGGAACTTTGTTCTTTCTTTCGGAAGTTGTGTTCTAAGGTTTTAATCGTTGAGGAGCTCGATCAGCTGCAGTCCAAAATCATTCTTACGCTTTGTCATTTGGAGATGATATTTCCTCTATCCTTTTTTACTGTGATGGTTCACCTTACAGTCCACCTCGTTCATGAAACAAAGCTCGCTGGACCAGTACAATATCGTTGGATGTATCCGATTGAGAGGTACTCATTTTAAATATGTGCTTTATTCTCTGTATTTAATGTTTGCTAGTCGTCCTTTTCAATATTTTATATCAATTTTCTCTTCCGTACTTCATAGGTTCCTTGGGAAATTAAAATCTTACGTAAGGAATAAGGCGTGGCCAGAAGGTTCTATAGCTGAAGGCAATATAGGGGATGAGGTGCTATATTTTTGTTCAAGGTACTTTGATGATCTTGAGACAGCTTTCAACCGCCCACCTCGTGTTGACGATTGTCCTGAACCTGCGCCGACATCAGGAGAATTTATCCCTCGTGTTGGTAAACCAGTTGGAGCAACTGAGAACTTCAAACTAATGGCAACTGAGAAGTTGCAAGCACATAGACATGTCTTGATTAATTACACTCAAGTTGAACCTTTCATATAGTAAGAATTGTACACTCACATGTTATTCAATCTATATCTTTCGTAACATTTCTCACTTTCATTTCACTATCGCCTTTCCATTATTAATTGCAGGGAATTCAAAAGTCATGTTAAGCTTCAACTCAGGATCCGTACACAGACATCCTCAGAAGTTGATAGGAGGTTCCACAAAGAATTCCCGAGCTGGTTTGCGCGCAGAATACTAAATGACCATAAACCACACTCACCAGATTTCAGAGCTTTCGCAATCGGCCCTCTTGATCATGCAAAAAGGTTTACAGCATACAATGTCAATGGTTTTAAGTTTTGCACGGTTTCACGAGATCAAAGATTGCAAACTCAGAATTCGGGTGTTTATGGCACATTTGGGACAAGGAGTTATGCGAGCAGCATTGACGCCAACATGCAGTTCGGAGACGTCCCTTACTATGGCAAGCTTCTTGATGTGGTTGAACTTAATTATCAAGGCCGTTTCACCATGACGTTGTTCAAGTGTTTGTGGGAAAATACCACTACTTCTCGGGGACTGACAACTGACGACTGACGACTTAGGGATCACATCAGTCAATTTCTCACGGCCGATTCATACTGGTATTTCTCAAGATGATGAGCCGTATATTCTAGCTTTAGAGGCACATCAGGTTTATTATGTCGAGGACGAGAGGCACAGGGATTGGCACATGGTCGTTCATTTAAAGCCACAAGACCTTTACGACATGGGTGAAGGCGATAACATCGCCTACGAGAGTGAGTCATTTCAGCCAGCCGATTTTGAAAACTACTTCCCTAAAGGCGATGACAATTTACCTCTACTGCAGTGAGTTTTTTTAAGTCCACGTCATTTAAATTAAATTTTTTAAATTTAATAATACATCCCTAACAATAATTTTTCTGCATAATTTCTGTAGGGATGGCGACGATGAGTGATCAAATTCAAATTATGCTTTTGTCTTTAAAAAAAATGGAAAAATTTTTTTAAAAAAAATTAAAAAATAAAATAAAATAATATTTGTAGTGGTTATTAAACCACTACAAAATTAAAACTAACCGCTACTAACTAAAAACCGCTATAAAATGGATACATTAACCGCTACAAATAGTACATGGATCCCTATAAACACCCTTACCACAACTCATTTCAAACACTCCCCAATTTCTTTTCACCTTACCTTTCTTCCATTTTCTCTCATTTACAACTTCTTTTGTATGAGTAGAGGAGCTGAATAATACGATCAAATATGGTAACAAGTTTTTTAATTTTTTTTACAATACTTCTTTCCTTTATATAAAATTTATTCTCACCATTTTTTTCCAGATATTTCAGAGCTGTATCTCATTTTCATCTATTTTTCATACACAATTACATTATATTAGACAACATAATAATTCTTTATTACCTACGTATCCTTAATAATATTATTAATATAATTTTTATACTATTCCAATTAAATTAAATTTTTCCTTTTAATTTATTAATAAGTTAAACTATTGAATAATAAGCTAATTAAATTAGATAAACTAATAAAAAATTAAACTATTTAATTTAATATTAAAAAAACAGAAACAAATTATCGTATATTTTTTAAAAAAATTTAAATATTTATAGCGGTTATTAAACCGCTACTAACAAACGCGCCTTTTTAAACTCAAATTAAATTTTTTGGCGCTAAATTTGAATTTCATGAAATTAGTAGCGGTTTTATAACCGCTACAAATTTAATAAAAATTTAAAATTAGTAGCGGTTTATTAACCGCTACAAAATTTAAAAAAAATGTCATTTTTCTTTTCCCGCCTTCAAATTTTCAATTTTTTATATTTGTAGCGGTTATATAACCGCTATAAATATCTCTGAAAAAAATTCTGTTTATGGGGATGTTGTAGCGGTTGGGTGGAACCGCTACAAAGGATGTAGCGGTTATTTTCTTTAAGTAGCGGTTTTATATAACTGCTTCAAAACCGCTTGCAACATACGATTTAGTAGCGGTTTTCTTAACCGCTACTAATATTGTTTGTAGCGGTTAAAACCGCTACTAATACCCATTTTTAACCGCTACTAAATCACATTTTTTTGTAGTGATTTTTCTCTCTTACTCACCCTTCATAAATAAAAGCATACTTGGAAAAAAAAAAGTTTATTTTAGACATACTTATTATTTTTACTAATTTTAACCACCTTTCTAATCGTGTAATTTGGTTATCGAGCTTTTATAAATAAGAATGGAGGGAGTATATAACAAGGATAATGATATTAAAAGTTAAAAGATAAGGATTGAGTTATAGATAAGCCAAAAGTTTCAAAACTGAATCCCACCAAATCATAGTTTAAGTTATAAATGAGTTCAAAGTTTGTTTTGATAAAAAGACTTTTTTTAAAACTAAGATATCATAAACAAATAGCTCGTTTTGACCGAAAGACAAATTTAATTAATTTAAAATAAGAGGAAAACATAATTTATTACACATAAAAGAATGGGATGATAAAAACAAAATGAAACGCTTTTTTGGAATACATTCTAATAAGTGCATGATTGGATTTTTTGAATATAAGTCCTTATTACGCAAGTCGAGATAAAACTCCTCTCACATACTTACCTCGTATACTGTGAATCACGATTTATAAGCACTTATTGTTTAAAAATAAACTATTCCAAATGAGCACTAAGTTGTCTTTTTATATTTGAAGAGGAGGTTTCTCTTATAACTTTCTTTTGCGTTTTAGATCCAAGTCGCTTCCAAATGGTGTTTCACAATACCGCCACAACCCACTCTCATATCTTCCAATTAATTATAACAAATATGAGTTGATCTTTTACAAATATCAATAGAGTATAAACTGTCAAGCCTACATTTCGAATCAAAACCAACTCACGAACTATCTACTACATTTTAAACAACAATGTCAATACAGTACGCTATATAAAACAAATTTCACCACACAGCCAATTTTAGTAACTAGCTATTACATTTTGAACTCTCTCTCTATATATATGTATAGATATTTATAAAGTTCGAGGCAGATAGAGCTGAATTTCTCCATTCTAGTCGCTGGGTTCATCAACAAAAGCGAACAAGGAGGATCATCCTTTTCATCACCGAGTTTCACACAAAGAGCCGTTGCTAGAACCAATGATGCCACTAACTCGCCTTAATGAATCCATCTTGGGTATTCTCTCAACTTCCACAGTTTCTATCTTATAACGAAGCAAACATACGGGCGAATATCTAGGGTTGCGAGAGAGTTGTGTGCAAAAAAGATAAGAAGAGGGTTTTCATGGGCAGAGTGGTCGTAGTGCTCTACGATGAAAGACGGGGATTTCGGCAGATTTCTCCAATCTTTACACACAGATTGAAATCGAACGAGGGATTTCACGGGAAGCCTTTTGAGAATGTTGGTGATGATCTCCGGAGGCAGATAGAGATTGTCGCCTCCCGTCGCCATCTGCTTGCCGGATGGAATTTGGGTCGATGGAGAATTGGTGACGAAGACGGATTTCACAGTGTTGATGATGAACTTCAGGGGCAGACAGATCTCCATCTTCTTGTCGGACGGAATTAGCGTTACTGGAGAGAAGGAGACGATTATTTTGTGGTCTATATACGCGCGCCAATGATTCAAAAACAAGCTTTCCACTTGGATGCAACCTAGTTTTCTTTACATGCATACATACATGTGTGTGTGTGTTCCTGTTATTATCTTTTAAATCAGATATGTAATGTAATTCTTATCATTATCTCAGTTTGGAGAGATTTAGATTATTTGATTAGATTTCTTGTAAAAAAGATGACGATTCGATAACCCATGGTACAAATAAGGGATTATAAATATATTTTCCCCTAAAAATTCTCTTTCAATTACTTTTTTCATTTTCTTATTTTTCTTAAATCTATTTTATGTCTTTAACGTGCACTAATGTAATTTTATTGGATCCCCTGCACTTGGCATTTCCTTTATTTATATATCACTTTTATAGTTTCAATTTTTATAATTCTTGAGATTTTTTATTTAAAAAATTATAATGAAAAGTACTAATATTTAAAATTGAAATAATGCAAAATAAACCAGAATTTGTACCGGCTAAATTAGTGTACTGATCCCGAAATGAGCTGCACGGATAATGATTCCCTGAACTTACATTTTCTTGTAAGTTTAACTTATAGATTTTACTATTGATATTGATAATTTAGATAGATTAAAAAATAAAATATTATTAAGATATTTATATTTATATAAAATAAAATAAAATTTATGAAATTTAAAAAATGAGTTCACTGATTATTATTATTATTATTATTATTATTATAACAACTATTATAATAATTACAAATTGAATGTTAGTTTACAACGTTTATAAACAATAAAATAAGAAAAAACGGATAAAAGATATCATAAAAGAAAGAAAGAAAATGGTTATGACAGAAACATTTGGGTATGCAATGTAAATGAAAATAATTTGACGTTTTTTTATCCAAAAAATAATTTGAGACGCGATTGTGTGGAAATGTGAAGATTGTTGGATTTTGGGTCAAGTTCTGCCCTTCATAAGTCAAACTATGCCTGATCAAATATAATATAATTTAATATGTGATTTAATTTATATTAATCAATATTTAATCCAACATGATATTATCTATATATGATAATGATTTAAATGAGATTAGGACCATTTATTTTTCATTATATTTTTTATTTCTTTTTTTATAAAGAAGACGCAAGTTTGGTGTAATCTTTAATTTTAATATTTAATTAAGACATAGCGGATTCTATCTCTTTGCTTTATCACCATGTTGATATAATAGATAATGAAAAAAATTAAATACTTAGCCTTACATACTCAAAGTGTTTGCTTCTAATTAAGTCAAGGCAAATGAAATTTTTATATACCCTCTCCTATCTTAAATATATGAGCTAAAAAAGGAATTTACTCTAATCCTAAATATAATAACCCAATCTACTTTATTTCCCAAATTTATACTTTTTCCCCTCAAAATTTCTTTATAGATTACACATAGTAGAGTGGTTTCCATCTAGGGATATTTAAAATGCACATGGTTAGAGGACTAGGGAGTATTATTTAGGGAAAATCCCAATCAAATCCTGTTGAAATACTCAAATCCGGATTCTGACTTACATTTTTAATAAATCCCTAATAAAGTCAATAGGCTTAATTAGGTATTTTTGAATCTTATTATATGACCACGTTGCCCCTCGTTCTTTTCTTTTTTAAAAAGCACACAATTGTTAATCTAAGCAGCGTTGCATGGGTCTACAATCCTAAACCGTCTTTCTTTTCTTTTTTTATCATCCAGACATTCATAACCTTCCTTTCGAATGGACAAGTCAACAATTACATTTGAATAGCACAAATGGATAACAATTTATTTGGCCAGTGAGGTTTCCCAAGTTCCGCTTATATATAACTCAAAAGAAAATCGTAAATGCTTCCTAGTTCCTAATTGCAATCTTCCAATTTTCATGTATACAATATTTTATTCTCCACAATTCAACCTTTTCTATGGATCCATTGCCTATTTGCCTACAAGTAAACCGACAGAGATTACTTCAAACGGTTAGATTTTACACATAGCGCCACCACAGAGCCCACAGAAATTGTTGCCACCATTTAATTTTGAAGGGCTGAAAACTCATATAGGATGATGACTCACAAAAGAAGATCGCAAAACAATAAAACTCGAGAAGACAAAAAGGCTCTCAATTCTGACTAAACGAATTATTTCACGGAATCAAGACAATAGCATAAGCAAGAGGAAAAAAAGAGCAGTGCTTGGCGGGTGATAGGTTTCGTTTCTTATATTAGTTAGATGATGCTGGTAAAAAATAAAGAGGACGTAAAAATTGAGAAAGACAAAAGGGAGGTGAAATTAATGTCATTGTCTAACTCCCCTCTTTCACACCGGTGAGTGAGTAGCGTTAGAGAAGAGAGGGGATGATATATAAAATGGCAAGCAAAGGGATGAGGCTAGGGGGTTAAGTTATAGGTACAAGGATTAGAGAAACACGAATGTTTTAAAAAGAGAAGAAGAAGAAGCACGCGAAGAGCTTCAATGGTAGATTCCTGGATTGATTAAACAAGAAGGATTGATCAAATTGAGGGACAATATGACGATGAGAGACGAGCAGGGATCAAGATGCGTGGTTTAAAAAAAATTGAAGGGCAATATGATCATTTAAAAAGATTCATAAAAAAATAGACCCCTTGACTTGATTAAGAATTCATTAAAGGTGTAGGCATGAATTTGAATTTGAATATTTTAGTTAGATTTAGTTGAGATTCTTCCTATTATTTATTCTATGATGAACTATTTATATTAATATTATCAAATGAGATCTTATATTTATATATAAGGCTAAGTATATCAAAATCCGGATTGGACTGGAAACTGGCGACCCGGCCACTTGCCCGATCCGGTTGATGTTAGAACTCAGCGGAACCATGACCCAGGTAACTCGGGACAAACTGGCGTAACCCGGGAGCAACTCGGTAAACCCGCTGAGTTAGGCGGTTTAACCGGGTCACTTCTTTCCTTGCTGGGAAAAACGCAAGAACTCCGGGAAAAGAAAAAAGTTGCAGGGAAAAAGAAAGGAGAGGAAGAAAAGAAAGAAAATAGGAGAGGAAGAAGCAGCTATGTGAGACTAGATGAGGGTTACCGAAAGAAGCAGCAGCTGTGCAAGGTTGGAAGAACAGAAGACGATGTTCAAGATAGCAAAAAGAAGGGTGACCGGAAAATGAAGAGGCTACCAAGGAACAGATTCAAAATGCCAAGAAAAGAAAAGACCACTTATGTGACGTGATGGGCTGTTGAAACGGTGTAGAAGAAAAGCAAAAGTCATACTTTCCTTTTTCCAAAGTTTGTTAGACACAATAGTTTCATTTCAGGGAAAAAAAATCCATGTTCTCTAACCCGGACCGGACCGGCCGAACCGGCCCAGAAACCGGTGACCTGGGCACTAAACCGGTCCGGTCCGGGTCAACTTTTTTATTTTTCTTTTAATTTTTTCTTTAGAATTTCATACTATAAGCCTAAAATATTTCATTTCTCACCGGTTTGGTCCCGGTTTAGCTCCGGTTTGACTCCGGTCTGACCCACTGACCCTTGACCCAGTACCCCGATCGGTTCACTGACCGGTCCGGGTTTAATTACCTTAAAAAAATTATATTAAAACATTGCACATTCTTCTATAATATCATTTGTCCTGTTGTTCATACTCACCTTATATTAAGTAGATGGAATAAAAATAAATTAGAATATGAAGTGGAAGAGAGAAAAATCTTGTTACTATTAATTTTATTAAAATATTTTTAATTAAAAATTGAATATTTTTTCATATTTTAAGTAAGTTATATTTTTTAATTATCACCGGTCTAATACCGAGTTAACCCCGATTTAACTCACTAACCCTTAAACCATTACTCTGACCGATTTGTTGACCAATCCGGTTTTTAATATCTTGGTACATAGGCCTTCTCCATATATAGTGATGTTGGATATATCATAACAAACTCTAAGGGTCTGTTTGGTATAACACATTTAGAGGGAATGGAAGGGGAGGGAAAATTTTTATGAGCTGTGTTTAAGAAAATTCAAGAAGTGGGGTTACAAAATTTTAATATAGAGAATATTTAAGATAAAAGAGTAAGAAAAATTAATTAAAAATTTTTAACCCTACTTCTCTAATTTTTTTAAATTCAACTCTAAAAAATTTTTCCTCCACTCACTTTTCCTCCCTCCCCTCCCCTCATACCAAACAGACCCTAAGGCTCTATTTGGTACGTGGCATTAAGGGGCAGGGACTGGTATTAGATCAGGGATTGAACCAGAATATATCGTTTGGTATGAGGGACTACGGATAATCAAGGATTGGGAATACCATGAAAGTGGGATTGCAGCAAAGCCACCCCCGGTATTGTGTTTTCAATCCCGAGATTGCAAGATTGTAAAGATAAAAATATCCTTGATTAAAATATTTTAATGACAAAAATAACCCTCTTGATTTTAACCTAAAATCCATCCCTTTGAATCTCTTGCCCTAAAGTATTCATTCACTATTTCTTCTCGATGGATTATTTTCAATTATCTTTTGAGGGCTGGACAAAATCTTGGGGCATATGATTTACAGAAGCTTCTTGATTATGTGTTGGGATTATCAAAAGAGAAAGGAGTTTATGTGATAATGTAATTCCCAGCATCCTCCGAATCCACCCTCCGTCTCACCGCCCTTCCATTTATTGAAAGGAATATATATAGCTTCCCTTCATGACCATAATCCCCATGCACCCAGCTTTTTTATTTTGCTTCTCACAATAAAATTCCATGACCATCGTAAAAGGAAAGGACGTCAAATTCTAGAAGCCATGTGGAGGTTCTAAGCTATAGATTAAGTTTGGGATTTAGAGCAGGGGTATTTTTTGTCTTTTTATAATTAGTGGCTGTTTATTAAATAGGATTAATGAAATCATTCCCTACAACTATTACTTCATACCAAACATGTTTTCAAAGCACCAATCCTAGACCTAGTCCTAGTCTCAGTCCCAATCCCAATCCCAATTCATCGAAATTCAGTACCATGTACCAAACAAAGCCTAAGGGTCCGTTAGGTTCAATGGAGAGGAAGAATTTTAATGTTACCTTGTTTTGATTGATGAGAGGGGAATGGAGGAATTTTAATATTACCTTATTTGAATGATAAGGGGATGGGAGGTAAAATATTTTTATATAAACAAGTTTACCCTTATTTTGTTTAAGTCATTTTTTGAATTTTGTAGAATGTTTAATAATTATATAAAATTATAATGTTATAATTATTAAATTGAATAATTATAACTTTCATGGATATAATAGTTACATCATACCAAAATATTAAAGTGATGATCGGGATGAGGAAGAAATTCAGAAGAGTATCATGGGAATATTATAAGCTTTTATGGGTATAATAGTCATATCATACCAAAATATTACCCCTCTCCTTCAAATCCCCATTTTGGATGGGAGGGTTATAAGGGGAGAGGAGGGGAAATTTTAAAAAAAAAAAAAAAAAACCCTCCCCTCTTTAAATTTTTATGTTACCGAACAAGGGGGGAAGAGCAAAATCCATCTCTTCCCTTTTATTTCACTTCCCTCCCCTCGCCACAAATGAAACAGAACCTAACTAGTGAGCCACAGGGGCAACGGGCTGGTCTCAACTATGGAAGATCCAAGCGCCTCAGAGGTGTAGAACCCATTTGTGTTTTTTCACTCAACAACAAATCTCTGTTTTGGCGCAACCTGCACCCTGATGGAGCATGCAAACTGTGCTTGGATATGTCCGAAACTTATCTGCGTATTTCAAGGGATTGTGATGATGCTCCGAATTCCTGGATCCAATCGGGGATCTCATCTTTTCATCGTCGCTTTTGGAAAGTAGTCGCAAGGGACTGTGATTACTTTCCCAAGAGCGACTATTTATGGTTAAATATAAAACATATTTAACTTTTTATTAGAGAAATTAAATAACCTAAATAAATTACTTAACTATATTGTATGTTATATATAATTAAATTATACATTAGTTTATAAATCAAATAAATTAGTTCAAAAAAAATGATAAATATAAATACTTTAAAATAATTGAATTAACTTCATTAATCTTTCTAAAAGAATTTGAAGGCAGTAATTCTTACTCATTCCAAAAAACACGTTGACTATCTTATTTGGTTTTTTATTTTTTCAGTTCATAATAACAACGAGGGCATAAAAGTTGATGTTTCCACTAACATTGTCAAAATGAATATACAATTTTCCTTATCCTTCAAAAATATAGATGCAACAAGACAAAAGAAACTTTTTAAAAAAATAACAAAACAACTGAAACCTTCACACAAGGCAAGCTTCTCCCTTTATGCATCCTCAAAAAATAAAAAGAATCTATATAAGAATTGATCAAGGCTTTACAGGATCCAACCCTCAACCTCTTCCCTCTGCAGATCTCCTCATTACAAATAAACACCAAAGTTGATATATCTGATGCAGTTAGAGAGGGCAATGCTTCCATGCCAAGAGTGAGAGATTCCACATTTCAATGTATATCCTTATTTTTAATCCAACTAGTTCCTTTAAAGCACATCATTCTGAAGGCAACACTGTGTCTATGAAGCTCTCCTTGGTGTCTTGACTTTTCATGCCTGCCAGATTTAAAATGTTGTTATAAGACTTGACCTGTTCCATTGTTTTTTTTTCCCGGTTCCTGGGAACAGTTCTCCAACACAAGTTTTAAAAATTTAAAAACAAAAGAACAAAAATTAAGCATTGTTCTTTAAAGGGTTTGTCAACTGTTTTTCTCTAAGAGTTCCTTAACTGGTTTTCCAAACTCTCAAACAGGATTCACCCCTTTATCATATCAGCATATAACATATTAGAAGGCAACAATATATATATATATATCAAGATTCTTCATATGCCACAAATGCTACGAATAGAAGCTTACCATTTAATGAGGGACCTGAAGAAGAACAAGTGAGAGGAAATACAAAGAGAAGGAAATGGCCAAGCCAGCAAGAAAATTATGCAGCAACCGCTTGTTATCTTTCGTGGGTATAAATACAGTCTTGAGCGTATTTGTTAACTCAAAAAGTCGATGGGATATCTGAAAAACCATGTTAAACCAAAAAGTGCAACTTAGTCAACAGTTCTAGAGAGACTGAAAGAACGAATTAAAACAAAATTATTGAATTATTGGATGAACCAAAGAGAAAAGCTCCTTACCAAGACGTAAATAGCAGTTGTGAGCATAAAGTTGAGCAAAGGATATTCTGGGATAAGAGAAAGAAGCCACTTCGGCTGTCCATTAGGCATGTTAGATCTGTAAATAAATGGAAAATTTGTTATTGCCTTCACATATTCGTAACCTGGGGGATAAACTCAGGTTTTCCTTCGTTCCTATCATCCTTGATGTTGTTGGTGAAATGAGCGAAAAAAATGCAAAACAATTTAATAGCCACTAAAAACGAATAGTGTCATCATTGAAATGTCATGCCAAACTGACATTTTCCTTGTCTCTGAACAACAGAAAGCAACCTCTAAGCAGGAAGATCTGAGTATGTTTGTCATAAAATATTAAAGGAATTACAAACACGTCACAAAACATCTTTTTTCCAGATTTTCCTATTGTCGCATATTCGCATTACATGGAACTTAATGTTTCTTGTGAAGATTAGAAATTCAGAATACAACGGCAACAACTCACATGATTAATGGATAGGAGAAGGCATAAGCCGTGATGCACAGTGAAATGAAAAACAAGTTCATTGATATGCTGACTCACCTCAACCAAATATGGAACTGTGAAATATAGGTCTCCAACGTAATCTTGCCAAGCCACCTGATAATACGAAGTAAAGAAAATTAAGAAACAGAAAATAACAAGAGTTATGTATCTAACCAAGCAACCGTCAAAGAGAACTACATTGATAAAGGCAAAGGCAAAGAACACATACGCAAAGAGGGTCAAAGAATAACTTCGTAGTTGCTGAGTGAAATTCCGCAGGCAAATGTAAACTCTGGAAAATCAACAATGTCAAAAATTAAGGATCACTGAAAATAATAAAAAAATACTTCACATGCCACGTTCATATGTTTCAAAGATGTGCTACTGCTACCTACAATGAAGGAAGAAAGAAAACAGAAAGAAAAAGGAAGAACCAGAATGATAGAAGTAGAAAGGGGAAAATAATACTAACGTAATTGGAATCCATGAGGTGTAGGGGTGAAGCTTGTTGTAAGAAACCTTGTCAAGTTTGTATATATATTCGTACCACAGATATCCAACCTAGAAAAGGATGATGAAGATGATATTCTATTACTTGTCAAAAAAATGAAGAGACCAAAGCCATGAGCAAATAATCACACTACAGATCTTGAAACTCACAAATGAAGCAACTGAAACAATGCTTATTTTGATTGCGTGTCTCCTCTTGGGTTCACACTCCTCCAATTTCTCCATCCATTTCTCAACCTGATATCGTAAAATATTAGCACTAAAATAGTGGTGTGTAGAACGACAACACCCAGCACAACAATTATAGGCTTACATTGGGATGAAAATAGGCATATATCATTCCAATTATCCAGATATAGCGATCAAGTCCAGATCTGAAATGCCACTCATGCATTTTAGGGAGATCTGGTTTCGCAGGATCAGTGTAACCTGCCATACAAAAAGACAATTATGCACTTATTAACCATAATCAACACTCAACTAATATTTAAAAACTTCAAGATAAGAATATTACTAACTTAAAAAGAATGCAAATGGACTCCAAACTATGTCAAAGACCCCAGGGATTTCCCAAATTAAGATCACCACAAGAAAGCATGCCAAAATCTTCACAGCTATCACTGAACTTATCTCATTATACTTATTATATATACCCAATGCTCCATACACCATCAAAGTAAATAGTGTGTGCATTGGACAAATATAATAGAGCACATAGTCATTGTTGAGCACAATACAACAGAAGGCCACGAAGAAATTAAGACGCCACATCATCTGCAATAAATATCAATAAGTTAGATAATTTTAGTCAGGCTTAAGAGGATGGTGCAAATTTGGAATTCTACATTACCTGAGCAAAGCGTGCAAGGCTAAAATCTTTCCGAATATAATAATAAGAGAAATTCCCAAATCCAGTCATCCAAACATATGCAGCAATGAAAATACGTATTGCATTGTATATCTCCAATGCAGCAAAATAATGGTACATCAGAAAGAGGACCTGAAGAGAACAAAAGTATCATTGCAATCATGAATAAGCATAGTAGAATGTGCCTCATAAATAATAATGCAGATCAGAAATATGTTTTGGGTATATGAAACCCACCTGCATCCATCCTTTCCACTCCTCTGTCTGATGCCGATTGAGGTAAAGTATACTTCTTCCAGAAAACGCTGATGTGTCATTATGTTTCTTCAAAGAAGTCATGGCTGAGACTATAATCAACAGAATGTAGAGAAAGAGGAAAAGATCGCGATTGTAGCTCTGTCAATAAAAAATTATTTTAAAACATGTCACAAACATGATCTAAATATATACCATATAAACGTTCATATATTAAGAAATCTTATCCAGTGCGTGCATGAGGTCTCAAGCCAAAAATCCCTCATGAAGTCAAATAAAAAACATTTTTGGAACAGAATATTGTGCAGAGTATGAACTATGAAGTGATGAATTGTGAATTAAACTAAGCGTAAGATTGTAAAATGAAAATTGAAAATTATAATCAAAGTACAGCAATTAAGAACATAACATCTTTTAGTGTACTATGAATCAAAGGAATTGGTTTGCTAGATGATAATATTAGTTGCAATTTAATGCAAGAGTAGATGTAAACATATGGATTTGAATTAGTGTACCTTTGTGGAATCTCCAAGCACATTAGTGCGGTCACATATGTAGAAATAAAATACAATGAACCCAAACTCCGACCTAGACAAAAATGTAAATAAATTATCAAAAAGTTTCAAACAATCTGAGTTACCACCTACAGAAAAAGCACTTACATTGCCCTCAATGTCAATCGATTTTCTAACAGGAAGGAATCATCCATGGTCAGAAACCTAGACAATCATGTAAAAAGGTCAGACCTTAGAATAGAAGAGTAGAGCCTCAATGTATCCATGGCATTGAATATATTAGAAAATAACCTAATCAGATTCAGTTTGATGGATGAAGCATGGAGTTTTGCTGATGCTGATCTTGTAAGCCCTGCTTCCAGCAAAACAGCCCGATCATCTTCCTTAGTTACATCCTTCCCCAATTCGTCAAGATTAGTATCTGAATGACTGAAGTCCAGGAATATGGTTTATTAAGTATAAAAAATCATTCATAGAAAACTCATTCCAATGTCTTCCATCTACAAAAACTTCACAGAACAAGAGATAAAGTTTCAAAATTGGCAATGAAAAACAAAAAAGTGCATCAAAGCTCAAAGAAATAATTGAGAACTTTATATCAATTTCATTTCCTTAAATAAATCAATAGCAACATATACAAAGTAAACAACAAATATTCCATCAGCACTAGTAGATTTTTTTAAGTTCAATATGCATTGTATCTTTTACAGAATTTTATTACAGCTTTTTTGTAGTTTTGATTTGATTTGATCACTACAACAAACATTCTTCTTAGCTCCATGGTTGCCATCAGGCTATTTCAAAAGTCCAAGGAGTTCATGACTATAGAGATAGCACCTAGTTGTTCATAAAACCT
Source organism: Inga oerstediana (assembly GCA_963210345.1). Classification (NCBI taxonomy): domain Eukaryota; kingdom Viridiplantae; phylum Streptophyta; class Magnoliopsida; order Fabales; family Fabaceae; genus Inga; species Inga oerstediana. The sequence goes on from OY723400.1 coordinate 16,942,113, forward strand.
CACATCTTGCCATCTTTATTTCTTCTTAATATATTGATGCACAAAGAAAGAAGTGCAAATAAGCCCAAAGAAATAATTGAGAACTTTAGATCCATTTGCTAAAATAAATTAACAGCACCTTATATGAAACAAAAGGCAAACATTTCATCTGCACAAGTAGATGTTTAAGCTCAATATGCATTGTATAGTATCTGAGTAAGACAAGATTGATTAGAGGAAAACAAGGGATGAAAAATTAATTTATCGACCTGACCAATATGCATTGAATCTGATAACAAAATTTTATTATAGTTTTCTCATAGTTTTGGTTTGATTACTACAACAGACATCAACCGAGTCTGCTAAGCTCCAATACTTCCATCAGCCTGTTTCAAAGGTCCAAAGAGTTCGTGGCTACAGAGGCAGCATATAGTTGGTCATGAGATCTTAAATATTGCTAATGCTGTCTATGATTTTTTCTGAATATGTTGATGCATAGTCTCTAACTTCATTAGATTAAAGGCCCAATGCAATGCCAGATCCACAAAGAAATAGGCATTATTTAACTTACTAAACCTATTCTTTGGGACTGTCTATATGCCCTACAAGCACTAAATGCTAAACGCCAATGTAACCACTCTAAATATAATATATGGTACAATGACCCCCTTCAAAATCTCACTTCTCTGCAATATTGACCTTCTAAATTGAGAGAACCATATGGCTCATCTCACTATATACAGCCAAAAAGAAGGGAAGCATATCCTTGATCTACATCCATCATAAACTTTACTAGTTGAGAAAACCCAATCATTGACGCCAATCTCCCTTTAAAATAATAAGGAAAGAAGCTTACACTTTTGGAGGAGAAGAGGTTTTCTTATACTCTAAGTACTCTGCATATATCCATGTGACAAAAACTGGAATGACACCCAGTAGAAAAGAAACCTGGGACACAAGAAGAAAAGTTCCATCAGAAAATTTACAAAAAATTATTGAAAACAAGAGCAAAACAAAAGCAATAACACATTAGATCCATACTAGATTGAGTTCACTTTGCTTCGATGACATTAAAATAAAATCTTCAAAAAAATTTTGTGAGCAGGAAAAGAAGCCCATGATAGTGTAATCAGACAGAATCCAGTCATCCAAAGAGCATTCTTCAATGAATACAATTATGAAAAATGAAAACATTAATTGAAGTTTTTTTTGCATGTTATATCGCAAGTCAATATAACTCAAGTTTGACCAAATAGCATTGAAGTGTTTGCATCAAGAATATTGTAATGTTCTGTCAATCGATGAAGTCAAAATTGCTTTTCCTCGTTCATTAATACATATACATATAGCATATAGACACACGCATGCATACACTTATCTAGTTATCATCTTATTTTGGTCAAGATTATGAAAATACAAACCCCATCACAGCGTCTAGGCCCCACAGCCGAACTTTAAGAATTCAAGACAGGTTTAGCAGCTCAGCTTAAAATTTTCGTTTTCATCACATCAAGAAGGAATTATACATATTTTCATGCACATCCTCATCGTATTATTGGCATGCCTATGAACCATTATCAAAAAAATAAAAAAAATCCGTTTTAACAGGTCAGCTAATTGTCAACAATTAGAAGCAAACGGCACACAGACACACATGCAACCAGATCACTAAGTAGCCCGCATGACACGGCAAGAACTATCACACATCAACCGCACTCGCCAGCTTCCAGTACGAATAATCCAAATCTCAAGAAACAAATTTGATTAGCGTCATTGAACCAAAATTACACACCTGCCCAGGCGTGATTGGCCCCGACACCACCATTTCCGATCCCAGATGCCGGCTCGAAACTGTCAAAACCGAACGAATATAGTGAGAAACCAACAGAATCGCAACCCAAAATCTGGAAATCTGAGACAAAAAGTGGAACTACCTGTGGAATGGAAGCGACCGATTTGAGGGGGCGTGTCAGAGAATGATCATATAAACGTGGCGAGATTAAAAACCCTAAAAAGGGAGGGGGAGGGAGATAGATCGAGGAGAGAGAAAGAGAGATCTGAAGGGAACGAAAGGAAGAGTTTGCTTCAAGAAGAGAGAAAATGTCGGAGGGGACGTCTCTGTCACAATGGCTTCTTGCTGATGATAGTGATGATATTTTTTTTTTTTCTGGGGTGGTTGGTGAGGTTGAAATTTGAAGCCTTTGAATCAAAGGCTCATTTGATTTCTCTGTAGTCCTCTGGTTTTGGTGTGTTCTGGTTAGTTGCTGCTGGTGCCTGGTGGTGGAACTTTGTTTTCTTGCTTCCCGCAAAACGGTAAGTTTAGAGAGAGGGGGGGAATCGGGGGGAGAGAGAGAACTCAACTACCCTGGCTGAGTTAATTTGTTAACTCGGGGGTTAGTTAGTAGCGTATTGTCAGCATAGTTAATAGCGCGTCGCCAGTTATTTTCAAGGAATGATTACAGCTAAGAACCCTGAATCAACAAATAATGGCTAAAACCTTGGGTCTGTTCGGTGCGAGGGACTTGGGGGGAAAGGTCGTGAGTGAAAATTTTTATAAATTGAATTAAAAAAATATGAAGGAGTGGGCTTATAAATTTTTTTTGTAAAAATGAGATGTAAAACAAAATAGAAAAAAATTAATTAAAAATTTTTAACCTCACTTTTCTAACTTTCTTAAATTTAACTTGCAAAATTTTTTGCTATGCTTACCTTCCCTAAAGTGTGATTTCATTTATTAGATTCTGGTCTAGTACATTTATTTTTAATAACTTATAATTTAAGAAACTTGTGGGAAAATCCCTAGTCATAAATTAGTGCCCAAGGCCAAAAATATATTACCTAAATGGGGAAAAACTCATGTCATTAACCGTATGCAACTTATTTTAATTGGTTGTAACTTGTAACTCTATAAATTTTTTTGTTACTTATAGTTGAAGAAGAATTACACCAATTGAGAATAGACTGTAAGAAAAATATTTAGATCAAATGCCTTATATCCATTTGGTCAAATTTTTCAATCATATATGATGATATATGATGAGGTGTCATATTTTTAAATAATTTTCATTTAACTACAAATTAAACACATATGAAAACAATAAGTCATGTGATTATATGTGATTGAAAAATTTGATATATAAGAAATTTGATAAACATGTTCAGGTTGTAACCGGAATATTGAACAAATTTCATATGCCTTTGGCTTATAAATTTTGTGATGAGAAATTTTTTTTAACAATTTTTTTTATGTTAAAATTATTAGTATGAACACAAAGATTTCCGGTCTTCACCAACCAAAGCAGATATTCAGGGACTCTGTTTCTAGCGGGCAACCGAGTAAAAGCCAGTGAAGGTGGTGTGACTCCATGAACCTTGTGAAAGGCTTTATGATTTATGATGGTATTGTTACTTTTTCTATAAGATATATTTATATAATTTTATTACATTTAAAATTTAGTTAAGTTAATTAATATGACATATACGATAAAACATAATTAATATAACATATATTTTTTAAAATACCCTAATCATTTTCCTTAATTTCATCATTCTTTCCCCCCATTGATTATTGCTGAGAAAGGATTAATAGGGGTAAATTAAAAAAAATTGACAAATATAAAAAATAGGGAAAATCCTAAATAAATACCATTTGAAAATGTATAACCCTAAAAAGTTTATTAACACTTAAAAAAGACTTAGAGGTACCAAGTACCAAATTGGGTTTTTCAAGTTTTGACACATTTACCATTTTACCCCTCAAATTTTTTTTAAATAATAGTGGTGCCCCCGCCGGAGCACCACCGCCCCCCGCCCACCGGTCGCCCCCCGGGGGCTGGCCGACCGGGACCCCCGACGGCCGGAGCTCCGGTTACAGGCGATAGGAGCTCCGGCTAGGAGCTCCGGCTGGTGGAAGCTTTTTTGGTGGGGAGGGGTTTTTTCTTTAAAAAAAAAATTGTAGAGAAATGGCAAGGGGTGGGATCGAACCCATCCCACCCCTTCAGAAAAGAAGCTTTGGTGGCCCCCAAAGCTTCTTTAATATATATATACATTATTAAATATGTATAATATAATTAAACGTGTAGTAGCTTTGACAAAGTCAGTAATGACGTTGATAAATTCAATAATGGAAATAATAAAATTCGTAATGGTATTGACAAAACCGTTTGCTGATGAACCTTGACTTGCATGTTTTCATCAGAATTTTTACACAAAACGTTTTTGTCGAAACCATTACAATTCTTGTCAAAATCATTACTAAACTTGTCAATCTCATTACTGAACTTGTCAATCTCATTACTCAACTTGTCAATCTCATTACTGAATTTGTTAAAATCATTTTATTTATATTATTAATGTTTTCATAATGGAATCTCATAATATAAAATGAGATTGACAAATTCATAATATAAATAAAATGATTTTAACAAATTCAGTAATGAGATTGACAAGTTTAATAATGAGATTGACAAGAATTGTAATGGTTTTGACAATATCATTATGAGATTCCATTATGAAAACATTCATAATATAAATAAAATGATTTTAACAAATTCAGTAATGAGATTGATAAGTTGAGTAATGAGATTGACAAGTTTAGTAATGGTTTTGACAATCCCATTATGAGATTCCATTATGAAAATATTCATAATATAAATAAAATGATTTTAATAAATTTAGTAATGAGATTGACAAGTTTAGTAATGATTTTGACAAAAACATTTTGTGCAAAAATTCTGATAAAAACATGAAAGTCAAGATTCATCAGCAAGTGGTTTTGTCAATACCATTACGAATTTTGTTATTTCCATTATTGAATTTGTCAACGCCATTACTGACTTTGTCAAAGCTACTACACGTTTAATTATATTATACATATTTAATAATGCATATATATATCAAAGAAGCTTTGGTGGTCTAGTGGCCACCATGCTTCTTTTCTAAAGGGGTGGGATGGGTTCGATCTCACCCCTTGTCATTTCTCTACAAATTTTTTTCAAAAAAAAAAACCCCTATCCACCAAAAAAGCTTCCACCGGCCGGAGCTCCTATCGTCGGCGACCGGAGCTCCGGTCGTCGGGGGTCCCGGTCAGCCGGCCACCAGGGGGCACCGGCGGGTGGGCGAGCGGTGGTGCTCCGGCAGGGGCACCACTATTATTTTAAAAAAAATTTGAGAGATAAAATGGTAAATGTGTCAAGACTTAAAAAACTCAATTTGGTACTTGGCACCTCTAAGTCTTTTTAAAATGTTAATAGACTTTTTAGGGTTATACATTTTTAAATTGTATTTATTTAGGATTTTTCCTAAAAACTATGTCTTATATTTAGTACTAAAATCCTTAAATATGTTTTCTACTAAGGATGGGAGAGAGTATTTTTATACTAAAAAATATTGTTGAAGAAAGTCTTTGGGGATTTGAAAAAATTTATAGAATAACATAGTACATGATGTTTCAAAATTAATACTCCATCATATCCTTGACAAAAGAACTAGATAACTAAATCACGGATATTAAGAAATATATTTAAGTTAGTTATTTATAATAAATGTATATTAATTTCTCTAAAATATCATTTTTAATCATATGCATTATAATCGTATCACTCATTCATAAAAATCCCTGTGCTATATATAATCAATAAAGAATTTTTGGGAAAAATTATATATTTGAAAAGCAAAATAAATTATAGCAAAAGAAGAAAGGCAAAATAAACCGCTTACTAGTAACGTTTGGTATGCACTCCAATGAAATATGATTTGGCGCGAAAATTTATTAATCAAATTCATATTTAAATTTATTGGCCAAAAAAAAAATTAATATTTAAATTTACAAATTCAATAAAAATAAATTATAATTTAAATAAATAATAAAAATATAGAAATCATTATAGATTTTAGTTAAAATATAACTATAGACATTTAACGATTAAAAATAAAAATAATAACTAAGTAATACTTCATCAGGTCATAAATATAAGATAAAGCTGAATTTTTTTTGGAGAGATTAAGGAAGCGAAATAAGTTATTTAATTATATCATATATTGTGTATCCTTATATTATATATATATATATATATCAGTTTATAAATTAGATAAAATAGCTTGGAGAAAAGATGACAAATTTAAATATTTTAAAGTAATTTAATTAGCTTCTTTAATCATTCTAAAAAAATCTAATATATCTTATATTTAGAATTGAAGGGAGTAAAAACAATAACGCTGAGATCGCTTTTAGTCAAGATACTGAACCAAATCTATTTTATTCCCCCCCAGACGTCCTTCAACAGCGGCAATAATTAACAAAAAAAATCAAAATAGTAAACAACTAATTAAATAGTAACGTGCCAAGAATATCTAAACGGATTGTGCAAGTCTTGTGGCTTCAACTTCATTGAATTTATCCCCAAAATCTCTCGTATGTTTATTTGCAGCAACTCCCTCTTCCAAATTCAAAAACATTGCAAGATTTTTAGCATACCTTTTTCCGTTACAAAGACTTTAAGCATCCTAGATAGGCCCTAATAGTGACCAAGTTAGAATTTTTCCTAAATTTAAAAGGAAAAAAGAACCATAGTGACATATAGAGGTTTTCCACCGACAGATGAAGGGTCTATTTGAGCTAACGTTTGAGAAGTATGTTTATGTAAGTCGAGATAAAACTCCTCTCACATACTTACCTTGTACACCGTAAATCAAGTTATAAAAACAATTTTTACTACTAACCCAAATAAGCACGAATACAGCTCAAAGCATATAAGATTTATAAAAATCTAAGCTTCAAGGTTTAAAAAAAAAAAGGGAAATCACGGTGAGGTCCCAGGACCATAAAAAATTACAAAAAATGTCTCATAGCAAATTCCCCTAACAAAAAGGTCTCTAATGACTGTATTGTGATTGATTCTGAATATAAAATTATTTGGTTGCCCCCATTAACTTGCCGTTTCATAACTTGTCGAGTGGGAAAATGAACTTGTCGAGTGGGTAGATGCACTTGTCAAAAAAAGAAGACGAAATTGTCAAAATTGACACAAAGGCTAGTAAAAATAGGCACACTAACTTACCATTTTATAACTTATCCAAGTGAAAAAAATAAGTTTATCAAAGTAGACAGATACATTTGTTAAAATAGGTAGACGAAGTTGTCAAAATTGGCACATAGGCTAGTGAAAATAGGCATACTAACTTACCATTTTATAACTTGTCCAAGTGAAAAAATAATCTTATCAAAATAGGCAAATACACTTGTTAAAACAGGCAGAGAAAGTTGTCAAAATTAGCACAAAGGCTTGTGAAAATAGACATATTAACTTGCCATTTTATAACTTGTCCAAATGTGAAAATGAACTTGTTAAATTAGGCAAATGCACTTATCAAAACAAGCAGACGAATTTGTAAAAATTGGCACAGAGATTTGTGAATATAGACACATTAACTTGCCATTTTATAACTTGTTCAAATGAAAAAATGAACTTATCAAAGTAGGCAGATGCACTTGTCAAAATAGGCAGACGAAATTGTCAAAATTGGTATAGAGACTTGTAAAAATAGGCACATTAACTTGTCATTTTATAACTTGTCGAAATGGAAAAATGAACTTGTCAAAGTAGACACATATATTTATCAAAATAAGTAGACGAAGTTGTCAAAATTAGCACAAAGGCTTGTAAAAATAGGCACATTATTCAATGGAGGCATCAAAGTTATTTTATATTCAAAATTAATTACAATGCAATACCTAGAGACCTTTTTATTAGAAGAATTTGCTATGATACCTTTTTAAAATTTTTTATGGTTCTTAGAACCTCACTGTGATTTTCCCAAATAATAAAAGCTTCATTCTTAACTAACCTGCTAATTTGTTTTTTTTTTAATGAATTTGTTTGTCTGTTGTCAACTTGACATTCCTCTCTGGAAGCAAAGTACATGTCAAGGAAGCTATCCATTATCCAATCATTGTTGTTTCAACGTTTTTTTTTCCAAATAATCTGCCTCCTTTTTACTTCATTCTTCAATAAAAAAAAAGCAATTAATTAATACTTAATTGAATCGCCTCATTTGAATGAAGGTCGTTTCTAAAAATCCAAAAATTAAAAATCAAGTTGAGGGGTGCATTGTTATATTATTAGTTGCTATATTTTTTTAATAAAAATAAAATAAATTAATTGAATAAAAGTACAAAAACAAAATCATGTTTCCAATAAACAGAAATTCTTTCTTTCACGGACCTTTATTATAATTTGTTTGGTGGTATTGTTCCTGCTAAGCAAAGTACATATTAAGGAACCTTTTCATGATCAAATAGTTGTTTTTCAACTTTTTGGTCATAATTTGTTCCTTTATCTGCCTATAACAATGGGTCAAATGGTCAAATGGTTTATCACAATGTCGCTATTAAATCTGTTGTAATTTGGTCGAATAATTTTCAAAAAGGAACGACCGAATTGCATATCATGTACTTAACTTTTTTTATTGTATAAAATCATGTCATCAAGATTGAAAGAGTCAAAATTATCAATGTAGTTTTTTTTTTTTTTTGTTAAAACCAGAATTATCGCTGAGATGTTTCATATTACATTCATACATTGTACTTTCTTATATAAAAGTGTGTGTATAACTGAATGCTGCTATATTTTGTCCAAAAGACATTCATAATATGTGTGTGTGGGGGGTCATATATGAGTACATATATAAGTTTAGGTTGTTGGTTATGTTTTTATACTGCTATGATCCTACTTATTAATTCCAGCATGTTTCACACAAATAAAAAAAAAACATTAAACCCCATTAATGATACTTCATTTGAACCTTTTTATAAGAAACATTCTTTCTCATATGAATTGTCCTTTATATAAGGAACAAATTTTATTTGTCTGAAATTTTAAACTGATCCTTTTATTTTTACCCTTATTAAATATATGTTACTTATTATTTCTCTGCAATACATTTCTACCCACTATCTCTCATATACCCTCTTTCTAAATAAGGGTATAATAGGAAAAAAATGCACATAAGTTACATATTTATTACTTTTAACTAATATTTTAAACTACGTGATTTTGGTAGTTGTTTTCAACAAATTTTTAAATTTACCTCTATTTAATTGCACACTTTCCAAGAAAATAATTATCAACACAATAATAAATAAAGAGTAAAATTGTACTTTCTCTAGTTCAAAATATATTAGGGAGAATTACAATGAGATCCTTATGAAGGAATTTAATAGCTAAAAAGTCCCCATAACAAGCAAGCAATATAAAACTGTTATTATTTCATGTACTGTAACTTGTCAATGCATGCTTTTAAGTTGTTACCGTTGGGATTAGCAGATACAGTGGAAGAATTTAAAATTTTTACCAATCTCAATTGCAGATCTATCAATGGCGTTTGAATTGAGCTAGAAACAATTAAACCTTTTCCTTATGCATTCTGGAATTTCGATCTTCAAGAGTCCACACATCAATCAACTCCCTCTACTGATATCCACACGAATGCAACTCCAACAAGGGCCACATACTAGCGCCTCTAATGTCTGCTAGGGTTTCTTTATGACTCTCAATTCTCATCTGTCTATGAGTCCTTCAATCCCATCATTTTTATAGTCCATAATGGCTGTATTGGAAATCCAAAATTAATCTTAATTAATTTTGAAATCAATTAACACTTAATTATTTCGATGAGGTAATTAAATAAATTCGGTTTAATTAAATATGTCCAATAATTTTAATTTAACCTATTTATTTAATTCGAATAAAGAGTCAATAGATTTAATTTATCTTTATAAATTAAATCTGAGATATTATATCTCTATTATGTTAGTTATTAAATTTAATTTATCTGATAAAACTAAATTTAAAACTAACACAATATAATAATATTATCATATATATATATATATATATTTCAAAAATACACACACACACACACAATTCGTCCACTCTAGATTAAACATTGTATTCATTGAATCTTAGACACTTCTTAGATTCAATGAACCTAAACATTATAACTCGTGTTAGATCATTCTAGTATGCGACCCTATAGGCCGTACAAAGTTGACAGTGGACTAATGACTATACTAACCCACAAGTTGTAAGAAGCCTCTAACAAGACATTACGACTACCCAATTTCATAGTAGGATCAATAAACCGATGCAACCTGTCATACAACTATGTCACGTCCCTTTTGTCACACGATATTTGGGCCAAGGATGAGGCATGTATAGTATCATCCTCCTATTCCTAACCATTACTTTCTCGATTCTTGAGTAGTCTGACAATAAAAATGGAAACTTCTTTCCACATAGTATGCTTATACATTTATCAAACTCACTCATCGAGGAACCCAATAATATCTCTCTACTAATGTGAGGAACCAATTCCATCTTGGCCACTCATATTCCTCTACATAAAAACCACCAAGCCTAATCATAGCCTTTATCATCACCCGGTCAAAGGTGACTTTTGACTAGTTTAAAGCTTAGCGATTCTCATATAGAAATCCATGATGATCTTAGGTCGAAGGGCATAGTAATGTGGTTATACATGAGATAAGTTTATGACTAGATCCATGCAGCTTCTTATAACAGGTCGGTCCAGTACCTTGTACCCTTACAAGTGCCGAAGACTTTGATTCGTATCTCCATACCTCATCAAAGTCATACTGGTCTCACTTCATCTCTGTTCCCGTATAGACAACTGACCGGGAACATTTATGATAATCTTTGTGATTTATCCAAGGAAACAATTATCATAGTTAACACGCAAATAATACAACAACAAAATGGAGAAATTCATTAAACAACAATGTTCATAGTACAATGATTAGCCCCTATGATACAATTTCTAATAGTTACTAGACTTGTGGGTGATTAAATCTCTTCCTTAGGGCCTTATTGTAATTCCCCTAATATAATATTCAAATTTCAAATAACTAAATTATGCAATTTGAAAAATTATTTAAAATTGGTTAAAGACAATAAATATGTAAAAAATATAACTTACCGATACTTTCATAAAGCACTCTTAGTGCTTGTTTGGAATAGCGATTGAAGTCTTCAAAAGCAACTTTTCAATCGTGATTTATGATATACGAGGTAAGTATGTGAAAGGAGTGTTGTTTCAAACACATCACATTCACCACGCTTCCGCTGCACACTCTGAGGTCTTTCTCCTCATCCGTGCTTTAACAATGTCAGGGTGATTTAATAGGAGTCCTGTAGGAAACTCCCACTACAACTGACCACACTCATAATCTGTGCCCAATTTTGGCCTGATTCAACTCAAATTATTTAGATCCATAACCAATACATCACGCCTTTTGCCCACCGTCGGTTTTACCCCCTCTGGGGATGCCCCGCGCCAGTGGCTGGCTGGTTGGTCTCACCCCTCTTGAGCTAACCTACCACCCAGGACTCACAAGAGTTCCCTACTCCCCAAGCGGGATTTTTCGCCTCCCCAGGGATCGAAGCCACTACCTGGGGGTAAGTAGCGCCTCAATGCATCCCTGGTACCATTGAGCTACATTAAGAATATGGGCTCTCATAGCTCTACTCTACGATTCAACGTCACGGTGATTGCTCTCTACGGTTCGTTATCACTGTGGCTGCACACTAGGGCTTATCGTCACGGCGGCTTTCATAAAGTCACATAGTCTCACCCCCCGTATGATACTACCCGAAGGTACGGTCCTCCAACCGGAACCACTGATGAGCCGCAGGTAGTAGACCCACACACATCCGTCGTATTCCACCTCCTCGAAGGCACGGTCCTCCCACTGTCAACACCGATGGGCCGCAGGTGAAGAAATAGCCTTACGGTTCACATAATCATATAGTCTCACCCCCCGTATGCTACCGCCCGAAGGTACGGTCCTCTCACCGAAACCACCGATGAGCCGCAGGTAGTAGACTCACAAATAGCCTAACCGATCAGGTGTCACCGTAGGTAGCCCTCTCCGATCAAAACTCCCTGTAGGTAACGTTCTCTAATCTGAATCCTCCGTAGAGAACTTTCTTCCTTCGCTAGATTAACAACTAGAACCCTCAGGATACCTGATACACATTTTGATTTAAGCCTAGTACTATACTCTGCATCACAGACCATCCAGGTCAAATCCAATTCCTAAGAATCAGCTTAACTATTAAGTCTGATCCTTGGATCACAACTCAACTCTCAAAGTCTCAACCTCAGTGGAACTGGGAATTCACTTCCCTGATTTCCATGGAGCATCATCAGCCCCAACACTAGTTTAAACATCTTTGCCAGCCTAGGGCATACTAGTCCCTAGGTCTTAGGGCCTTTGAACACATAAATCCAGTATGATATGGCCAGTGATGTCACACTACCTGGGCTTTCACACCCAACATCTAGGCTCATCCCGAGACCTAGACCCTTAATTTCACAAACCTGGAAATCATTCCATCCATTCTCAAATCAGATGATGGGTCTGATTACCTCCACCTCTAGGTCTACACATCAAATTATCAGGCGAACCATTATATCCTTCAATTCCACAATGATTCACCACTACAGCATAACCAAATAATGTATACACATAGTCCACAATTCTCATATATCCATAATTAGCAAAGACTTTAATGTGTATACTACAAACAACCAAGTCATTCTCTATGACTTAAGGCAGCAACTACTGCCACCATCCTAGCAAAATCCATCTTTGTCAGGAACTGCAGCTCTGATATCAAAATTGTAACCCCCTCCGTAATTATATCCAAAATACGCGATTAAAATGAAATAGAGATCAATAATAATCAAATAACATTTACTAACCCATCACATGACAGGGTTTTCCTGATACCTTTCGAAATCATTTATAAACTTGGTCTCATATTCATATTTCAAATACAATTACTACACGAAGATAAATCACATTCATATAAATATTAGAGTGCACAACATAATCATCCCGGTAATCCCGGGTACATACCTTCGCTAAAGATACACAGGGCACAATTGCCCATTACAATTCTTCAAATGGGGATTACATAATCTCATCTCAAATTCATAACCCTATATTCAACTGAATCATATAGTCTTCACAACTCATTGATAACCAACTACCAACTCTTATCTCGAAGGAGTCCTAACCGCTCCCTCCACGAGCCACTTGCCCTGTCTAAATTGTTGGTAGGGGAGGGTGAGATTCGAGAGAATCTCAGTAGGGAAACATTATCAATATGTAGACAAGATAAGTGTTTAATGTATGACATGCTTGCATCATATAACTCATGCACACATACAATGACAAATCTATAAACCCAATGCTTCGAACGATAACATATGGCCATAGCATATATTGAAACATAGCTTCAAATTATTCATACATGTTCCACATAATCAAGCAAAGCAATAACATGCATCAACACATTAATACAGTTATCAAAGCATGCAGGAGAGATAAGTTCCCTATCTTAATCATTTTATGCCTCAAAACTCGTGCCTCAATCTACGTGCAAACAGCTCGGGGCTTCATATTCGATCCTACAATGTCAAATATACTATTTAGACACTTCCATAGTGTTTCTGGGGGTTATATGAGGCTATATTGAAAATTTACTAAAATGCCCCCGGGGACCCGGCCCGGCCCCACCGTACCCGGTCCGGTTGTATTTTCCCCAAAATTTTGACATGGGCTATTCTAACATATTTCTGCCCAAGGAATCCATTTCTGAACTTGAAATTATCAAATTCAATGTCAATTACAAAAGTACCCTTGGCAGCCCCACTTTAAGGGTTTCATGGGCGTTTTCGTAATTATGCTTTTTCGGCCTTTCCAAAAAAGTGACCAACTGTAACTCCACCTAATTTTCTCTCATGAACTCAATAGAATCATCAAATCATTGAAAATCCATCTCTAAGGCCCATCTACAGCCATAACCGAAATATATAAGTACTCCGGGTAAAATTGGGGTTTTTCGGTTTCGGCTCCGTAAACGCTTTCCTTTCTACTCCTAACTACTTTATTGACTATTCCATTAGGTTATAACTACTATTTAGTACCAATTTGGGCAGCATAACAGCCCCACACACCCATTTTCCATTTTTGAAACCAATGACAATCCGGCAAAATTTCACTGATTAAATTGTCCACAGTAGCCAGAATAGTCAATACATAAGAGTTTAGAAGTTACCTCAAGCTCCCACTAGCTTTTCTCAAGAGTGGCTGAAACCCTAGCCCTTCTTAACCATGAAAATTGAGCTTCCAACACCTTAACAAACATGAAAGAGAAGCTTAGGAGCAAGGTTATACGCGTTAGGAGCTAGATCGTCGGAGAAATCGACTTATCTTGTGAGATTTCTTCACTTTCCCTCTCTAAGAGCTCTCAAATTTCTCTCACTAGTTTCAGCTGGTTCAGCATGTCAGAAATGAGAGCTGAAGATGATGAGAAAATATTTAATTCCATGCTGATGTCATCTTTTATTTTGATGATGTCATAATTCCCATTTTCGGATTTTCCAGCAGATGTTCTGCCCAAACTTTAAAAAATCATAACTAATTCTATAAAAATCGAAATGAGGTGATTCCAAAGCCAAATGAAATGTATTTAAGTTCTCTTTATAGGAAAAATATGGGCCATTGCCCAAAATTGCCAAAACAATTCCAGAATTACATAAAACGCATCGCTGCCCCAAAACAGAGTTTAGTTTCCATCCCAAACTTTGTACAGTCATATCTCCTATCTCACAAAACGAAATGGCACAAATTATATGTCCATTTTGAAGATTGGGATGTGAAATTTAAGACTGGAAAGTTTTAGAATTTTTAGACACCGTTTGGTCATTCAAAACGTTCACATAAACTGATTGCCCAGAATAGAGTTTCACTGGACAGAATTTCAGATTTTGCATCTTTGCTTCCAATGGTTTCATTTTCATACCAAACATCATTCTCACATAAATTTTCACAAGGAATCCATTGGAAATACCAAATCAATCAAATTCACATCACATTGACATGTTTTCACAACAATCTCAACATGTCAACACAATTCACATTTCAAAACCTAACATTGCAACTTTTCCATGCCAAAGTTCCAAACCAATTTCAATGACATCAAAACACACTATGACACCATTTCCAACACAATACCCCATTCAATTATTCCCTTTATTCTAAGTCAATTTGGATGTTAATCCACAATTGAACTCAAATTCAGGGTTTCGGCGCTGCTCACAACACACATGAATCACATTCGAGTGCCAAATCACATCATATTCTCCAAAAGGGTTATTTATCACTAACCACATCCACTTTTGGAGTCATTAACCCTTAATCATAATTTGGGATCTTGCTAAACCGGGGCTTAGCAATCCACTAATCTCAGGCTTATTCTGTAAGCTCAAGTCTCAAAAGTCAGGGTATTACAGTTGTCACTTTAAACTCTCATTTAAAATTTTGGAAACTGATTTGGGATTACAGTATATGTCTTCTCTTTCGATTTCAATATTGCCTTCAATCTATCCATTCTTTATTTTATATAAACAAGCTTTGATCTTGTGCATTGTACATGAATTCAATTTTTTATTTCTAGAATCAAAATAAATAATTGTTCAAAAAAGCTAGTCAAATCTAAAATGAGAAGAAAAATAAATTCCACCCCAATCCATAATACAAGATCTATTTAAATGATTTAGGTAGATTAAGAAAAGTGATTTAAAATGAATATTGATTTTCCTAAAATACCTTTTAAATTATATGTCTTGAAACTACTCCTCACTTTCGATGCAAACTCACATAATATGTATAATCAATAAGAATAATTTAAAAAATGATAAATTATCGATGGTGTTAACCTAATGGTAGATGAAATATTCAAGATAAAAATATAGGGAAATCATGTTGATTAGTTGCATTTCACTTTATATAATTAGGATATGTTGTTCTTGGGATGCAAAAGTTCAATATGAAAGGAAAGGGAAGATGAAAGCAACAAAGAGACAATTTGATTTTTGAGGATAAGAATAAGGTGAGGGCAGGAAAAAGCAAATCAAAACTGCCATAAGAATGCTTCACCAAACTTTTATAAAACATCTTTTTAATTAATCTTGAGCATAAGATACAACATTTCATCTACCACTTTCTAATTATTCTTGCCACATAACACAATACGTCAACCTTTTTAAATACGTGATTAGTGCTCCTATACCCTTGACCTAAATGTACTATAATATACAAATTTAATCGTAGTTATTTAAAAACAAAACTTAAGGTTTAGTATCAGAAGTTTGGTGTCAGAGCCAGCACGGGTTCAAATATCATTTCCATCAAAAGGTTCAAGGGCGAACATCCTTTAAGAAGGAGGGAATGATGCATCCTAATTCTGGGCGGATGTGGATCGACCTTGTGAACAATAAAGTTTCTACAAATAAAGCATCACACAAATACCAACCCTAATACAAAGCACCACAACCAATAATATGAATGTCAACTTCATTCCCTTTCTTCTTACTCAATTAAACACAATTTGGGGTCTTTTTCATCCATATGATTCATTGTCTTTTGCAAGTGGCTCTTTTTTTATTAGGTTTGGTATCATATGTTTGGTATCAGAGCTAGCACGGGTTCGAATGCCACCCCATTGCTATGTCGGTATGTTAATTAGATAAAAACATCTCTAAAAGTCACCTTCCTCATAATCTCTCTACCCATGTTAGCTAGGCGTCTTGTTTGTTGCTTAACGTGGAAAGGGTTTTATACAAATGTAATGAGAGTGAGAGTAAAGAGAGGTTTTTATGCCAAGGGAATGAGAGTGAGAGCAAAGAGAGGGTCTGGGAGTGATCAAGAGTAAAGAAAGAGAGGCTCTGGCAATAGAGTGATCAAGAGCACAGATAGAGAGGGTCTGGTAATGAGAGTGATTGGGAACAAAGAAAGAGAGGGTTTGGGGATGAGAGCACATAAAGAGAGGTTCTGGAATGAAAGTGATTGAGGGCCAAGAAAGAGAGGGTCTGGGAATGAGAGTGAGAGCAAAGAGAGGGAGGGAGGTTCCTTATAGATATGATAATCGTTGCACCACTATACGAGTGTGTACCTTTAGGCATCCCTCCAAGAATTGGGACTCCTAAAGTACTATTTTAGGCGTCCCAAATGCAAAACGGATGCCACGCCTAAAATTTAGGAGTCTAAATTTTTATTTGGGATGCCAAAAGTTGACTTTTGGCATCCTTTTTATTAAAGGGATGCATAATATGTCAAAATTCTAGCCTATAATTACAAAAATGCCACCGCTTTTATTTCTTCCCTTTTTAAAAAATGGACATTTTTTTTGGGAAGTAAATTCTATGTCTTGTAGTAGTGGGGGAGGCTTTGAAGGATATAAGCGTTATGAGTCTTTCTTTTCCTTCTGATTCTCCTCTTTCAGTAACTATTATATTAGTATCATGGCTGATATTTCTCCTTGTATTGTATTAATGCCTAAATACCGTTTATTTTTACATATTCTCTTGTTCCTTTTTTGTACGTTACATAAGGGTGTTCATTGTTATATTCATACTGCTTCAAAATAATTTGGTTTCTTACTGGCTTGATTTGGAACTCCTAGATAATAGTTGATCTTGGTCATCTTCTCTCCAACCCTATAAGGTTGGGGTTGGCCTTGTATGTGTTTGAATTTTATTATGAAGTTTTGGATGACCTTTATGGAGCCTCAAAGATATCTAAGGAGATGTATGTATATATGCTTCAAAAAAAAATCAATAAGCTTTGTGATATTGTTATAAAGCATGTGTCTGACATTTATTTATTTTTTTTAAAAAGGCTTATGAAGATGCTATTAATAAGCTAAAGGAGATTCTAGGAAAAGGATCTTATGAAGTGAGTGGCACCATAGTGCTCATGAAGTCTCTAAGAGAAAATCTCAATGCTTGGGAGTCTGACGCCAAGGTAACTTGCCACTGAATCCGGGCTTGGTTATTTTTGGACCTAATCAAACAATTTTGGGCATTATGCAAAAGGAGATGCAGGATAGGCTATGGTGGCCTATTTCTTCATCACTTCTGAATGAGCAAAGGATTCAGATAATATCATATTATATATTATTCAATATGGCACTTGTGTCACACCCTTATCTTATTTTCACTTATTTCAGAGTATTTGCAGAAAATGATACGCAGTTCAGTGGGCAATACGGGAATAGCATAAATATACTGATATTATGTGCACGATTACGGAAATTTCCCATAGGGGTTCGTACTTGATAATTATAATTAACGTAGCCTAACAGCGCTACATGGGTGTCTAAATCTATCCCAGTGAAATGGAGACATTTTCCAGTCTTTGTTCCACCACTGCAATCCCCTCGTACGATTCTCTTCTTTGTTCTCAGCATACGTTCTATCTTCTCCTGTCTAAATTGTTGGTAGGGGAGGGTGAGATTCTGGGGAATTTCAGTAGGAAAACAATATCAATACGTATGCAAGATAAGTACTTAATGCATGACGTGCTTGTATTACATAATTCATGCTCACACAATGACATATTTGCGTGCTCAATGTTTAAAACAACATACGTATGACCACGGCATAAACAGAAACAAAGCTTCAATTATTTTATGAAAATCCAACTTCTACCCCTTGGAACAGTGTTGGCCAAAATATTTCAAGAAAAATAGAAAAATGTAATTTTGTGTTTTAACTTCTAAAACTTATACTTTTCTACTTTTAATCCTTTATTAACTTATTTAAACACATCTTAACCATGATTCAAAGAAATTTTGGCAGTATAACCCCTTCGGGTTATAGCTTTCCCAATCTTTCAACTCAACCAAGAAACTTGAAAAGTCAAGAAATATCACTAACAACAACACCACAACCACAAGAGAGCAAGTTTATGAAATTACCCACTTGCTTCCAAGCTTAGCACCTTAACTCCTTCTCTTCCTTGGAGACTTGTCTTGCTAAACACATGAATACATGAAGAAGAGAATCTTAGAGGACGTGTTACACAAGAATATGTAACTAAATCACTAAGTCAACACTTACTTACCTTAATCTTCTTCCTCCTTCTCTCTAATCTTCAAAGAACTCTTAAGCTCACTCTCTCTCTTTTTGCTCCTTGCTTGGCTAAAATGTTGCATGAAAGAGGAAGGAGAATGTGTTTATTAATTTGGTCTTCTTTCTTCCTAGCCTTTGATCTCATCAAGGGTTGAAATTTCAATACTTGTCTTGCACCATTCCTCCTCCCATATCTCCAATCATGCCTTCTTCACTTTATGCCATACCCCCTCATCATTTGGCTTCAATTGGATTTGGACTAGCTTTTCTTCTCTTGGTTTGCTTAAAAAAAACGTGCTTCCTCTCTTCTCCAACCAACCAAGTGTTTTTCTCCAACTAAATCCAATCTTGCACTCAACTTTATCCATTCCTTCACTTTAGCTTGCCATCATGCACTTCACCATACCTTCACTTATCATGATCACCATGTCCATGCCTTCATTTGGTGTACAGTCCACCATTGTCATCATTACCATATTCATGTAGCATTTGACTTGTGCTTCTTGGGAATTAATCATCATTTCTCTCTTCATGTAGCCTTTTGGGCATGTGTCCATGAAATTAAATTATTCCCCTCATTCTTTGGTGTTTGGAGGAAAATATGGAGGAGAAGGGAAAATAAAATGTGTTTCAATAATTCCATAATTCAAGTAAATGAATTATGTATAATTTTCTCTAATTTCAAAATTCTTGATTTATTCCATCAAGAATAATCCAATTGTACATTTTTTTTATTTTCCTTGATTAATTGAAATTAACTTCAATTAATTAGAAAATAATTAATCTTGGGCTAAATTGGCAAAATTATGATTTTGCTATCAACTTTGTAATTTAATTCATTTCTTGAATCAATTTGCCCATTTCCTTATGAACATGAATATTTCAAAATTCATAAGATCCAAATTCATAAATATTCACCATTTTATTGAATCTCCTAATTAAATACAATATATTTTTGGTGAATAAAAATTTAGGATGTTACACTGTGTAGTATAAGACTCTAGATTTTAAGATCAAACTTATTTTACTTAGTTATTTGATTTAAAGCCTTTAGTCGCCTCAGGTTAAATCAAAATAAACCAAATTATACAGTGAATGGCACAACTCGAGTCGTGTTCTCTTGAGAAGACTTTTATTTAATTCCTAAGCAAAACTAAGTGACAAAAATATTAAGATGAGTTTTAAATTGATTTTTTTCTTTTAATAATGGAAAATAACCTAGACTACTATTTTTTTTTTTGTTTTTGAGAATTTGTTGAGATGATTAATGAAATTGTGATTTAAACAAATTGATGATGAATGCTTCTTGGAAAAATGGAATATAGGTTATCCTTGCTCAAAATGATTTAGGAGTTAAACAACTCACTAAGTCAAAAATCAAACCTTAGCAACTCGCTAAGTCTAATAATATTAATTAGTGATTACCCCTAGAGCTCTAGCTAAATAAGTACTTCTTAATACACTATTCAATACCACTTAGTGTGCAATTTAAGATTGGATTTATGCAACTTGTTCCTCTATACGATGAACACTCAACTGAGATATTCAAACAAGATCAAAGCAATCATAATACTCATTTAAATTATGAAAGAATAGCACAACCACATTAAACCAAAAAGGGAATATATAAATTTAAATCTCAAATCACATAATCCAATCTAAATCACAATTGTTCAATCCAAATTAAGATAAATAACTCGCAATTTTAGTAAATTAACCACATAACATAAAATCCTAATTCAGGAAATCCGTTACATATAGTTAAATCAAAAGATTAAAATAAATAACTCCCCTGAATGTATCTCTAGAGCTCAAACCAATCTTTCATTCCCAAGAAGCAAGAAAGAATTTAGCCTTTCATAGAGTTTATCACTGCTACAACTCCTTCAAGACACCAAGAATCCATGGATTTAAGATGGAAGGAATAGATTAGAGAAGGAGGGAGGAGTTGTTGGTGAAGCTTGGTCTTTCTTCTCCCTCTGGTCTCCTTCTGTTCGAAATCACTCCTTTGAATATCCTCCGTTGCTGCGCGAAGGTGTTGATTATTCCATTATCTGTCGCATGAAGACTCTGGGGGCCCTTTTATTTTTTTTGCGATTTGAAATCTAGGTCAAATCCCCTCAAAGTTGCGGCAAAATCTTCCCCAAGATTATATTTAGATCAGATTTCCCCAAATTCTGTATAAGAATCCGAAAAAAATCAGATCCAAAGGTGAAAGGCATCTTTTTCGGTTTTTTGGACCAAAATGACATTTTAGAAATTCGGGGTAATTTTCTAAAATTTTCTCTGATAGCCAAATGAATTCTTTCTAGCGGTGATCTTCGTATTTTGGGACCCAATTGGCATTTTGTAAATTTAGGGTAATTTTCTGTAATTGTCTCTGATCTTTTCCCTCCTAAAAGTGACAACTAATATCACAAAAAGGTACCCTTCTTTCTGTCAGAATTCCCTAGTAGCCACATATAGAATTTTATTTTTGCTTTTAGTCCTTGAAAATCTTTACTTTTTGGTCCCTCAGCTCCTACTTTTCTAATGTAACCTACAATTCAAATCAATATATTGTAATATCTTCATTCAAAATTCAAATTTTAAAGAGCAATCACAAGATTATAACAAATATCTCTTTTTAAGATTAATTTTCACATAATCATCTTTAATTCAATTTAATCATAGTAAATGCTATTTAGCCCAAAATTAACGATAAAATCCCTTTTTAAGATATTAAATATTATGATAAAATTGGGATATATCACTATTTGTTTATTTGAAGGATATCAAACACTCTTGTTTCTTTTGGAGTCAACTAGGTATGCATTTTAATTAATTTTACGTTTGGAATCAGATAATTGGTATCAAATGTTTGATGTCATAGCCAACACGATTCGAATACAACTTCTAATTTAAGGACTCTCTGTTTTTCATGGCTTTCATTTTCCACAAAAAAAAAAAATCCTAAAGAGGGATTAATGTCTTTGCCTCATATAAAAACTAGTGTGGTCTACAATATAAATTCGTCCCATTATTGCTCGCATCCTACCACTCTATTCATGTCTCTATAACTTACTCTCAAAATCACTCCCCTCTTTATTGCTTGCTTCTTCCACGGTAAATAAATATGAGGAGAGAGGAGTATACATTTTCCACCTTTAGTATCAGAAGATTGATATTAGAGATTTGATATCGGAAGATTGGTATCACAAGGTTGGTATCAGAGAAGTATGGTTTTGAATACCACTTCCATCAAAAGGTTCAAAAACAAACATACTTTAACAGGAGGTAAAGATGTATCCTTGGATTGGAGTATGAATCAAATTTGGCCCAATGAACCGTAAAGTTTTTACATATAAAGCATCATACAAACACCAATCTCAATACAAAGTACCACAACTAACAAAACAAATGTCAACTTTATTTTCTTTCTTCTTATTCAATGAAACTCAATATGGGTTTTTCTCATACCTATAAATCATTGTCTTTAGCAAATAGTTCTCTTACAAATCAAGATGGTTGGCTCTTCGTTCATAAGGTTTGGTATCAGAAGATTAGTATCATAGGTTTGGTATCAAAGCTACCATAGTTTCAAATACCACTTCCATTACAATGTAGGTATGTCAATTTGATAAAAATACCTCTGATCATATATGCATTCTAATTAACTTAACATTTGGTATCAGAAAATTGGTATCAGATGTTTAGTATCAAAAGATTGGTATCAGAGGTTTTGTATTAGAGCTAGCATGAGTTCGAATACCACTTAAAATTCAAGGACTCTCTCTATCTTTCATGGCTTTCGTCTTCCGCAAAAAAAAAACCTTCAAGAGGGATCAATGTCTCTATCTTGCTAAGTTGGTGGAGAAAGCAAAAAGATATGATGATACGGACTCCTTCCGGCATAATGAACCTCTAAATTTGATAACAATAATCTAGAAAAACATCAAAACAACAATAAAGACTTAACACTAAAAAAACTAGAAATGTATAAAAATAGAGAAAAATACTTAACACTAAAACAACTGAAAATACATTAAAATAAAGAAAAAGACTTAACACTAAAAACTTCTGGTACTTTATATTATCGATGATTTGCTCTCTTAAGATTAGCATGACTCATTATCTTGCATTTCTCAATATCTAGGCAATTAGACTTCTGGCCAACAAGCCTGATGCCTTCCTTTGAAAGTTTCCTCATTTCCTTGAGCTTGTATAAAATAAATTTTAATTTACTGCATAAGAAGAATCACAAGATGTGAGTTGTCATCACGTTAGATAAAACACAAACAAAGCATAGTGTAATGGTGATATTTCTAGATATGGGATTCAAGGAATACAACTGAATACATGATTCAAAACAAACAAAACTTAACTCATCATAAGCCACAGTGGCAACTTGAGTTGATAGTGGATAAGAGGTGAGATACGAATCATATCAATTTGGCCACGTGGCAAGCTTTGTGAATATCTTCGTACAAGTTAGTTTACGGATGCAAAATTATTACATGGTTTTAATTTTCACTCTACCCTCCCTCTCATCAACTATGTAGTTCTTACAGTACCTCTTATTTGTTGACTTCATAATGTAACCCTCTTGTATGTGAAGAAGATGGTTAACAATCCAAGTTAATAGTATGCATGTGAAGGTAACGCCTAGAAACACATAAAAAATACAAAAGACTTTAGTGGCAGTGCTATTTGGGACAATATCCCCATATCTTACTATATAGAGTATCACTACACAATAGTAAAATGCATCGACCGAAGGCCTGTTCTGAATTCCATTAAAATGATGGGAAGTGCGAAGGTAAACACACATCCCCAATAATAAATAGAGAAGAACTGGAATAAAAGCTAACTATTTGCCAGAAATTGAGCAACGACAAGGACTGAAAGGCTCATGGTCTTCAGATTTATGAATGAAAGCCATTGATGGTGCCATTACACTACAAGGAATGAAATATGTCGAGTGTGGTAGCTCATAAGAAGCTTCTCTTCTGGACACAACCGTATGCCTTAGTGCTTTAACTACAGCGGAGGGAGATCTAGCAGTTGTGGAACCGGAGATATGGTCATCCGATTAGATCTCTGGCGGAGGCTCTTCGACCACAGGCTAGATTTTTGGCATTAAGGATGTGGCCATTATGGGACTATCATCTTCGACCATAGGCTGGATTTTTGGGATTGATGATGTAGCCATTATGGGATTGTCATCTTCGACCATAGAAGGTAGAGTAGTTGTGAAGCCGGAGCTATTGTCGATCGGGATTTCTAATGGCCTCTTTGGCGGAGGTGAGAGTGTCGTAGGTGAATAGAGGTCTTCAGGATTGTAATCCAATGTGGATATTATGGTGTGATACACTGAAGTAGGAGGAAGAAGAAAAAAGGAAGCACGATGAAACAAAGGATCAGAAGAAGAAAAGAAGGAAGAAGAAAGCCAATAAAACACTTTGTTTTTTCAAGTGAAAGGAGAAATATATAGTACTTCACAAAAAGTGTTCAGTGTTTGTTTAGAAAAATTGAAAATTTTCAAAAGCAATAAATTATAGTAAAAAGAAAGACTAACAACAATAACAAACCACCCAACTCAACCATGAGGAGATGAATCTCCTCTCTATGGCTCTCAAGCATGTGGTTGAATCCCTCTAAGTTGTTAGAATGGCCTTTGCAATGAGTAAAAAGGATTGTCATCTCTCTCCAACATATACAAACCAAGTGTTGAGTCTCAGCTCATACCATAATGCCATAACATCATACTGCTCTTGAAGTCTAAGTTACTCCCCTCTGCTGATACCCAAGAGTCAAAGATGGTCAATTGTAGAGTGATAGGAGATCAACATAAATATTTGGCTCAATTCAAGGTTGATACTGAATTGGAAGAGGCGATTAATAACGCCCCTCTCATTTAACAAGGAGGAAGTAATAATATACTTTATCTTTCTTATTAGTGTCATCATTGATCGAATATGCATTCTAATTAACTTCATGTTTGCTATCAGATAATTGGTATCAGAATATTGGTATCATAAGTTTGGTATCAGAGATAGGAATACACTTCTATTAAAAGATTTACTAACTCTCTGTCTTTTATGGCTTCTATTCTCCACAAAAAGTTCCCTCAAGAGGGATTAATGTCTTTACCTCGCTAACCTGGCGGATAAGAGGAGGGGCGGTTAGGGGAATAGAAGAGGATATATGAGAACTTACATAACAAAGTCAATATGCATGTCTAAGTAGCAAACTTACAAGCATCACTTTCCCTCTCACTCTGAGTCTCTATACCTAAACCCTAAATACAATATCAATCTCATTCACTCCCCTCGCCTTCTCTCTGTCTTTTTATGATTTCCATTTTTTGCAAAGGGAGGCTATAGAGGCATCAATGTCTCCACTTGGTTAAGAAGGCAGAAAAAGGTAGCAAGATACAATGAGGCTAATTATTTCATACAGAAGCTAGTATGGTCCATAAAAGAGATTTGCCTCACCTGTATTATTTAAAGGTTAACAATCACTACATATGTATTATTCTACTTTTGTCAAATGAATATGAAGAGTGATTAGCACACATTTTCCACCTTTGGTATCAGAAGATCGATATCAGAGGTTTAGTATCAGAAGATTGGTATCAGAGCAGCTCAAGTTTGAATACCACTTCCATCAAAAGGTTTAAGGACAAACATACTTTAAGAAGAAGGTAATGATGCATTCCTGAAAGGGAGTGTGGATTAAGTTTGGCCTTGTGAACCACAAAATGTCTTCATATAGAACATCACACAAACATCAACCCCAATACAAAGCACCACAACCAACAATGCAAATGTCAACTTCATCTCCTTCTTATTCAATTAAACACAATCTGGGTTCCTTTTCCTCCTTATGATTCATTGTCTTTAGCAAGTGGCTCTCTTGCAAATCAAGATAGTTGGCTCTTCATTCATAAGATTTGATATCAAAAGATTGATATCAGAGGTTTGGGATCAGAGTTAACATTGATTTAAATACCATTTTCAATATAATGTAGGTATGTCAATTAGATAAACAAGCTTAATCTTGTGCATTCTACATGAATTCAATTTTTTATTTCTAAAATCATAATAAATTTAAAAATAAAGTATTCTCCACAAACAAAAGAAAAGTTAGTCAAATCTCAAATGTCAAAAAAATAAATATTGTCCCCAATCCATAAGATAAGATCTATATAAATGATTTGGGTAGATTAAGAAAATTAGTTAAAAATGTGTGTTGGTTCCTCTAAAATGCCCTTTTAAATTATATGGACTAAAACTACTCATGGCCTTGATAAAAACTCACATAATATGTACAATCAATAAGGATAATTTAAAAAAAATGATAAAATATCAATGGTGTTAACTTACTAGTTGATGAAATATTCAAGATAAAAATATAGGGAAATCGTGTTACTTAGTTTATTTCACATTTTATAATTAGGATATGTTGTTACTATTGATGGGATGCAGAAGTTGAATACAAAATGAAACGAAAGATGAAAGCAACACAAATACATTTTGATTTTTGAGATAAGAATAAAGTGAGGGCCAGAGAAAGCAAATCAAAACTGCCAAAAATAGGAGTCATGAGAATAAGGTACAACAACATCTTAGGTTCAACACTTGGGCATAAGTTTCAACATCTCATCTACCATGTTCTAATTAATCTTGTCACAAAACACAATACATCAACCTTTTTAAATACGTGATTAGTGCTCCTATACCATTAACCCACATGCACCATAATATACTAAATAAACTTAATTATAGTTATTTTTAAAAACATGATAATAATACTTCACCAAAATTTCAGATAAAACCTCCTGAAAATAACAAGTCTAACCATTGTTGGAGGGAGGTGGGAGCCACCAGCTCAAACATTTTATTTTTTAAATAATATATAAGGTTATATATTTTTCGCCCTCAAAATATATTTGTGAATAATTCACCTATTAAAATGCCTAATATGAAACAGTTAATATATTTACTATTTTCAAGATTATTAATTAAAATGATTAAATAGTACCTTCTCTGTGAGCTATGCATATCATTCGGCTCCCCAAAACACATGTGCATGTATGCTTTGGACAGGTAAAAAATATGTATGCTTTAGTTTGGAGTGATTTTTTGGGGGAAACGATAAGCAAGCTGTTTTTTTCCTCTTAAAGAAAAAAGAAGAAGAAGCATTTCACAGATGATGTCATACACACAACATCGGGGCCCAGATAATATCTCTTCCTAATTCCTCGTGTTTTTAAAAGATGAGAAAATGATTTTTTGGTTCATAAAGTGATAAATAACCAATTTTGAAAATGGCTTTGACGTTGAAAATTATAAGAATGAGTAGATATAAGAATCATTTTTTTAAAAAAAATCATGAATCACATAAATATTTCAAAATGAGAAGCTATTATATCTCCATTTTCAAGGGCTTTGATTAATTAATGGCGTAAAATTGTTTTTTTAAATGTTTCGCGGTCGGTGTGGGTGGGTCTCAGAAATCGGGATCAAGCATTTCCTCGGCCCGCGATTTTTTTTTTGGCCAACGGCCAACGATTTTGACTTATTGTTCGCTCCGTTTTTTTTTTTTTTTATTAAATTCTTTTCTCATTCCCATAATTCCATTTTACAAGGAAATGCTGAGACTCCCTTGTTACTTGCTAAAGTTAACTCACTGGGGGGGCCGCACTTACCTCAAATATCCTTTTTTATTTTTAATTAAATAAAGTTTGAAGACACAAGTTCTCATAAATTAATTAATAACTCAGGGGTTAGAATTTTTTTAAAAAACTCAGTTATTATATTTTGGGCGAAGATTACCAATAAAATTTTTAAAAAAATAGTATATTATAATAAATATATATTATATAATCATTTTACTTTCTCACCCTTTGTTCTGGGGGCGCTAATGTGTACAAGTTTTGATATGCATACATACATCTCCTTTTCTGTAATTCTGCAAAATAATGCAAATACTCGGAATTCATAACAGCAACAATATTGAATCTGAATAAAGCTGGGAGAGAAGATAATCTTAGTGGCTGCTTTCCTTTATATATATTTGTTAGGTGTAAAACTTTTTTACTAATACTTCTCTTGATACACAAGAATCAAAATTGAAACTTTGCTCAAGCAAAATAAATATGTCATGCAACTATTTCTATCTATTTTTATTAGTTTTCAAAGGTGGGACACTGAAGTCATTTTCTCAGTTAAACCATCCTTTCCCCGGAAAATATTGTCATCAGTCATATGCATAAAGAGAGGGGGTGGAGAGAGTATATTTGGTTTGAAGCTTGTGCAGGTATTTGGAAATTTGTTTATTTTTGTGCTTGACAATTATATAATTAAACTTGAATATTGCCCAGAGATATAAACGACTTGCTAAAAAAACATGGCAAAATTTCTTGTGCTGCATTCACCTTCCCGTTGTGGCACTTTTTTTAAAACATTGCAAAACGTGGTACCGCTAAATCACATTTAGCAAGTATATCAGCTTCAGAGTTCTGTTCTTTTCTAACATGTTCAAAATCAACTAACCTCTCATGTTTAAACGCTTTCTATGATTAAGTTCAAGTTATCATGAAACTTATTGTTGTCATCTTTGATAAGCTTAATTGCTTCTGAAGAGTCACTTCTCAAACAAACTCGTCTATATGCTCTTTTCAAATCAATAAGACACGTCCAAGGATCTCCATTTGTTATACTAAGCATGAAAATTTCAATCAAATTACCTCTATGATCCTTGATAGTACCTTTACATCCTGTTACGCCATATTTATGTGAGTATGCTCCATCAACACTAATAGTCACGCACCCATCCATCCCCATTCTGGTTTGGCCCTCTCTCGTCTCCGAAATACCACGAAATTTTGACTTGCTTCTTTTGCATCTTGGCTGCCCTAAGTGAAGACATTATGACTTTGGCTTTTGCAAGAAGTCCAAGAACACTAGAATGAATGTTCTAAAAAAATTTTCTCATCATGTCTTTTCCAAATAAGCCAACAAACGGTAACAAAAAACTATTTCTAAGGTCCATTGCATTGCTGCATTTGACCATTGAGATTCATACAACATCAAGTTCAGAAATCACAATTGAAAGATTTGTCACAGAAGCCAGGCTCAACAACTGAAACCCACAATGACTCAACGATTCTGATTTCATATGTTCAAGACCAGTGTCATCCATATGCAACTGATGCCCCAATATCAAACTTGGGTGTTGTAGGATTGTAGTCTTTTTGGATTGGTTCCAGCTTTGATTATTGTCTTCTTGTTTCGGGTTTGGCCTCCGTTAATTTTGTTTCCTCAGACTGATGTAGTAATGTTTGCTTGATAATACATCCATCTTTCGATCCAAAAAAAAAAAAAAACTATGAACATGATGAAGGGTCAGGGAACGAACAACAACATGAAACTAGACATAATATTCCTCTTCTTCAGTTGATCATGTAAAAAACACAAACTTTTATATGAAAAAAGGCAGAAACTTCCAGCACTTAACCATGCTCAGATTCTGTTAATTCAGAACAGAATTGTACTTGAAGATGAACATAAGAGCTGAAACCCATTACAATCAAAGTTAAAGCACCACTCGGATACAGACACAAACACACCAATGGAGTTCAAATTTAGATTACTACACAACAGATAATAACAACACAAACGATACAGATCACAACCTATAGATTTCCTCGAAACAAATTCTCTCTCTCTCTGATTTTTTTTTTTTTTTTGGTGATAGAACAAGGTCAAATTCTTCTCAACAAGGTTTAGCCTCCTTGAGATTAGTAAGACTTGTTGTCCCACGTTTTTTGATATCTAACCAGTCAAACTTCTCGCCAACAAACATGATATACGACTACAAAATGACTCAAATGCATACTAAGGCAGAGAGAATCTATCCAACCTAGTCTCTCCATATAATGTATAACAAAAAAAATACTCGTCCCAGTACAAAGAAATACAACCAACAATGCCAAGACCACCTTCGTCATAATCCTCATTCTACCCTACGTCTCATCAACTATGTAAGATCTCATCTCATAGCTTCTCTTATTGACTTAAGCAAGTGGCCCTCTTCCAAGTCAAAAAGATGATTAACCATCCCACCTACTCCTGATTGAGTGGGATGGTTTATCATCTTCTTGACTTGCAAGAGAGCTACTTGCTGAAGTCAATCAAGAGAAGCTAGTACACGAGATCTTATGTAGTTGATGAGAGGTAAGGTAGAGTGAGGATTGAGAGGAAGATGATTGTGCCATTGTTGGTTGTATTTCTTTGTTCTCTCTGCCTTTCTGTAATGTCGGTTACAACCATAAACTATAGTAACTGGGCATATGAGAAAATACATAACCATGCCCAAGGATAAATAGATAAAAAGAAGAATAAAAGATAGGAAAACTATTAGAATTTGAACTAGGAGAGGGATTAGTCTTCAAATTGGTCAATCACAGCCATAGCGCGCCACGTCAATAACAACCAACGCTCAGGAGATCTCCTCTAATCCTTCGTCAATTTGTGTTCTGAAAGGTAGTACATGTAATTTTTTAATCTCAGAGTTATCTGTAACCCACTACTTCTCCATCTACTCTGAATATCAAACGAGTCAGACATAAACGTAATAATACAATTTTGCTGCCAAGTTATCAAATTGAAACTCCACCGGAAAAATGGAAAAATCTGTCTCTAAGAATATGAAAATGTACCTGAACGATGAAGCTGTTCTTTGGCAAAGTCATGGTGATTCTCTCCCTCTTCGACAGGCGACGGTTGACGATGGGTACTCCGCTTCTCCATTGTCGAATGGGTTAGAAGAGAAGGAAACCATCCCCGATCGCTAGGGATTTGCCAGATATGACAAAACAGAGGGTCAAGATTTAATTTTTAAAGACGCTGAGAGAAGTTACCGCTGAGAGGATCCAGACCCGCCGGCGAAGGTGAAGGCGAAAGCGAAAGCTCTCAGGTGGCCATTGCGAATGTTTTGAGAAACCAGCGTTTGGATTTATCACCATTGGCCACTCTAGTGCTACTTATAGAACAGAGAGAGAGAGGACGGAGGGATATCTAAGAGGGTTTGGATTAGCTTTTTTTAACAGCTTTTACGACTTACGAGATAAGTGTGTGAGAGAAGTTTTATTTCGAGTTATGCAAACCATGGTTTGAAACCATGGTTTTAAAAGTTTAGTCGTTTTCCATTAGAGGCTATTTCTGATTCGTCCTATGATAGCCATAATGACCTCTGAATAAGTTAGCACGAAGAAGAAAAAACACAGACCGATGAAACGAAAGGAGGGAGAAGAAGATGTAACAACTACATTAAAAATAACGTTAGCGTAATTGTCCTGGTTTGACCTAAAGGGAGCAACATTTGAAACTTTTTCGCTTAGGGGCATCTTTTCTTTCGGTTAAAATCCAATGGACTTGGACATCGCCTTTTCTTTCGGTTTAACAGTGAAACTTATGGAGGCAGAGCTGTGGGTGGTATTATTGAAGGGTTGCAACTGTGTTGGGAGATGGGTTTAAAAGAGTGAAAGTTACTCTCTGGTCATTATTACTGTCATTATTACGGGAGTAGATCCTCTCAGCGGCTTTATTTCTCAGAATCCCTCATAAGCTCAAAATCCTGTCCGTTGACATAATCAAAAGGCTCACAATGCAGCACATCAAGACACTATTATGAAACGAATCTGGACCGTTTATGTTAAGTAAATCGGGACCGTCCAATTTTAGAATCTTCAAAACCAGTTCAGAACGCCTCAAATGCCAACAGAGCATCGACCTCCGGCAACTTCAGGGCTGATTGAACAGAGCTACAAATCCAAACATGTTCAGATGAAAATATTTCAATTTTTCATAGAAGATGAAATCATTTCATTTTCTTTTCATAGTCAATTTCACAAAAATCTCAATTATAGGAATGGATTTTTTTCAACTTGAACAGAAAAGAAAGCAGAATCGAACCCGCTGGCCAAGTTTTTCAAACATGAAAATTTCTTTTGTTGTTCCCTTTTCTTTTCAAAAATAAACCTAAAGCTCACTCGTAATCACAAAAATGGTTTTGCGGATGATACTTTCATCTGGGCATCCATTTGCTTTGATTCCACTGATCAAGTTTAGCAGTAGCAGCACCATAATATTTTATTGCAAAATGAAATGCTGCAGATCATTGTACTTTCATGAACCCTAGGCTTGGGAATCATTAGCATGAGGAAGAGAGGGATGGAGAAGAAGGGCAAGGATACATAGAAGAGAAAGAGGCCCTTAAAAATCACTAAATATGTATTATTTTTCTTTTAGTAAATGAATATGAAGAGGGAGGAGCACATATTTACCATTTTGGCATCAGAAGATTGATATCCTATATTTGGTATCAGAAGATTAGTATCAGAGGTTTGGTATCAGATGTTACTCACCTCCCTCTCTCCCTCGCCATATCTGAATCTTTTAACTTATATCGTAAGTGCAACATCACTCTCCTTCTCACTCTCTAGGTTCCTAAGCCTATACCCTATGTGCGCCATCACTCTCCTCATTCCCTCTTCCTATCTTTTATCACTTACATTTTTTCGCAAGGGGAGGCTCCGAAGGCATCAATGTCTCTACTTGGAACAGGAGGAGGCCATTGACATTGCACTTAAATAGTACCTGAATGCAGCAGTAATATTTTTTTTGTCTACTTCTTTACATCTCTTATTGTTCTTAGTATTTAAGGGCCTCGTCAATGGCCTTCTCCCATTCCGTACCAAACTTGATCTCTGCCAAGTATCTATGATAGTCTCATAGCATCCTCTGATAGATAACCTTTGACTCTGAAGTATTAGCAGAGCCGATTAAATAAATTTTCAAAAGCTTTATCATATTTCGACACTCTTAGTCAACTGAGACCGAACCCATAATTGGTATATGTTGGACAGAGCACGATTGGTACCCTCCCCCTCCACAGAGAAAGACCTCTAGGGGGCTTGGAGGGATTCCTCCATGTTTATGTGAGTGATGGAAAGGAGATTAAGCTCTACATGGGTGAGAATTACTTACCCTTCTTAATTTCACATAAAACCCAAACCTTCTGAGAAAAAATAATTTAAATTAACAATAGGAAGTTGAAGAAAACTTACCAATGAAATTGTGCGGTACGTTGCGGAAGAAAGGGAGGGGAGGAGGTAAATTGCCTTTTTGGGTTCCTGCCTAAAATTTAAAAGGAATAAGAGGGTAAATTTTGGGTTTCTCCCATCCAAAATTGTAATTTACCCTCTCCCCTCAAACCAAACACACCCTGAATGTTTCAACATTTTCCAGGACAGGCAGTAGGAACAAACCAAGTTTTTTGCTTAAGTTTAGGCACAAGCAAAATGGTATCAGAGGTTTGATATCAAAGGTCTGGTATCAGAAGATTGGTATAAGAGGTTTGGAATCAGAAGATTGGTATCAGACATCACTCACTTCCCTATCTTTTTATGCCTTGCATTTTTTGCAAGGGGAGGCTCCGGAGGCATCAATGTCTCCACTTGGCTAAGATGGTGGAAAAGGTAGCATGACATGATAAGGTTGATTATTTTATGCAAATATTGGTCCGAGCTGTATGGAGGAACTTCTCTTTTACAGGGAAAGGTGCCCTTATGAAGTGAGTGGCACAATAGTGCTTATGAAGTCTTTCCAAGAGAATCTTAAGACTTGGGAGTCTGACGCCTCGGTAACTTGCCAATGAACTCAGGCTTGGTTATTTTTGGACCTAATCAAATAATTCCAATCAACTAAACAATTTTGGACATTATGCAAGAGGAGATACAAGATAGGCCATGGCAACCCATTTCTTCATCACTTCTAAATAAGCAAAGGGTTAAGATAATATCCCATTATATATTATTTAACATGGCACTATGTATTATAGGACTTTATATTTTAAGATCAAACTTATTTTACTGAGCTATTTGTTTATTTGAATGATATCCAACACTCTTGTTACTTTTGGAGTCAACTAGATATACATTCTAATTAATTTAATCTTTGGTATCAGAAAATTGGTATCAAAAGTTTGGTATAAGAGGTTTAGTATAAGAGTCAGCATAATTCAAATACGGCTTCCATTTAAAGTACTCTCTCTATCTTTCATAAAAAAAATATCCTAAAAAGGGATCAATATCTCTACCTTATGCAAAAACTAGTATGGTTTACAATATAAATCCATCCCATTGTTGATCACGTCCTACCACTCTATTCATATTTTTATAACTCACCTTAAGCCTCACTCCCCCTCGTTATGACTTGCTTCTTCCACGGAAAATAAATATGAGGAAAGAGGAGCACATATTTCCTATCTTTGGTATCAGAAGATTGATATAAGAGGTTTGGTATAGAAAGATTGGTATCATAGAGCTGGTATCAGAGCAACATGTTTTTAATACTGCTTCTATCAAAAGATTCAATGACGAACATATTTTAAGAGGAGGTAATAATGCATCTTTGGATTGAAGTGTGGATCAAATTCAGCCTAGTGAATAACAAAGTTTTTACATATAAAGCATCAAACAAACACCAACCCTAAAACAAAGTACAATAACTAATAATGTAAATGTGAACTTTATTTTCTTTCTTCTTATTGAATTAGGCTCAATTTGGGTTCTTCTTATCCCTACGACTCATTGTCTTTAGCAAGTGGTTCTCTTCTAAATCAAGATGGTTGGTTCTTTGTACATAAGGTTTGGTATCAAATGATTGGTATCAGAAGATTAGTACTATATGTTTGGCATTAGAACCACCCCAGGTTCAAATACCATTTTCCATTACAATGTAGGTATGTAAATTAGATAAAAATACTTCTGATCAGATAACATTCTAATTAACTTAACATTTTATATCAAAAAATTGGTATCAGAACCAAAAAATGGGTTTGAATGTCTCTCTACCTTGTTAAGTTGGTAGAGAAGGCAAAAAGATGTGATGATTATATTTACTTCTAAGATAATAAACCTCTAAGCTTGATAATACATAAAATAGAGAAAAACAACTGAAAATACATAAAATAGAGAAAAATACTTAATAGTAAAAACTTCCTGCACTTTATATTATCAATGATTTGCCCTCCAGAGATTAGAAAAACTCATTATCTTGCACTTCTCAATATCTAGGCGATCAAACTTCTGGCCAGCAAGCCTAATGCCTCCCTCTAAAAGTTTTCCCATTGCCTTGAGCTTGTGTAAAATAAATTTTAATTTACTGCATAAGAAAATTCACAGAATGTAAGTTGTTATCACGTTGAATCAAATACAAACAAAGGATAATGCAATGGTGATGTTTCTAGATATGGGATTCAAGGAAAACAACTAAATATATGATTCCAAAGTAACAAAACTTGATTCATCAGAAAAAAATGGAAGATATGATTAGAATCTATAAGTATGACCAACAAAGAAAATCGCCGATTAAAAAAAGAAATAGAGAGAACATATATTAGAGTGCATTTATCTCATATAGCCTCTTTAGTCTAAGTTTGCATCAAGGAACTGAGGAAAACTCAAATTGCGATCAAGAATCCTCCTGGCCATTTTTCTATTCCTCTTATCCACTATTAACTCTACTAAAAAGAGATAAGCCCTAGCAACACAAGAGTGGATAACAGTAGCCAACGTGACCCAAATAAATGACAAAAAAGTGACACAAATGCTTGGCCAATATAACCTACAGTGGTAATTGATATCACAGTAAGGTAGAGAGAATCTAACTAACTTGGGCTCTCTACATACTGTATCACAATAAAAACAAAGACCACTAACAATGAGAAAACCAACTTGGTCCTAATTTTCACTCTACCCTTCCTCTTATCAACTATGTAGTTCTTACAGTACCTTGTCTTTGCTAACTTCAGAATGTAACCCTCTTGTATGTCAAGAAGATGGTTAACAATCCAACTTTGTAATATGCTTGTAAAGGTAACACCTAGCAATACATAAATAATATAAAACTTTGGTGGCGGTGTTATTTGGACAATGTCTCTATATCCTACTCTGTAGAGTGTCACTACACAGTGGTAAAATGCATTGACTTAAGGCCTGGTTTTAATTCCATTAAAATGATGGGAAGGGTGAATGTAAACATATATGCCCACTAATAAATAGAGAAGAACTATAATGAAAGCTAACCAAGTGTCAGAAATTTAACAACGATAAGGACCGGTGAGCTCATGGTCTCCATATTCATGAATGAAACCCATTGATGATGCTGTTACACTAGGAGGAACGAAACATGTTAAGTGTGGTAGTTCAGAAGAAGCTTCTCTTCTGGACATAATCGTAGGCCTTAGCACTTTAATTAAAGCGGAGGGAGATCTAGTAGTTGTGGAGCCGGAGATATGGTTGTCTGATCGGATCTCTAGCGGAGGCTCCTCGACCACAGTAGTGGGAACAAACCAAGTTTTGGCTTATGTGTGGGCACAAGCAAAATGGTATCGAAGGTTTGATATCAGAGGTTTAGTATCAGAGTGTCAAGTATTAGAAGATTGATAGAAGAGTTTTGGTAGCAAAAGATTGGTATCAGATGTTATTCACCTCCCTCTCTGTATCTTTTAGCTTATACCAACACATACTTCTACGTATGGTACGACAATGTGATATTTGAGATAGTCACAGTATTAACCCATACACGCTCCTACGATGTAGCGCTTATTATTTAAAGAACTTTACTCCCTGCCCCGACTTTCACTCTTATTCTCTTTGCATAAAACCCAGCATCCCTCTCCTCCTTCCTTTTCTTTAGATATGGCTTCCATTTTTTTGAAACGGGAGGATCGGGAGGCAACTAAGTCTCCACTTAACTAAGATGGCATAGAAGTTAGCAAGACACGAGGAGTCCATAAAAGAGACCTGCCTTACGCTTGAGGAGCTTAATCTCCTCACCATCACTCATAAGAGCGTATTATTGAAACCTTAACAATAACTACATATGTATTATTCTTCTTTTGGAAAATGAATGTGAAGAGTGAGGAGTACACATTTTCCACCTTGGTATAAGATTGATATCAGAGGTTTGGTATCAGAGGACTAATATCAAAGCAACATAGGGTCAAATATGACTCCCATCAAAAAATTAGCAATCGCTACATGAGTGAGGAGCACACATTTACTAAATTTAGTATTTGAAGATTGATTTTGAAGGGTTGATATCAGAGCAGCATGAGGTTGAATACCACTTCTATCAAAAGCTGAACAATCACTACATGAGTGGGGAGCATACATTTACCACATTTGGTATCAAAAGATTGATATAAGAAGTTTGGTATTATAAGATTGGTATCAAAGAAGTAGGGGTCAAATACCACTATCATTAAAAGGTTCCAGGACAAACATACTTGGATGTGGCAGTAATATTTTTTTGTCTACTTCTTTGCATCTCTTATTGTTCTTGGTATTTAAGGGCCTCGTCAATGGCCTCCTGCCGTTCCGCACCAAACTTGATCTCTGCCAAGTATCTATGGTAGTCTCCTAGCATCCTCTGATAGATAACCTTTGACTCTGAAGTATTAGCAGAGCCGATCAAATAAATTTTCAGAAGCTTTATCATATTTCGACACTCTTAGTCAACTGAGACCGAACCCACGATTATATGTTGGACAGAGCACAATTGGTACCCTCCCCCTCCACAGAGAAAGGCCTCCAGGGGGCTTGGAGGGATTCCATCACGTTTATGTGAGTGATAGAAAGGAGATTAAGCTCCACATGGGTGAGAGTTACTCACCCTTCTTAATTTCACCTAAAACCCAAACCTTCTGAGAAAAAAGAATTTAAATTAACAATAGGAAGCCGAAGAAAACTTACCAGTGAAATTGTGCGATACATTGCAGAAGAAAGGGAGGGGATAAAGCTTGTGGAGTTTAATCTACTCCCATTCGCTTATACTTAAGAGTCAAAGGTCATCTGTATGAGGATGCCAAGGGACTATCGGAGATACTTCGCAGAGGTCAAGGATCATATGGAACAGGAGAACATTGGCATTACCCTCAAATATTACCTGAACGCGACGCTAATATTCTTGGTTTTTGCTTATTTGCCTTACTTCCTATTCTCAATAAGTTTGTTGCAGTCACCCATAATGGGTTTCCTTCTGTCAGCCATAACTTTAATTACTCTAGCACTTCTATTTCTTTCATATCATGCTGATAATTTGGAACTCCTAGGTAATCATTAATGATGATG
The DNA here is from genome assembly GCA_963210345.1 of Inga oerstediana. Classification (NCBI taxonomy): domain Eukaryota; kingdom Viridiplantae; phylum Streptophyta; class Magnoliopsida; order Fabales; family Fabaceae; genus Inga; species Inga oerstediana. The sequence continues at coordinate 16,980,280 of OY723400.1, forward strand.
ATCTAATTGGTCCCTTTAATCATGTTAGGTTGGGGTTAGCCTGAGGGTGTGTTTGGTTTGAGGGGAGGGGAGGAGGTAAATTGCCTTTTTGGGTTTCTGTCTAAAATTTAAAAGGAATAAGAGGGTAAATTTTGGGTTTCTCCCATCCAAAATTATAATTTACCCTCTCCCCTCAAACCAAACAACCCTGAATGTTTCAGCATTTTTTAGGATAGGCAGTAGGAACAAACCAAGTTTTTTGCTTAAGTTTAGGGCAAAATGGTATCAGAGGTTTGATATCAAAGGTTTGGTATCAGAAGATTGGTATAAGAGGTTTGGAATCAAAAGATTGGTATCAGACATCACTCACTTCCCTATCTTTTATGCCTTGCATTTTTTGCAAGTGGAGGCTCCGGAGGCATCAATGTCTCCACTTGGTTAAGAAGGTGGAGAAGGTAGCATGACAAGATAAGGTTGATTATTTTATGTAAATATTGGTCCGAGCTGTATGGAGGGCCTTCTCTTTTACAGGGAAAGGTGCCCTTTGTGCTATGTCCAACATATATCGATAGCAAGTTCAGTCTCAGCTCACGAAGTAGTGCAGCAATATGATAAAGCTTGTGGAGTTAAATCTCCTCCCCTTCACTTATACTCTCATCAAAGGTCGTCTCTCAAAGGATGCCAAGAGACTATTGCAGATTCTTGGCAAAAGTCAATGCTAGTAAGGAATGGGAGGAGGCCATTGTCATTACCTCAATATTACTTGAACATGCCAATAATATTCTTTTTGTTTGCTTCTTTGTCTCATTTACCGTTCTTAGCATGTTTGTTGCAATCACATGATAGACTTCTTTCCTTTTGCCATAACTTTTAATTACTCTAGCACTACTATTTCTTTTAATCACATGATAATTGCTCCCTCTAATCGCGTTAGGTTGGGGCTAGCCTGAATGTTTCAGCATGATAACAAGTGGCTTAAATCGTTTATCGGAATGTTCTAAAACCTTATGTAATTTAGTTGAATATTTTTTTTTTAAAAAAAGTGAATTGCATATCATGTGCTTAACTTGTTTCTTGATAAAAATCATATTATCGAGATTTAAAAAGTAAAAATTATCAATGCTGTTTTTTTTCCTTGAAACCAGAATTATCACTGTAATGTTTCACATTACTTTCTTATATAAAACTATAAAATTGTGAAAATAACCAAATGCTGATACATATTACCAAAAATATAATCATCATGGTATTTGTTTGGAATAGCGATTTGAGCCTTCAAAAGCAGCTTTTCATTTGTGATTTACGTGAATAAGCACTTTTCAAATCCCAAAAGTGATCCAAAACAAGCACACTGAAAATTATATATATATATATATATATCTCTCTCTCTAAAAAAGCTTAAGTTGGTCATGTTTTTGGCAATATAAAACATCAAGCGATGTAGAATCTTCTGGAAAAGAAGTAGAGAAAGACTGAAGCGAACACATAATAAGGTTATTGAGAGGGATCTTTTTAATTAATAATTTATCTAAATATTTTGTTTTCGATAAAAGTATCGTGTGATCCATATAGCTAATTGCACCTTGTGGGATAAAATTTTGTTGTTTTATTGTTTCCATTCAATTGTCAGGAAAATGAATACTACCTCTCCTCTATAATATGAAATCTATTTAATTAATTTGAGTAAATTAAAAAAATTAGTTTGATTAGTTATTTAATAAAAATGTATGCTCGTTTCCAAAAATACTCTCTTCACTCATTTGCTATATTGAAACTAGCCATTGACCCCTTGATTATAGCTCCCGCAAAATGGCGACCCACACACACCATTATTCAATCAAAGAATAATGAAAAAATAAATGATTTTTTTGTTATTTATCAATTCAATTCAATTAATTAATTAGAATTAATGCGTGATTTTAAAATTTAAATTAGTTTAAATTATTTTTAAATAAATCTGGATTATTCTATGAAATAATAAGAAAGTTATAAGATTTTTTTGGGTAAAATGATCAATTTTATATAAACAAAGGAGAATTCTAAGTTGTAATTTAATTAGGGTTAGATTGCCCCGGAAGTTGTTACCAATGAGAAATTTTGGCTCCAAAGTTTTTTAGGAGGCAATTTTGCCTTGAAAATGTCAAAAATTGAGCAATTTTACCCTGGATGTTATCTTAGTTAATTTTTACCATTAGTTGACCAAATATGTTAAGTTAATAGTCCATATATCATCCGCGTTATTTTTGTTAAGGTACAAATTCGCCGCAGAAGTTCATGTGTCATCTACTTCAATTTTTTGAAAGTTAGATTTAAAACTTTCAGGTCAAATCTGTACCTTAACAAAAATGATACGGATGATATAAGGACTATCTTGATTAACTAAGGATTAAAATTAACTAGGATAACAGCTATAGCAAAATTACTACCTTTTTGACACTTTCAAAACAAAATTACCCCCATAACCCAATTATATTTGTATCTCAAGTGGCTAGATCACTTCAGTTTGAAATCTTTTAAGAATTGTGTGGTTTTCAAAAAAAAAAAAAAAAAGTTTCTATTAGAAGCACTAAATGGCTTTAAGTATATTATAATTGACTACTGCTGATGTCACCTGGATGAATGGCTATGATACATTTGCTTCTCTCAGTTATATTTGCCATTTTCAATTTAAAACTCCATGCTTTATTACCTACAGGACTAGCCATGTGGATTTAATTTTCTTGGGAAAATTTCACTTACCCCTCGTAGAAGATATTTTATTTCAATCAACCTAAAAAATATTGAAATTTTATTATCCTCTTGGGTCAAAATGAAATTTTGTTTTGTGAATGAAAATTCAATGATACTCTGACTCACATTCAAGTTCAATTAGAATCAAGAATGATTTGAGATATTAAGGGTGATGAGGAGACCTGGCGTTTAAGAGTGGAGGAAGTCTGACTGATTTTTTCCTTTTTTTAATTTATAATAATAGTGTTTGTTTGGAATAGTGATTAGATCCATCAAAAGTAATTTTTTAATCGTGATTTATGATATACGGATAAATATATAAGAGGAATTTTGTTTTGATTTACTTGAATATGCACTTTTGGGATCCGAATCGTGATCCCAAACAAGCTTATAGTTATTTATGAACAAAACTTAATAATATTACTTTACTAAACTTTCATAAAACAACCTAGAAATAGCAAGTCTAACTATTGGTGGAGGAAGGTGGGGCCAAAGGAGCCACCAACTCAAACATATTAATTTTTTAAACAATATAAAGGGTTATATATATTTTCTGCCCTCAAAATATATTTGTGTATGATTAACCTATTAAAATTCCTAACATGAAATTATTGACTCCAAGGAATTTGAAAGGTTCTATATGAAAAGAAAATATTCATTTTGATTTTTTATTAACGTTTTTTTCTTGTTTTTTCTTGACTGTCTATTTAGCTTAAATCAATATAATCATCAATATCATCACCAATATTATTTCTGTAGCAAATCGCCAAATCTCTATAAATCAAGCAGTTATCATAAATTAAGGATAAATTAAGGAGTTATCATCATAATTTGAAATTATTTAGTTTTTGAACTATTTCATATTATTTCTCAAATAAATTGCTAAATATGAATTTGAACAAGTTAATAATACTAATATATTTGGTCATATATACACATATATATAAGTTTAGGTTGGTTTTTGGCAATATATATATATATATATATATATATATATATATATATATATTCATGGTTTTCTTGTTTCCATTCAATAGGGAAAAAAATAAAAAGAAATGATTGTCACATAACACAATACATCAACATCTTAAACTCTATTGGCTCTACACTATAATTATTTTTTTGGTTCACCTGCATAATTCAAACTAAAATACAAATATCTTTAATATTTTAGTTATACCATCTCAACTACTACATATAAGTCCCAGTTGACTTTTTTTAAGAGATTAAGAAAGTTAAATAAGTTAGTTAATCATATAATATATTATGTATAATTAAATTATATATTAATTTATAACTCAGGCAAATTGGTTTGACCATAAAAATGATAATTAAAAATATATTAAAATATTTTGATTAGATTTTTTAATCTCTTAAAAAAATCAACTGATCTTATATTTAAGATTAAGATCATGAATTCTATTCTCAGTTTGCAGTAGGCTGCTTTCCATTATTTTGACAAAAAAGATGGATGAAAACTATGACTTGACTTGACGTGGAGAAAGAGATTTAATAGTTAAGGTCAATGAACGTCTTTACTGTTGAATTAATTTAAATTTCATATTATATAAAAATATTAATATAATATAAATCTCAATTATTAAAACTTAATCTAAGAGAGAGACATTTAACAAAAAGAAATGGGGACATTCTTTCCTTTCATGCGGTCTAGACTATAGAGTAGCTCTCCTATTATTATAGCTTGCTGGTGGTAAATAAATAATGGATAATTTTGTCTATATAATAATTGAATTTATTAATTTTAAATTATAATTCAGGGGTTAGAATTATTTTAAAAATCCTGAGTTTTTTTAAATAGTATATGATAATAAAACAATATATATATATATATATATAAATATAAATATATATGTATTCATTTTACTTTCTCGCCCTTTATTTTCTGTAATTCTGCAAAATAACGCAAATACTCAGAATTCATGACAGCAGAAATATCGAATCCGAACAAAACCGAGAGTAGGGCTGGAAATAGATTAGGTTAAGTTAGGCTTTGCTTAAATAGGTTTGGGCCTACAACAGAGATTCAAAGCCTGAGTCTAGACCTAAGCCTGTATGTAGGCTTTTTTTTAGGCATGAGTTTGAGCCTTCAAAAGGCCTAAGAAGGCCTGAAGCCTGTTTAAAGGCCTACTTAAATAATATAGGCTTTTAAATAACCTTTAAAGCTTATGCCTCTAAATTCATTTATAACCCTTTATAGTTATATACAATAATACATTATGTTTTAAAAGTCTAATATCCATTCTCATAGTAATATTAGGATTTAGTAAGGAAAAGAAAAGAATGTCTAATGACAACAATTGTCCGAGTAAATAGGAATAAAAAAAACTAATCATTTGTTGACTAATAAGATATATTTTCTAAAATTAACTAAGCATAACAAATAACATGTAAAACTAGATTTTATTTCTTTTACCTTTCCCACTTAAATTGGGACAAACTCATCTTACTTATATTATAACATTTCATTTGACACTAAAATAAACTCATAACAATTATCATGCTTCAATGGAGGATGCAAATTAGGGGAGAGTGAGTGAGTTAGTGTTGTCATGTCGAGCAATCAAAGAGAAGAAAGTCAAGGGTGAATGATTTATACAAAAATAATGGTTTAGTGTAATGACAATGAGATTTGAAATTTAGAATTAAGGTTAAGTTGGTAATTTTATAAATAATTTATAAAATTATTTAGATTATATTATATATACTTATGTAATAGTATACATTAAAAAAAAAAAAGCTAAATAGGCCAGGCCTGTAGGCTTATAGGCTAGGCCTTATGAAAATAGGCTTGGCCTGTTTATCTAAATAGGCCTAGCAATATTCTTGAGCCTGAGCCTGACCTATTTACTAAATAGGCTAGGCTATGTTTTATGTAGGCTAGACCGTAGGCTCCTGGCCTATTTTCATCCCTAGTCGGGAGAGAATATAAACTTAGGGCACATTTGGTATGATGGAATTGGGGCGTGTGGAATTGGAATTGGATCTCAATTTCATATCTAAGTTTGTTTAGTACAATGGAGTTAGAATTGTTTTCAATTTCATGTGGAAGCCAAATCTCCCCGATTCTATCAAACTGGCTTCCACCCAAAAAGCACAGATTTACAACTCCATGTACCTAGTTCCGACCTTACCCTCTCTGTATTTTCTATCATCACCGTCATGCTCGACCACCCTTCAAGTTGCTTGCGTTCCCTTTGCCTTTCACATCACCGCCGCTCAAGCACAACTCACCCCTAGGGCCAAACCGCCATTAGTTAGTACGGTGCAAATCCTCCTTCAAAGACCTCCACCGCCGGCAAATTGCAGACGACGGCAAGGACGAGTGGCAAGGATTCTTTTGGAATGAAAAACACCCACCATAAAGCTTGTGATTTTTGATATGGAATCTTGAGCTTTAGATATGCAAATCTGGGTTGTGGGAGCACCAGATGAAGAAGGAGAGGAAAAAGGGGAGGGAGGAGAGAGAACGATGATTCTGGGAAGTGTTTTTTTCAAAGATGAAGATGGATGTTCAGTTTTTTTTATTTTATTGATGGGATGTGCAGTTTTGGGAAGGTGCTTTTTTTATTTAGGAGGGTATTTTGGTATGTTGATGTAAAAATTAAGTCTCATTTTCATGTCATACCAAATATACTTTTAAAGCTCATTTTCATCTCCATATCCATTTTCATTTCCATTTCTATCTCCATCAAAATCAATTCTATCATATCAAACGAACCTCAGTGGCTGCTTTCCATTATGTTGAGACAATGCAACCAGGAATTCATAGAGTTAACTGTTAGGAGAAGGATGAAAGCTATGACTTGACTTGGAGAGGGACATTTAATTGTGAAGGGGTATCTGTAATCATATCGTATACTATCGCCATTATTATTTACTATTACCCTGCACACTTCATTATGAATAACAGACTCACCTTAATATCAACATGACATGGAATATTGGGAGTATGTGTGAAAAGAGAGGGCACGTTATTCAGATTCAAACCATGGTTTCAAACCATGGTTTGCGAAATCCGAGACAAAACTCCTCTCACACACTTACCTCGTAAATCGTAAAAGCTATTAAAAAAAGCTAATTCAAACACACATTTGATCTATTTGATTTTTTTAAATTGATTAAAGAAATTAAAGAAATTATTTTAAAATATTTAAATTTATCATTTTTACATCAAACTAATTTAAACTAATTTGTGTGACTCATAAAATAATTTATAATATAATAATATATAACATATGCTATGCTATAATTAAATTATTTATTTAGCTTCCTTAATCCCAAAAAAAAAATCAACTGAGCCTTATATTAAGTAAGAGATGGAGTATAAAATTGAATTCAAAGTTTGAGCATATAAAAAAGATATCAAGTGTTGCGTCCTTTTTAGTAAGCTAGCCACAAGTGTTGCGTATTTTTTTTTAAAGTTTCCTCACCTCCTTGAAAATTAATTAAAAAAGATATCAAAATGACAATAAAGAATTAAACAATAAAGACAATTGGAAATTGGAAATGCATCAAAACAGAGATAAAGATGTGACACTAAAAACATCCGGCACTTTGTATTATCAATGATTTGAGCTCATGGGATTAGCAATATCCAGACTGTCAAACTTCCGGTCAACAAGGGTTATCAAACTTCCAACCAACAAGCCTCATATCTTCCTCCGAAAGTTTTCTCATCTCCTTGAGCTTGTGTAAAATAAATTCAGATTTACTACATAAAAGAAAATCACAGGATGTGAGTTGTCATCTCATTAGATCAAATAGTGCAATTGTGATATTTCTAGATATGGGATTTAAAGAAAACAATTGAATATATGATTTAAAAGATACAAAACCTATCAAAAAAATTGAAAGATATAATCAGAATCTGAGTATGACCAACAAAAAAAATAACCGTGTAAAAATAGAAATAGAGAGAACAAATAGCAGAGTGTATTTACCTGACAGAGTCACTTTGGTCTAAGTCGGCATCAAGGATATGAGGAACACTCCTCAAAGTTGCGATAAAAAATCCTCCTGACCATTTCTCTAGCTAAACCGAGAAAAGCCCTAACAACCCCAAGAGTGGATAAAAACAGCCAAATTGACCTAAATAAATGACAAAAAATTGACTTAAATGCTTGGTTACCATAACCCACAGTGATAATATCACAGTAAGGTATAGAGAATCTACCCAACTTAGGCTAGGCTCTCTACATAGTGTATGAACAAAACACCCGCCACACGAAAAAGAAAGACCAATATTAATGACAAAACCACATTCATTTATCCTAATATTCACTCTACCCTCCCTCTCATCAACTACGTAAGAACTCTTACCATAACTCCTATTCGTTGATTTCAGAAAGTGACCCTCTTGCAAGTCAAAAAGATGGCTAAGCGTGACACCGAGTAATAAGCCTACGAAACCCACTCCAACGGAGTAATCAACGATGAAGCTGTTCTTGGCAAAGTCATGGTGATTCTCTCCCTCTATGACAGTGTCCAACGGTTGACGATGGTTACTCTGCATCTCCGTTGTGGAATGGGTTAGAAGAGAAGGAAACCATTCGCAGATATGACGGCTAAGATTATAATAAAACGGTCAAGATTTAATTTTTAAAGATGCTGAGAGTCGCTGAGAAAAGTTGCCGGTTAGAGGATCCAGACCCCGCCGGAGAAGGCGAAAGCTCTCAGGCGGCCACTGCGAATGATTTGAGAAACAAGCGTTTGGATTTATAGAACAAAGAGAGAGGGGAAAAGAGAGAGGACATAGTGATCTCTTAGTGGCTCGTTTAGTTTAGTCGTTTTCCACTGGGGCTATTTCTGATTCGTCCTTTTATAGCCATGATGACCTCTGAATAAGTTAGCACGAAGAAGAAAACACACGGACTGATGAAACAAAAGGAGGGAGAAGAAGATGCAACAACTACGAAAAATAACGTTAACGTACTTTCTTTCTTATGTGGATTTTTTACGGCCCCTCCAGCTCATCCATTAACATTTTTCAATGTAACAAATTGAATTTATTGTCCTTCTTTGACCGAAAAGGAGCGACTTTATAACCTTTTTCACCTAGGGACAACTTTTCTTTCGGTTAAAACCCAATGGATAATCTCCTTTTCTTTCGGTTTAACAGTGAAACTTATGGAGGCAGAGCTAGGGGTATTATTGAAGGGTTGCAACTGTGTTGGGAGATGGGTTTCAAACAGATGAAAGTTAAATGCTATGCTAAGCAAGTGGTTGAGAAATTAATGTGGGTAACATGGTAGCAGGATGTCATTTACTTTCGCAACAACGAATAAAACTCTTGTCAAAGATCGTGGCGGGTAATAGAGGAGCAGATAGACTCGTCCCTCTAGGCATGAATATATCAGCCATCACGGCACACATCTTGGACATTTCAACCAAAAAAAATAAGGGCTATTTTTGACAGCTTCCTGGTTTTTTTTTTTTTAATTTTTTTGCTAATCATATAGAGGCAATATTATTCGAGATACTGTTAGACGCTAAATATATATATATCTCTCTAAACTGAAATTCAAATATTAGTTTGTCATGTTGTGAGGAATTAGTTTCTTCCGCTAAACCCACCCGTTAATAGCCTTATTTTCTTCAAGGCTAATCATCTTAGAGCCTGATCAGCCTCACTCTTTGTCATGAAAGCAGACCTTAGTAATAAAAGAGAGTATCACAAATTACCTTACGCTTCCGCTTCCACTTCATATGCTATTTCAATTAAGGAGACTGACCTATCAATCATATTTTATTTATTTTTTAACATGCTACTATCATATTTTATTTGTACTGAGTTTGTTTTTAGTTTTGGCGCCTTTCAACAGAAGAATTAAAAGAGGGAACCTCAATTCAATTAATGAATCCTCATGTACTTATACATACATACATATATAAATATGAGACAAATGCTTAAACTTACCAATGATCACGGAGCCTTTCTAATTTGGAGATACATATATATATGTTCATGCCAGTCAAAAATAATAAGTTACGTACTTTAATTTATATTTCTGATAATGATCAAATTGAAATCGTTAATTTCAATCAGATAGTCCAACAACTTCTTTCGCTTCAATGGCCTTTGTTGTTCATGTCTTGTCGTCCAGGTCTATCATGTCTGTTGTTGGTCAACAAATAGTCTTCGAATTTAACGATTGATTTCATCATCGTGCCATCCCACCATTTATTGTTCCTAATTTGGTTTATTTTCTATTTATGATTAATGATGCGTATGTTCTCATAGATCTATAGTTGGAGAAGATGGGAAAACCAGGCCAACATAGCAGCTGAAGGAAATCTACCAAATACATGATGAGCAAATGAATCCCTACAATGACAGAAACCTTTATTCTGCATTAAATTTCTGTTTTAATTCTAAAGCTTTTTCCACTTTTCTGTTAATTAATTGTACTTTTTCTGGTTTGTGTTACACTAGTAAATTTGAGACCTTCCTCATAATACCACGCCAAAAGAAATTTAGTACTCTTTGGGGCTTCCCAGGTTCCATTGTGCATCCTTGAAGCAGATTAAGATCAAATTATGTCTTTCAAGAAATATATAGTTTTCTATATTATCATGCATTGCAAACCTTTTAAATTTGATCAATTAACATGATAACATTCTGGAGATAAGTTTTGACTTTTTTGAGGCATTCCCATCATACATCCTTGAAGAAGCAATTTAAGATCAAATTATCCTGGTCTTTGCTTCTTCTATCAATTTTATCAATAAGGAGTATAAATAGAACATTGTAGATTGGGTTAGGCAGTTTTGGTGGTTAGTCTGTTTACATTTATGAATAGCAAAATAAGATCATATCAAAATAGACTAAGCATGCAATGAAAGCATTGTCAACTACATCTTCTAACTGATGTCCAGACTTCGCTTTTAGGGTCTCTATAATATTATGGTACTTCATTGTGTCCTTAACATATATAAGATATATTTGGGAATTAATCTTCGGTATGAATATAAATCATAATTTTCATATTTGTCAATCTTTTCTTAATTTATCACTATTGATGCTCCCTCAACAATAATCAAAGATGAGAAGGAATATGGGAATTAAAAAAGATGATTAGTGTGTTTTAGAGAACACATCATATTAACTAAATTAACTAACTTTCCTAATCTAATCAAATTAGATAAATATGTCTTATATTAAAGATAGAAGGGAGTACTTGGTTGGAATGACCCATTTTCTATTCAAGTTACATGCACTATTGAACTATTATAGGCCTTTTTAAAGGATAATTGTTCCTACTTTACTTTACAAAAATACTGTCTTCTCTGTTAAGGGCCTTATTGAGCTCCTCTTTATTTCGTTTATTGGTTCATGCATGTCTTCTCCATATTGTATTGATAATTTGTTGATATATAAGTTAGTGCTTGGTCATTGCTTTATTTCAAGTACAGGAATTTCAAAAAATTTGACACAGGGAGTGAAGACTCAACTATCGCGCTTGATCAAGAATCAAAAATTATTCTTAGGCGCTCATGAATTGTTATTGAGGAATTTGTTTATTGATAGAATTTATTTTAGAATTAAAAAAATTATAAGACAATGTTTTGCATAGGAAGTGATCAAATGATATTGATATCTTCCAAATTGTATGATGTTTATCTACAATCAACGTATTGGGTTTCAAATTTTGTAAATATAATTTTGTTAATTCTCTTGTTATTATTCAATGATAATATTGTATATTCATAATAAATATTAATGGTAAAACAATAAAAATAATGATTGAAAATAACTATATAAATGAAGAGTAAAATACTCGAACATCCCTTGTGTTTTACCTTAATTACATGGATCTTCCATTTATTTTGAAAACATACACTTAAATCCAAACCGTAAACTTCATTAAGGATTTTTATTTTTTTTAATTAAAATTTATATTAAAATAAATTTTATTTACTAATTTATCCTTCATCGTTACTAATTTCCTAATTTTGACTAAAATTGTTTAAGAAAATTAAGAGTTCTTTTTCTTTTTCTTAACTTATTTTTTACTTTTGTAAATAGTTATATGTTAAAATTTTTTCATATTAAGATAAATACTTAATTAATTTAATTAATATAGACATAGAAAACTTAATTAAAAATATGATTAATCCAATTAATAGATGCATACTAAAATAAACATGTTTATAAATATTTCTGCAAAAATTATATTTAAAAAATTAAAATTTAAAATTAATATAAGTCATATATTATATCAAATTTATATTATTAATAACATATTGTAAATAAAACATATTTCTTTCTTTTTCTTTTTACCTTTCATTTGACAGGCATATTTTTTAGTCATTTAATAGAATACCAAATAAGTAAGTTTCAATAAATATGACAAAAATTTAAAATTTTATAATATAATAAAAATGAAAAAAATTTATAATATATTAGAAATTTTGAACACACATGTATTAGAATTATTTTTCATATAAAAATTTATTATTAGACAAATATAAATGTTTATTCATTTGTTGAAAAAGGGATATTTTAGTCAAAGTAAATGTTTAATAGTCAAACTTAACTGTCAACTAACAGTTAGGTGGATGGGAATGGAATATCAAATATGTAAGGGAGGTTTATGTAACTTGCATTTTAATTTCAAGGGAGGTCTATATACATTTTCAAAATAGAGGGGATATTTATGTAATTTAGGTAAAACATAAGGGTAATCAATGTATTTTACTCTAAAATTAATTGTAAAACAATAAAAAGAATGATTGAAAATAACTATATAAAATTAAATAAGATTATTGTATTTGACATTTTGCTTAAAGGTTAATTTTGTCCTAAAAGTTTTACCAAGGGGCAACTTTGCCTTGGAGAACCCAGACTCCGCCGATGAAGGTGAGGCTCTCAGGCGGCCACTGCGAATGTTTTGAGAAACAAGCATTTGGATTTATAAAACAAAGAAAGAGGGAAAGAGAGAGAACATAGTGATCTCTGAGAAGCCCTTGAGTTTAATCGTTTTCCAATGGGGCTATTTCTGATTCATCCACTTATAGTGCTAGTTTGGAATAGCTTATTTTTTAGCAATAAGTGCTTATAAATCGTGATTCACGATATACAAGATAAGAATGTGAGAAAAGTTTTATCTCGGCTTGCATAATAAAAACTTATTATTTAAAAATAAGTGACACAGATTCGACCCATTATGTGGATTTTTTTATTGTCCCCAGCTTATCCATTAACATTTTTCAATGTAATAAATTGAATTTATTGTCCTTCTATGACCGAAGGGGGGCAACTTTTTAACCTTTACACCTGGGGACAACTTTTCTTTTGGTTAAAACCCAACGGACATCTCTTTTTCTTTTTCTTTTTCTTTTTTTTGCCATCATCTCCTTTTCATTCGGTTTAACATTGAAACTTATGAAGCAGAGCTAGGGGAACTATTAAAGGGTTGCAACTGTGGTTGGGGATGGGTTTAACTGATGAAAGTTAAATGCTATGCTAAACAAGTGGTTGAAGAAATCAATGTGGGTAATATGGTAGCAGGATGTCATTTACTTTCTGATAATGATCAAATTGAAACCATTAATTTTTTTGAAACCATTAATTTTAATCAGATAGTCCAACAACTTTTGCATACTTCTTTTGCTTCAATGTGTCAACACCCGTTTCCATTCGATATTCGAGACTAATAGAGACCAAGTTTCACAGGCATACAGAAAAATACATATATACTAATAAAAGTATTCGTTTACAATCCAGAGTCGTCCATAGACAAAATATAGAATGCGACTGTATTTCTTATATTTACAGGATATCCCAAAAGTATTCTAAGCATAAGCTAACTATAACCATGAACTTTGACTTTTGTTTCGAGACACGTGCCAATCACTTCCCTATGTTATATAAAATGCGAGATATAAATATGATATGCACCATGTATGCACCAATTAATGAACAATATAAACACATCAATTGATTTGTTTGTTGTTTGGCATCATTAAATATACTCCACATTGCAATCATGCTGCGTCATTATGTTAATTATGCAGGTTGCAACTTTTATTGACTTGAATACGTAATGAGTTCTAGTTACTATATACTCCTTTGTGTGATTTTGTAAAATGTGAATTGACATTATTTTCTACTTCATTTTTTTTAATAAGAGTTCAACTGCCATGTCAGCCTATATGGATTTTCAAAGCTGTTTAAGGTTTTGATATGCTTTTTGACCTTTTAGCATGATTTTTAAGGTTTACACTTCCATGTAAGTGTATTATTCCAAGTGGTACCTTATTATGCTTTGTTATTTTAAAAACCTCATGCAGTCAAAAGAAACGTTTTAAAGACATTTCTCTTTAAGAGGTTTGTAACCTAATGGTATGATAGCTCTTTTCTAAGTGGGAGGTTGCAGGCCTGATCCCTACTTATAACATCAGGTCATTAGTGCCTGCCCTTTTAATTAAAAAAAATCAATTTCTCTTTTATGTTTAACAACGAAAGCAAAAAGAAAAACTTTCAAATCTAATACATTGCTATAATTCTTCTTAACAATATGGTGAGATTTGAAAGTATGTTTACATTTATACCACAAAGTGAAATGAATCTTTCGCTAGTCTAAATCATACATAATATGAAAATTTTTTTGCATGCATACTCGGTATTTAGGAAAATAGGCTTGTTGAGGTTAAGTTATATGAAATGCAAACCAATCTTTTACTCCCGGTAAATGGTTGAAGATTTTAAGATAGACTATTAAAAAACATGATTTAGGCATATGATATATCCCGATTTTATCATAATATTTAATATCATATTTAGGGATTTTATCATTAATTTTTGGGTTAAATAACATTTATTATGATTAAATTGAATTAAATATAAATGTGTGAAAATAAATCTTAAAAAGAGATATTTGTTATAATCTTGTAATTAATTTTTAAAATTTGAATTTTGAATAAAGATATTACAAGATATTGATCTGAATTGTAGGTCACATTGGAAAAGGAGGAGCTGAGGGACCAAAAAGTAAAGATTTTTAAGGACTGAAGCAGAAAATAAGATTCTATGTTTGGCTCCAAGAGAATTCTGACAGGAAAAGGGTACTTTTCTGTAATATTAGCTATCACTTTCAGGAGGAAAGATATCAGTAACAATTACAGAAAAGGACCCCGAAAGTAAACAATACCCGCTGGGTCCCAAAATACACACATCACCGCTGGAACTGATTCATTTGCTCTCAGCAGAAATTACAGAACAGAACCCCGAATTCGAGAATTGCCATTTTAGTCCCAATATCCGAAAACCAGCGCTCTTTACTTCTAAAACTGATTTTTTTTTCCAGATTCTCATTCAGAATCTTGAGGAAAATCAGATCTAAATATTTCATGGAAGATTATATCCCAAATTTAAAGGGATTTGACCTAGATTTCAAAGAGAAAAAGGGATTACTAAAAAGATTGGAAGGATAGAAGAGTGAGACGGCAGCCACACAAGCGAGAACCACAGACGCACATTAGAACCTGGAGGAGAAGCACGCGCACCAGAACGCAGCCACATACGAAAACAAGAGCGCAGCACCAGCGCAGACGCACCAGAACCAGAGAAGACGCGCACAGCCGCAGCAGACACAGACGAGAACGAGATACACCAGACGCAATGGAAAACGCTAGAGAAGGGGAACAAAGACCAAGCTTCACCAACCCTTTCATCTTCTTCTTCTTCCATTATCCCAATTCAATGGATTCTTGGTGCATTCAAAAAGTTGCAGCTGTGATGGACTCCATGAGAGGCTAAATTCCTTCTTGCTTCTTGGAGATAGAAGATTGGTTTGAGCTCCAGAGATACATTCAGGGGAGTTAATTGTTTTAATCTTTTTATTTAACTATGTAACGAATTTCCTGAGTTAGGATTTTATGTTATATGGTTAATTTACTGAGATTGCGAGTTGTTTATCTTAGTATTGATTGAACAATTGTGATTTAGATTGGTTTATGTGGTTTGAGATTTAAATTTTTATATTTCCTTTTGGTTTAATGTGGTTGTCTATTCTTTCATAGTTTGAATGAGTATTATGACTGCTTAAATCTTGTTTGGATATCTCAGTTGAGTGTTCATTGTATAGAGGAACAAGTTGCATGAATCCAATCCTAAATTGCACACTAAGTGGTATTTAATAGTGTATTAAGAGGTAATTATCTAGCTAGAGTTCTAGGGGTAATTACCAATTAATATACTAAACTTAGCGAGTTGTTAAGGTTTAATTTTTGACTTAGTGAGTAGTTTAACTCCCAATTCAATTTGAGCAAGGATAACCTATATTCCATTTTTCCAAGAAGCATTCATCATCAATTTGTTTAAATCACAATTTCATTAATTATTTCAACAATTTCTCAAAAATCCAAAAAAATAGTAGTTTAGGTTATTTTCCATTATTAAAAAGAAAAAAAAATCAATTTAAAACCCATCTAAATATTTTTTGTCACTTAGTTTAGATTAGGAATTAAATAAAAGGCTCCTCAAGAGAATACGACCCGAGTTGTGCCCTTCACTGCATAATTTGGTTTATTTTGATTTAACCTGAAGCGACTAAAGGCTTTGAATCAGCATATAATAGCTGTGAAGAAGTTGAAAAGCATGACAGATTATAAAGCTTGTTTGGATGAGCTTTTGAAAGGCTTATAAGTGTTTATGCACGTAAGTCAAGACAACACTCATATTACATAGTTATCTCGTATATTCTAAATTATGAATGAAAAACTGTTTTTAAAGACTTCAATCACTATTTCAAATGAGGACTATATGTGCAAGCAAGAGCAATCAAAAAAGTAAATATTTGTAATGTTCGATGAACCAAAATCGCCATATTGTAAGTCATACCATAGTTTCACCCAATACATTTGTTTCCAAAAGCATATTCTTTTGTGCAAACCAATATGGTTCATCTAAGTTTTGGGTACATTCAAAGGTAAAGATTTCCTGAGGAATCTTTCACCTTGATCATGTTATATTCAGTATTAGAGTTCATGTTGACCACATTAGAAGGAGGGCTAATCCAAATTCTGAGAAAAACTACTTTTTTTTTCTTTTTTTCTTTTCCCTTTTGTCGTACATGACTCTATAAGTTCTTATATCTTTTCAGTAAACAGCAATGTCTTTTTATGGTTATATTCTTTCTTTAAACTGTAAGAGTTTTTTGTTTCAATGGGGATTTATTCTTATGTTTGTAAGTTGTAAATTTGATCTATAAAAGAAGTTTCTTTTAAATATTTTTATTATCCTAAAAAATAGATTATAATTATTATCAACAACAAACTATTAATAATTTGTAATCTTATTCTCATCAAAATTAATTTGTAATCCTATTGCATGTAGAAAAAACTCACCAAAATAGCATGAAGTTTGAATATGACATCCATTTTATTTTTTTAATATGCATTAAATTCAACAGATTGTTATCTTTATTGGAATGTAAGCACATTTATGAGAGATGGCCTTTTTGTCCCAACGAAATAGTTCTTAAATTCCTTCATGAAATGTTAGTAAATTGTGTTATTAGTTGGTGTAAAACAGATTTAAAATATGCCAATATCATGTGGAAGTTTATTTATTGGTATTAGAATTTTTCACCATAGATGATATTCTGAGGCAGCCCACACAGGAAAAGGGTAAGATTAAGAAAATAAACAATAAAAGAAGTACATCAATATGACATAGTAGGACAGTAGAATATGCTATAATTAATACTTGAGATTTTTTTGAACAGTAATACAGTAGAGATTTATAGCCTTGTAAGAAATATTACTTAACATATCCTACTTCTGGTCCTAAATATAATACCCAGATGAATTTTTTTTTGGAGAAATTAAAGAAGTTAATTAAGTTACTTTAAAGCATTTATATTCATCATTTTTATCTAAATTAATTTGTATGACTTGTTAACTAATATATAATTTAATTAACTTATTTAACTTCCTTAACATCTCCAAAAAAATCAATTGGATCTTTTATTTAGAACCGAAAATAATATATAATAAGTGATGAATAATAATTATATGGGTAAAATAGATATACATATATTCCCTCTTGTCAATAATACGGAGCACTTAAAAAAATCTTTCTTTCATTGACCTGTATAATTTGTTTGGTGTTATTATTATTCCTGGTAAGCAAAGTACATATTAAGGAACCTTTTTCCATGCTCAAATAATTGTCTTTCAAATTTTTTGTCATAATTTGTTCCTTTCTCTGCCTATGCAATACTTTCTCATATAAAACTATAAAAGTGTGAAAATAACCGAGTGCTGATATATATTACCAAAAAACACACACATATAAGTTTAGGTTGGTCATGTTTTTGGCAATATAAAACATCAAGCAATATAGAATCTTCTGAAAAGGGCAGAGGAAGAATGAAACGAATGCATAATAAGGTTATTGAGCGTGATCGTTTTGTTAATAATTTATCTAAAGATTTAGTTTTTGATAAAAGCATCATGCGATCCATATAGCCAACTTCACTTGATAGGATAAGACTTTGTTATTTTATTGTGTCCATTCCATTGTTAAGAAAATAAATACTACCTGCCCTCCATAATATGAAATCTATTTAACTATTTTGAGTAAATTGATAAAATTACTTTATTTAGTAATTGTTAGAAATGTGTGTTAGTTTTCAAAAAATACTCTCTTAAATCACTTGCAACACAGAAAACTACCCCCTTGACCCTTAATGCAAACTCTCTTAACAAGAGTGCAACCAACAGGGATAATTCATTAAGAAAAAACAATTTCTATGGAAACAGAGTAGATTAAAATCATATATTTTATCAGCATTAAATCCAACCCCAACTAACTTCTATTTTAGGAATCCAAGTTAGTAATAACACTACTTACCTTTTTTCTTTTTTTTTTGGGGGGGTTGCCAACGGAATAGGACAATATACTGACGTTGAATTATTGACATTAATGTGCCATAAAAATTAAGAAAGTGCGTGGTTAAAATATAAGCTGTGTTAATTTTTTTTTTTCTAAATACAAATATCTTTATAGGAGACAATCCTACTCAAAAAAGTGTTAAGCACCACTCTTAGTAGAACATTGGTTCGTTATATTGTGAAACACTAACTTATTCCAATATACTTAACTCCGGTCAGTTATTAGTGCGGTTAACCTAACAGGAGATGAAATATTCAGGCAAGGATATAAGGAAATCGTGATTGCTTAGTTGTATCTTGTATTTTCTAATTATGATATGCTGTGTATTGGGATGCAGCAGTATGTGACAAAAGAAAAGAAAAGACGAAAGCAACAAAGAGACATTTGGAGGATAAGAATAAAGTGACTAGTGAGGACCAGAAAAAGCAAATCAAAACTGCCAAAAATGGGAGTAATAAGAATTAGGTACAGCAACCCCTTTGGTTCTTAATAAACCACGCACATTAATGCCTATAATGGATAAGTTGAATAAACCCAGTCAACAAATATTGACGGGCAGTCCATATATTATGACCCAAACCTAGGGTAACATATAACAAATAAGCCCAGCCCATTAAAAAAGGCCCAGTACCCGCATAGCCTAAACACATACTATATATGAAACATACTCAGTCCACCTGAACATATATATCAGTTAATTTTAATCATTAGTTGACCAAATATATTGAGTTGACAGTTCATATATCATCCACATTATTTTTATTAAAGTGCAAATTTACACCGAAAAGTTCATCTATCATCTAAATTTATCTTGGAAGTCTATTTGTCATCTATTTCACTTTTTAAAAGTTAGATTTAAAAATTTCAGGTTAAATTTTCATTTTAACAAAAATAACGTAGATGATATGTGGACTATGTTGATCAACTAACAGTCAAAATTAACTAGGATAACGGGCTAAGGCAAAATTGCTACCATTTTAACAAAATTACCTCTAAAACCCATTTCATTATGTTTTTTCTTTTTTGTTTACAAGAGGGCAAGCGAAAGCTTGAAATCAAAGGCAACACATAGGATGAAGAACCAGTGTCATACTTGATATCCTGCCTATCAAGCATGAACCAAGTTCTGCATCTTGGGTAAATCTCAGGTAACAAAACCATCAACAACTCACAGGAATGCGCACCTTTAGCTATAATATCAGCACATCCTAATTCTTCCCTATAAGCATGGAAAACTTGAACCTTCCAATCACCATATATAAGGTGGCGTGTGTCTTCAATCTCTTCCCAAAATAGATTATCTGAAGTAACAGTCCGTAACAAAGCGTTAAGAGCCTCCAGTGAATCTAAATAGACCTGGATATTATGAAGATTGAGATAATGACAAACCTCCAAGCCTGCTTTGATAGCAAGTATTTCTGCAGCAGCTACTGGGACAGTTCCAAGATTTTTCTGGAGCCCCATTATCCATACACCTATTGCATCTCGAACAAGTCCTCCAACAACATCTTGATTTTGGTCTTGAATTGACGCATCCAAATTGAGCCGAACATGGTCCCTGGTTGGCACCTTCCAGTTTGTATTCGTCAAGTAATTCCCAGCAAATACTGCATGCCTGAACCTTCCTGCTATTGAATCTTCCATTAAATGAAACAGCAGTTGATGTAAAATTCCATACGGGGTTAATGAGCATCCTTGGAATAGGTGACAACATCTTGCTTTCCACAGTAACCAACAGACATACGCAAAGATTTGCGTCCACGACCATTGTTGAAAGTGAGTCTTGCTTGGATTATAAGAACCATTCCATCGAAGCCAGCCTTGCAAATCACTTGAGAAAAACACAAAGTAATTGTTAGGTGTAAGCTTTCTCCACACATTTTTTGCTATCTCACAGTTTCTCAAAACATGTAATATTGTCTCCTCACATGGACAACCAAAAGGGCATTGTCCTGTATTTGTTAGGCCAATCTGAGCTCTGAAGGAGTTAGTCATTATTCTCTCATGAGTAACTTGCCAGACAAAAAACTTAACTTTTTCAGGCACTTGCTAGCACCAAAATCTCCATCCAGTCCGATTTAGGATGCTAGAGGCCGGTTTAAATAAGAAGTTGTAGTCTGCTTTCACCGAGAAGGTACCATTCGTAGAGTATCACCAAATAAATTTATCAGGTGAAGTCCTATTCGGTGTAGGAATTCTCAAAAGCTTCTGGATCACCCATTGAGGGAAATACTCTCTTCATCTATATATATCCCATCTACCATTTGCTTGAACAAAACCACTTTCCATCTCTTCCGCATTAATTTTATGTAGATTGGATGTAGCATATTCAAGAAGAGGTTTATCCAATGGGGCCCAAAGATCCCACCAAAATCGAGTGCCCACACCATATATTTTTGCCCACACCTTGAACAAATTTCTCCCAAACAGCCATAATTTCTTGCCATGTAAGAGAATTAAATTTTTTCTTTTCAACCGATGGTATAGCATTATTTCCACAATCGTATTTAGCACGAAGATATTGTACCCATAGAGCATCCGGCTTTGTGATGAGTCCCCAACACAACTTCATAATATAGGCTTGTTTTGTAGTTCCAAATTTTTAAGCCCCAATCCTCCCTCTTTTTTACTCTGCAGGATCTTATGCCAAGCTATAAGATGCAATTTCCTTGCTTTTTCATCCTGGCACCATAAGAAGTTCTTACTAATCTTCTCTATCTCCCTTAAAACTCCCTTGGGAAAAAGTGATGATTGCATTTGATATGAAGGAATAGCATATATAACTGCTTTGATAAGCACCGTACGACCTGCTATGCTCAAAAATTTACTTTTACACGAAGAAAGTCGGGCTTTCACCTTTGGCATAATATGCCCATAGGTATCCTTGGTAATTTTGAAGTGAATGAGTGGAACTCTTAAGTACTTACCTAGATCAGGAGTTACTTCAAGACCCAGCTTCTGACGAAGAGTAATTTCTCTATTAAAATGCACATTTTTTGAGAAATTTTTTTTTCAACTTACTGAGATTAACTTGATGACCTGAGGCTCAACAGAAGCGTTCCATAGTCTTTTTAAGAACATACATTTGTTTAGTAGAAGCTTCTGCAAAGAGCAATAAATCATCAACAAAGAAGAGATGAGTTAGAGACGGACAATGAGAAGTAAGCTTCAGTGGCTTCCAAACCCCCTTATCACACTCCATATTAATTAAGTGGGCTAATCTTTTCATACACAAGACAAATAAGTAGGGGCTTAAAGTATCTCCTTACCGTACACCCCTAGAAGGAGAAAACATGGGTCCTTCAGATCCATTCCATAAGACCTTCATTGAAGCTGAAGTAACACATGCCATGATGATTTGAATCAAGTTATTTTGCAACCCAATAAACCGCAGTGTCTCTTCAAGAAACCCCCAATCAAGTCTATCAAAAACCTTCTCCATATCTACTTTGACTGCTACATATATATCCCTTCCTACCAGGCTTTGTTCTCATAAAGTGGATAGCTTCTTGAGCAACAATAATATTGTCACAACTGGATCTGGTAGGTATGAAGCTGCACTGTTCAAGCCCAATCAAATAATGCATCACCTCTTTAAGTCTAGAAGCAAGCAACTTAGTGATTATCTTAAAACTCATGTTGCATAGTGAAATTGGTCTCATTTCCTTTAAACTTGAAGGAGCCTCCACCTTAGAAATAAGCACTATATTTGTTTGATTAATAGTGCCAATACTATAGCAGGGTTTTAGAAAGCCTCCTTAACTACCTCACAAATTTTTTCACCAACTTTACCCACTGTGTTTGTAAGAAATGTGCCTGTAGCCCATCTGATCCTAAAGCCTTAAAAGCACCCATCGAAAAAGCAACGTTTTTAATTTCTACACTTGTTACTTGATGTGGCTTCTCCATGTGAACTTGTTGTAACCGGGAAAAAGTATTAGGCCATTTAGTATCTTTAACCTATGTGGTATCTTGTGTATACAACTTCTTATAAAACTCAGTAGCCATTGCTCTCAGAGCCTCATCATCATCAACCCACAGCCCTTCATCATTTTGTAAGTAGAGATATCTCTTTTTTTCTCCTTTACACAGCTGTTGCATGAAAGAATCTCGTATTCTTGTCTCCCCATTGGAGCCATTTGCATCGAGATTTTTGAAACCTGAGAAGCTCCTCCTGTAACAATAACTTGTTATAATCATCCTAGAGCTTCTACTCCAATCTATAAAGTCCTTTTTTGACTCATTTCTCCTGCGTTGTTCTACCTTCCATCGTTCAGCATTTGTGAATCTCACTATAAAATAATTGTTAGGCAAATCAATTAATTCAAACTCTGTGATATGATCCCCCAAATTTTCACCAGATGGGCTTTAAGCATGTACAAGTTAAATCTCTTCCCTAACACAGTAATGACAAGTGAGAAATTCCATGGTTTGCACCACTCATTATATTCCTCTTGAGTGATAGGCACCACTGGATAAACCGCCATTAATCTTTTAACTTCCTCTAAAGGCTCAGGCATCTGCCAATATGGTTCTTTATCCTCCCAGAAGAGATCATCAGTTTCCATAAAGACCCCATCGTTAGCAACCCCATTAAAACCTATAAGGGATTACTTGTAAGATGGTACCTGCACATTGCCATGATGCCCTACAACAGCACGTACATGAACGCCATCGTCCTGATTAGCTCTATCCGTCTCTTGTAATTCACTCTCTTTCATTTTGATCATCCATTATCAGTAAAGGCACCTCTTCTATTTTTGTCTTCTTATTCCGACCATCTCCAGCAGAATCCGTAGTCCGGTCATGTGGAGATTTACGCTGACCTGTGTCTTCCATCACATAGGAGTTTGTGGCACACAACCCAAGAGAGAGAAAAATGACCAACCCGCACAATCCTAGTTTGGTTTTTTTTTTTTTATTTCATTATGTTTATCACTTCAGTTTGAAATCTTTTAAGAATGGTGTGGTTTTCCACAAAAAAAAAAAAAAGGTCCTATTAGAAGCACTTAATGGCTTTTAAGTATATTATGATTGACTGATGCTGATGTCACCCGGCCCCCTCTCTCATTTTACATAATACCATCATTATTACGTGGGATTGGGTTAAAGGAATGTGTCATGATCCTAGATTTTATTATAGGCCAGTGGAAAATATGGTTTGGGAAAGGAATGGGCCAAGAAACTAAAGAGGCCCAATAGGCATAGGAAGTTGAGTCTGGCACTTAACTTCTCCGTCTTCTACTATGAAATTCTCAAGAAACCTTGTAAAGCTTCTGGGATGGCTAAAGAGGTATAAAAAAAAATCTATCTTTTCTTTATTTCCCGTTTATGTTATGCTTGCTGAGCTTATTTTCATTTTTTATAGGCTCATGAAGAGGCAGAAGATGAGCTGGTTAAAACTTTTGGAAGAGGACCATATGAAGAAAGCTTCACAACAGTTTTGATGAAGCTTTTGAGAGACAATCTGAACACTTGGGAGTCTGAGGCCCCTGCAAGTTACTTCCTCTTCTCCTTAATATGTGACTTATTTGGGGAGTTGATGTTACTGCTAAGTATAAGACTTATTTATAATATTGGTCAACATTTTTCTAATTTACCTCTACTGATGCTCTATCAACAATAATCAATGAGGACAAAAAAGGGAGGAATTAAGGAAGATAATTAGGGAGTGTTTTAGAAACTACGTGTTATATTAAGTAACTTAACTAATTTCCTTAATTTAATTAAATTAGATAAATATGTTATGTATATAGATTGATGAATATATGTTTTATATTATATACAAGAGGGAGCACTACAAATTCGCTCTTTTGGACATTATCAAGCAATATGGTTGACTACACTATTCTGGTCATTTTATGCAGGAAATGATGGACCAGAGGCCATGGCGGCCCCTATTCTTCATCGGTTCTGAACGAACTAGCCATATTAGAAGCGTGCTAGATTTATAGATGACTTGATAAGGGCAGTGTGGCCCCTTTGAAGTACATTTTATCAAAATTTAGACTCTGGTGACTCTTATTTTCCCTTAGTTCATTTATTAAGTGTGTGTTTGGAACAACAATTGAAAAAATAAAGTTTTTTAATTTAGCTTTTGGTAATCTTATTCTTGGTAAAAGCCCGATTGTGTAATGTGATTTATGTTTGGAACAACGATTGTATAAATGACTTTTGTAAAAGTAAAACTTATTTGGATTGACTTAAATATAAGTGACTTTTGTGATAATAATAAGAGAGAGTGAGTGGAAAAACATTTTAAAAGGTTAAAAGAACAAAAAAATATTTTAAAATAATTTTTGAAGCTAAAAAAGTACATTAAGGATAAAATTGCAATCAGTTTGATAATACACTAAGTACAGTTGAAAAAATATTTTAAGGGTTAAAAGCATTAAAAAATAGTTGAAATTATTTTTTGTAGCCAAAAAAGTACATTAAGGGTAAACTTGCAATCAGTCTGATATCATACTGGACAAAACTGGAAAAATATTTTAATCATTCTCACTCTCCCCAAAAGCTAAATCACCAAAAGTTCGGAAATAGAGCTTGTGGCAAAAGCTATTAAAATGAGATTAAGCTCAATTGCTCACTTTGTTCACCAAGCACTCATTTTTTTTAAGATCAATTATCAATTAGTATTTTGGTGGCAATTGAGTGTTTGGGGGCCAAACGCTCCCCCCAAACACAGCCAAGCCTCTTACTGGGCGACATGGACTTTTTAATTTGACATTAATCTCCCTTTCATATCATAAGTATGCTTGATCTGTAGATGCTGGCCGTTACCTTTTTATATCTCCCTTTCATATTACTTTTTAAATTAAATTATACAAAATTTTCTAAACTTACATTATAAATTTTTTCAATCTTTGAAATTTTACAATAAATATCCTTGACTTTTCATATTTATACAAATAATTTTCATGCTATTATTAGACTTGTTCATTATATTTAGTTGCAAATAATTTAAAGTTTAAGTTGGTTTATCTACCTATAATTCAAAGTTTGAGCCTTTGAGGGGCTACATGTCCATAAAGTTTGAGAAGAGAATATTTTATACTAGGAATGAATTTTGTTTTTGAATGTTCAAATCTCTACATTATATTGCCGTGACAATTATAATTCACGGAGTCACCACCTGCCCACCTTCATAGGCATTTCCTCGGTAGCCCAATAGCAAGCCCGTGAACATCTGCCTTGGTTGGTGAAGACCGGAAATTATGTGTTCATGTTTGACACACACACACGTGTGTGACAAATCACAAATATAATTATCTTTTCAAAAGGCCAAAAAAAAAAAAACACTTGCTTTATCTTGAAATATCAGTGATGTTTTTCAATGTTTCCATAAACATATCATGATAAAATATAAAAATTTTACCACAAGACGTATAAAAGCAGTTTCTTGCTCAAACAAATTTACGAAATCCATTTATTATCATTTTATTTTGATAAAATATAGTTTTTTGTCAATGAATTTTTAGGGATCAAAAGGCATGATTTTCTTTTTATTTAGGGCAAAGGAGCAAAAATGCCCATGTACATTTACACTTGGAGCACCTAACACCATGTACAAATTAAAGGTTCAAAAATGCCTATTGGATCAGAAATTTGTTGCAAAAATACTACAGTCGTTTAAAGAAGCTAACGTCCGTCTAATAGTTGAGAAAACTGGCAGCAATTGGTGAGTCAGAGCTTCACGTGGCAGGTAAGATTGATGAATGGTGTAGGTGATGGAGTTAAAGGCTATGCCTCCGTTTGTGTTTTGACATCCGTCTGTGTTTCGAGCTCCATTAAAGGCAAGATCCAGGTGCGACGAGAAGAATTAAAGGCGAAGAAGAAGGAGAGGAGAGAATCGAGACTTAAGGAGAGGAAGGAAATGGCTTCATCATCATCTTCAACATCTGGAAGAAGCAGAAGACGGGTGGCGTTAGTGAGGCAACCAAGTCTCGAAGACGAATACGAGGGGCCGCGGCGGTACTGCCATCACGGATTCGTGGCCCCTCATTGGACGGAATGGACACGAGGGAATCCTGGGACAAGATTTTATGGCTGTCCGAACTATAATCAGGTAACATGATTGAGGCATGGGTTGATTATCGATGCGACAAGGAAGCATTTATCCAGTGTTATGTTTATTTTTTCTGCAAAAGAACACGAAAACAGTAACTTTCTGCAAATGAGCACGATAACAGTGACAGCAAGCATTTATCCGCTGTTATGTTTTTTTCTGTAATGAACATGATAGTATTTTTTTGCAAATTAGCACGATAATAGTGAGAGAAAGCCTTTATCTGCTGTTCTGTTTTTTTCTGTAATGAACATGATGATAGTATTTTTTTGCAAATGAAGACAATAACAGTGACAACAAGCCTTGCTGAAAATGCTAAATTTTGAAATTTAAATTTTGACAGGATGATGGTTGTGGCTTCTTTGCTTGGCATTATGTTGGATTTGGTGAGTTGGCCAATGTTGTGATAAAGCAGCTTCTTGATGATATTGACAAGTTGTATGATGAGAATAAACGAATTCGAGGAGGCGACATTGCTGGATTTGTTGAAGAACTTGAATCCATCCATGGTGAATTAAGGAGGTTGAGGCAGAATTACGGGTTAAGGGAAAGGGAAGTGATAAAAGGGGAAAGGAAGTTCAAAATTGTTGTGGTCATATTGATGGTGACTTGGGTGTGGCTAATGTTTTTTACTTAGAAAGGATGAAATGAGAGAATGGAGTCAATATATATATATATATATATATATATATATATATGTACTTGAATGGAAGTGACAAATGTAATTATTGTATTTTGTTTGTATTTGAATGGAAATGGAATCAACATAGTTTTCCAGTATTGTCTGTGCCTTTTAATTATATCTGATGGAAGAAACCAGACAGATAGTTTTATAGCTCGTGCTATAAGCAACAATAACTAAACCTGCTTCTATAATAAAGCAACAGATTATAATAGGAAATTTGAAATAAAGTATGAATGAAGAGATTACAAGTTGTCATACACATCAAAAGCATCCTAACCTGAAATTTCTATCAAAGTAGACAGAATCATATCAACCTAATTACAAAATGACGACAAAAAGGAACAAAAATGCAAAATATAGAAGTGCCCATTATGGCATACAAAAGACACTTGGAGTTTTGTGGTTATATTGTCATGTGAGATTCCTTTGAATTGGCCCTTGATTTGGTAATTCAGATATGAATTCGATCCGTCGAGATCCCTCAACACCTATTGAACTTACACCCCTAGACTTTCGCATTTGTCTCTCATTAGGGATTGGGAACTTGGTCTGTGGGTCGGTATAATGTAGGAAATATTCCTCAGCAGTCCCATGGTCAATAACAATCTCTGACCTTAATCCAGACTGCAGAAATTAAAATAATCAAATTCATAATCTCTAAACTTGTTTTTTTTTCATATATTGCAGAAATTAAAATAATCAATTTCATATATTGCAAAGTATAATACAGAAATCAGTATGGCAGGATGCATAGGTAATTTCAAAATGCAGAAGAGGTGTCATTCATAGTATCAGATTAGTATGGCAAATTGACAAGTAATTTCTATATGCTCTTATTCTGCATCAAAACAGAATGATTGGAGTATCAAAACAGAATGACAGGAATCAAAACAGAATGATTGGAGTATCAAAACAGAATGACAGGAATCAAAAGCTTCTTCTATTAAGACAGGAATCAAAGCAGAATGATTGGAGTATCAATGCTTGTATTTGGGGCGTCACGTTAAGAAGCTATAGAAGTTGGACTTGGGAATAAGATGGGTTCCTAATGTGGGGCTTCTTATGTTCTTTGCTTTCAGATATCACTCTTCTAGTTCATAACTTTGTAGGAGGTGACAGGGATTGGGATCTCTTTTAGTAGGATCTCCCGACCAACATTCTCTCTCTTATTGCAAGAATTAAGACTCCAATGTTTGATGATAGAGATACACACTATTTTTGGGATAAAACAGATGATGGAAACTTCTCAGTAAGGTCAGCATATGACATGTTTTGTGAAGGTGATTGGATGGAGGCTGAACAAAAGTGGGATGTGGTTTGGAAGTGGGAAGGAGCTCAACATGTCTGCATGTTTCTATGGTTAGCTTTGAAGAATACATTGTTGACAAATACTGAGCAGTATCAGCGCTATTTAGTGAGTAGTAGTATGTGCACAAGGTGTAGCCAAGCTATGGAGGATGTCGATCATGTTCTTCATATATGTGTTTTAGCAAAAGAAATATGGAAGAGCATTGTTCATCACAACCAATTTGCAAGCTTCATGCAGTAAGATTTCTAGGGACGGATAAACATGACAAAGCAAACATAGTGTGCTCAGGGTAAAGTAAAGTGGAATACTCTGTTCGGTCTCATGTGTTGGAAGTTATAGGATTCCAGAAACCGAACCATTTTCCAAAATGTAAGCATTAGAGCTTCATATTGGAACAAATTCATAACAGTGAAGAAGTTGCAGAACAGTGAATAAGTTCCATCTTTCTATATATCAAACACTAAGGGACAAATTCATAATAGAGACAGGATAGACATATGTGCACACAACATAATCGCAAATCATCTACATGAAGTATCACCATAAAAACATTGACAGATACATATTGTGAGATGATCATAGTCAATCGAAAAAAGTCTTGATTGGAATTGACAAAATTACTCTTGAAAAAATTACCATAAAAGTCTCAATTATTTTGTTCCTTAACAAAATTACTCTTGATTGGAATTGACAGATACACAGTGGCATAGTTTAAATTGTCCCAATTACATATACTCACATTGAGCACACATCTCCCAGTTTGCTCATTAAACCGTACCCCCATGCCACATTCATTTCTTGCCTTGTACACGGGTGTAACCCTTGGGGTAGATTGGGATGGTTGTGAGGGAGTAGGAGGTTGTGCACTTTTCTTACTTTTCTTACGTGTTTGTTCACTTTGGGTTGATATGTCTTGCACAGAGTCTATGCTCGACCTCAGGCAACACATTAGACACGACCTGAGCTAATCCCTGACAATAATCCAAAAATACAACAAGCCAAAAATGAACTACATGATTTTATCATGAACAATAACTAACACATCAATTAATCATGAACTACATGATTTATTACCTTCTGCATATCTGACATGATGGTAATAGTAGATCCATCTCGTAGGTCCAAAGAGATCCGCAACCATTGAAGAAACCACCCCCAGTTAAGACCATTTTCCTTTCCAACTAAAGCAAATGCCAATGAATACAAACAATCATTGGCATCTACACCTACGGCGGTAAGCAATATGCCTCTTGTCTTGCCTTTAAGAAATGTGCCATCAACTCCAATCAATGGCCTGCACCCTTCTTTCCACCCAACCTGTGTCAATGAGAACAACATAATGGTAGTAAGCACAATATATACATTAAACAGTGAACTTTAAATTGAAAATGATGCAACTTGTAATTTAAAGTACCTTCGAAGCATGGTAACAAACATACATCCTTCTAAAGACCCTTACGCCTTGCTCAAGTGCCTCATTGCTGACCTCCACGCTCACATCTGAGCCAGGATTTAAGATCCTTACTTCATTGCAATAAGCCTCCAACTTTGCAAACTCGTCTTTAAAACCCCCTTCCATCTCTTACATTATCTTCTTCTTTGCTCTCTTGCACTTGTATATACTCACATTGACATTTAGTTCACGTTGCACCTCTGTCTTCATCTCACTAACCTTATACTCAGGATTTTCTTGAACCTTATCCTTAAATTTTTCAGCTAGCCAGTGAACCAATGCCATTGGGTTTTCATACACCCTAGCACATCTATGCCTTAAATCCAATGTCTTTATCATATACCCCACTTGTTGTCCATCCCTTGAAGCATATAAAACAAAAGGGCAACCCTCTTCACACACTGCTTTTATCAATCTTTTATCACTCTTTGCTATTTTTAGTTTAACCCCTTTACTTATTGCATATCTGTCCAAGGCCCTTTTTAGCTCTAATTTGTCTACATAAGTCATGCCCACCATGAAGAAGGGCCTTTTACTCCACTCCTCCACATCACCATCCCCTCTTACTTCTTCTAAAGCCCCGTCATCATTATTTGCGGCCAAATCATCCTTATCATCCTCACTCTCACTACTATAGTATAATTCAAAATCTGATTCAACACTCTCCACAGTGTCAAAGCTATCACTATCACCCATGTAGCTCTCATCCTCACTATCACAATACTGTGATCCATATTGGGTTCCATGCTCAGATAGGTTTCCATGCTCAGTAACACAAACATGTATTGGGTTCCCAGTTTCAACATTCAAGTAATCATCTACATCTATGTCATCTAACCCATCTAACACTTCTATGTCCTCTATTACTTCTTGTCCCTCACCTATAAAATTTGTTTCATTTTGCACTCTCTCTTGTAACATTAACTCACTTTGAGGTTCATTTTCCCCTCTGCATTCGACGGCATTGTCATTCTTAACTACAGAGTTATGACCAACGTCTACATTTTCATTCGCATTTTCCCATCTCTCAAGTGTGAACAGCGAAATTTTGCTTACCTTTATCTGTGCTGTCAATTTCTTCTCTTCCACTATTTGCTGTTTCACATAACTGTAACTCTCTCCATTTGATGCCATGGTATGCAACAAAATAGACAGTAAATTAACCGAGGGCTTTGATGCCATTTCACTATACAAACTTAAGAAAAAACGGAATCTTTCCAAGCTTACCTGTTCGAGTGGTCCCTTCGCTCCTTGTCCCCATGAGATTCCCTTCACGTGGCGTTGTCCACTTTCGATCATTTAGCTTACTGTCACTTTCTCGATTTCCCACTCTCTCACACTATATTCCCTCAATTCCGTACTTGCTTCATTTTCCCTTCCTCCCTGTTGCGATTCGCCCTTGCTCGACGGCTCACGATTTCGTTCCCTCGCTTTCGCCCTCAATTCTGTTTCAGGACTCTATTTTCTTGTTCCCAATTCGTATGCTTAAGTGTTTGTTCCACAGTGTTCATATACAACAATACCCACACAGCCTTTGCCAACTCAGTGGCCACGTCAGCATCTTTAATCCTTTTTTTCAAAACCCAGTCAACGTTCGCTTCTTTAAACGGCTGTAGTATTTTTGCAACAAATTTCTGATCCAATAGGCATTTTTGAACCTTTAATTTGTACATGGTGTTAGGTGCTCCAAGTGTAAATGTACATGGGCATTTTTGCTCCTTTGCCCTTTTATTTAATACTCCCTCGTACTAAATATAATACATTTTTATTTAATTCAGAGAGACTGATAAAACTAAATAAATTACTTAATGGTAGCATATGTTACATAATTTCTTTAAAATACTTCTATATATATTTATAACTTTATATTATATATCAGTTTATAAAAATTAAGTAAATTAGTTTATAGAAAAGTGATAAATATAATATATAAAATAAAAAATATTTTATATTTATGACTAAAATCCACTTTTAAAATGAGTACAGACTAAGATCAGATCACCCTATCCAGTTTTGCATTAACCGAGACTTCCATTGAGCACGCCAATGGAATTAGAATTCCCTTAATTTGTTCCTTTAATTTCTCTGCCTATAGCAGTGGATAGCTCAAGTGGTTTATCGCATTGTTCTTAAATATGTTACAATTTAGTCGAAAAGTTTTCAAACAAAGGAAAATCGAATCGCAAATCATGTACTTAATTTTTTTTAACTCGTAAAGAATTATATTATTAAGATTGAGAAATTCAAAATTATCAATGCTATCATCTTATGGTTTTATTGCTTGCATTGAATTGAGTGTTGCTCTCCAAACAAAACAAGAGGGGGAAAATGTTTTTCACTTTGAATTCTCATTTAAAATTTTTGGAAATTGGATCTGGGGTTTTTTTTTTTTATTTGCCTTCTCTTTCTTTCTTTCTTTCTTTTTTGAATGAAGCCTTCTCTTTCAATATCAATATTGCTTTAATGCATTCTTTATTTTATATAAAGTAGTTTATTTTTCTTTTGGTCAAATTTATAACAATTAGCTTCAATCTTGTGCATTCTACATGAACTCAATTTTTTTTTTCCTAAAATCATAAAAATTAAAAAATAAATAAATTTTCCAAAAACAAAAGAAAAGTTAGTCAAATCTCAAATGTCAAGAAAATAATTAAATACTGTCTGATCTATAATATAAGATCTTCTTAACTAATTTGGTTAAATTAAGAAAATTAGTTAAATTAGTTTTTTTATTAAAAATGTGTCTTGGTTTTCGTAATTATGATGTGCTATATATTAAGACGCAGGAGTAGACTTCAAAAGAAAAGAAAAGAAAAGACGCCCCCAGAGTCAGTG
Organism: Inga oerstediana; assembly: GCA_963210345.1. Classification (NCBI taxonomy): domain Eukaryota; kingdom Viridiplantae; phylum Streptophyta; class Magnoliopsida; order Fabales; family Fabaceae; genus Inga; species Inga oerstediana. Next base: position 17,013,261 of record OY723400.1, read on the forward strand.
CGTAATATCGTAGTGGAGGATATGGAGGGAGTTGGCATCCATCGTAGAATGCTAGTAAAGTCAACAATGGGCCTGGCCCATACTTTCACCAAAAAAAAAAAAACCAGAGAAATGAAATGAAAAGACGAAAGCGACAAAGAGACAGTTGAACTTTGAAGGATAAGAATGAGGCATGAGAACCAGAAAAAGCAAATCAAAAGCATAAGATACGACAAATTATCAAATAAGAATTTGTTGAAAATTAATCTTTGGGTCTCTATAGTTTTGACTCAGTTATAACTTATTCCCTATATTTTAACTTAGTGCAACTCAATTCCTATAGTTTGATCCGGTGGTAACCCAGTCCCTCAAGTTTTGACCTGCTACAATTCAACCTCTATAGTTTTAATCATTTTATAACTCAATTTCTTTCTGACATCTACTCTAAAACATAAGGTACTGAGTTTTTGTTGCTTATAGATGGTCACCCAGGTCTATCATTTCCGTACATTGTTGGTCAACAAATAGTCTTAGAATTAGCACTGGTCAATTTGAAACCTCATAATAGCACCCCCAAAAGAAATTTACTACTACTCTTTAGGGCTTCCCATTATGCATCCTTGAAAAAGCAGATTTAAGGTCAAATTATCTCTATAGGGTCAATTAGCATGATAACATTCTGGAGATAAGTTTTGACTTTTTTGAGGCATTCCCATCATACATACTTGAAGAAGCAATTTAAGATCAAATTATCCTGGTCTTTGATTCTCCTATCAATTTTATCAATAAGGAGTATAGACAGAACATTGTAGATTGGGTTAGGCAGCTTTGGTAGTCGGTCTGTTAACATTTATGAATAGCAACATGTGACCATCTCAAAATCGAGTATGCATAATGAAAGTATCGTCAACTACATCTTCTATTCAAGTTACATGCACTTTTTGAACTTTTATAGTCCTTGTTGGGGTAAATATTCCTATTTTACTTTACAAGATTATGTCTTCTTTGTTATAGGCCTTATTGAATTGCTCTTTATTTTGTTGATTAGTTGATATATATGTCTTATCTGTAATTTATTGATATTTTTCTTTTTTGATATATAAGTTAATACTTGGTCATTGTTTTATTTCTAGTACAAGAATTTCAAAAGATTTGATATGTAAAGAGTGTGAAGATTCGGGCATTTGATCAAGAATCAAAAATTATTTTTACGTTCTCATGAATTATTATTGAGGAATATTTTTATTGATATAATTTCTTTTAGAATTCAAAAAAATTGTAAGACAATGTTATTTGTACGGGAAGTGCTCAAGTGATTAATTTCTTCTAAATTGTATGATGTTTGTCGACAATTAATGTATTGGATTTTAAATTTTGTAAATATGTTTTTTTATTTAATATTATGCTATTTTTATTATTCAATGATTATATTGTATATCAAAATAAATATCAATAGTTAAAAAAAAGAAACAAATGATTGAAAATAACTATATCAAATTAAATAAGACCACTTTATATGGCACTTTCTTAACCTTATTTGATAGTTATTAACAAAGAACCGTTAAATAAGATGACTTTATGTGACTGTTATTAACAAAGAATAGTTGAATAAGGTGATATTACATGACCGTTGTTAACAAAGAACAGTCAAACAAAGTCACATTATTTGATAAATATTAATAAAGAACTGTTAATTATTCTTGAAATATATGAAAGTTAGAAATTATTAAGCATTTGATGATTTGAGAATATACAACGCTTCTATACATAACAATGGAAATGAGATATAAGTCTCATATGAGGTTTGGCTATGAAAACTTTTATTATGTGCATATGTATTTGGTACGCATAACAAGGGAAATGATCAGATATAAGTCGCAAAAATAGATTCAATGATAATTACATTTTGAAAAAAAGATAAATTTTTGAAAAATGAGTTGCAAATATATATATATATATATATATATGGATTGAGATCATTGCAAGTAAGGTTTCTACTTATAAATTGAGTGTTACACATATATTTGAAACTTGCATGCTTTATCTGCAATTGAGACTTCTGAATTTACAATTTTTTGAATTGATATTAGCAATTCACTTTTTAGAAAATTTTGCCGGAAATTAAACTATGCCGTCACAAAATCGTTCTTTTGGACTTATTGTCACCTTAATGTATAATATTCCATAAAAGTTATACATGTGAATATACATATTGTTCTAATCAAGATAACTAAACTCAGATTAGCCACTAAACCAGTTGAGGTAATGAGTTAAGGGTTAATGGGTCAAATCAGAGTCAAACTAAAGCTAACCCAGGGACTAAATTGGTGAAAATTTGACGCTTTTAGGATTATCAATATGAAATTCTAAAATAAAAAATATCAATTTTAAAAAAGATAATAGACCAACCCAGTCTACCAGCTAGTTGGCCGGTTTCCGGTTCGGGTCCAAGAACATGGGTTCCAACCAACAAACAATCCTTTAAGTACGTACTGCATGTATATATAGGTACATGTTTTACATTCAACTAGCTTTGTGCTTCTAGCTAGAGATCGCAATATAAACATATTTTATTAACAATAACCAACAAGGCAAACAATAACTCGACGCTCTCAAACGTGGAACCACGTTTGAGTTCAAATTCTAACTTAATTAACAAATCACCAAAACGTTTCTCTCAAGCCAAAGGTGAGCGGACCAACCTCTCAAAATCAACCGCTACATCTGATCTTAAATATAAGGAGTTAATATTTTTAGAAAGATTAAGGAAACAAATTACATTAGTTTAAAGTATTTAAGTTGATCTTTTTCTCCAAATTAATTTCTATGACTTATAAACAGATATATAATTTAATCATACACAACATATGATATGATTAAGCAGCTTATTTCACTTTTTTAATATCTATAAAAAAAGTTAATTGGGCTTGTTTCAATTGAACTTTTGGTAATATTACTTTTGGTAAAAGCTAGATTGTATATTATGATTTATGTTTGGATTAACGGTTGTATAAATCACTCTTGCAAAAGTGAAACTTGTTTGGATTGATTTAAGCATAAGTGACTTTTGTAATAATAGTAAGAGAGAGTGGGTGGGAAAATATTTAAAAAATCAAGTAAATATTTAAAAATTACTTTAAATTATTAGGTATTACTGGAAAAATATTTTAGAGTGGGTGGAAATCAACATATTAATATTCTCAGTTTTGGGTGCTCTTTACTACTAAAAATAATATATATTAAAGGTAAAATTGTAGTCAGTCTCCTAAGACTGTGTACAACTGAAAAATTATTTTAAAGAGTTAAAATAAAGCACAAAAAAATATTTTTAAAGTAATTTTTGGAGCTAAAAAAGTACTTTAAAGGTAAAATTGTAATCAGTCTAATAACACACTGGATACAGCTAAAAAAATATTTTAAGGGGTTAAAAACACCAAAAAAATATTTTAAGGGGTTAAAAACACTCAAAAAGTAACACTCAAAAACAACTTTTTTAGTGGGTACAACTAGAAAGTGGATAAAATTGCAATCAATCTGATAGCATATTAGATAGTGGGTACAACTAGAAAAATATTTTAAGAGGTTAAAAACACTCAAAAAATATTTTTTTGATACTATATGCTATTTAAAAAATATTTTATGGGAAAAACCAATATCATATAACTAATTTCCAAACAACCCAATCTAGTATAAAATGTCATTTGCTTTTAACAAAAGTTCTATTCTTTAGCTTCTTCCAATTAAACTTTCATTAATTGGGCTTTGACAAAAATTTAATTATCAATTAGCCTCTTCAAACACTAAAAAAAACATTTACTGCAAATTGGGCTTTTATTTCCCTAATCGGCTTTACCTGTTCCCCCAAACACACACATAACTCCCCACTAATGTAATTTTTTATGTTTTCGGCTTAATGCCTGTTATAAAGCATAAAAACAGTCCATACACTCAACCCATCCCGCAAGGCCCAAGTCCACCAATTATATTCTAGAATACTCCTTTAGGGCTACGTGTATACTAATTTATACGGCGCTCACACTATTCTGAATATATAAATACATAGCTGTATTGCACAATTATCAATGCCATGGGATTATTCAATATTTTGTTTCCCTTGAGGTTTCTGTGATCCCTTTAATGCCTTGCTTTGTACCCAAAAAAAATCAGACAAACAAACAAACAAAAAGATAAAGTGGATAAGAAGGTATGTGGGCACTGGGCTCACCGAAAGCCACCTTGCTTGGAGAAAAGATGACGGCAGCGGAGAAGCCCCTCAAATCTTCTCCAACTTCAATTTGGGTCAATTTAGAAGTACAAATGACTTTCTTTTAATATGACTTTTATAAACTTAAAATAGAATAAAAATTATGTTGTAAATGTGATTTATGTTTAGATTAACAGTAGTAATAGTTTCTTCTTAAAAATAGCTTTAAGCCTAAAAGCCCATATGAAAAAATGCTAACTCAAATATCTCATTTTACTTCCATTGTGCTTTTTCTTTTCCTACCATGCTTTTTCAGCCTGCTATTGTCTTCCCAAACAAGCCCTAAGATGTACTTTTTATAATTCTTGTTTTTATTCCTTCTTTTTAAATTCCAATGCCGTAACATAAGACTATAACTGCTTTTAAATATATATTGTCTTTGTATAAAAAAAAAGTACTTCTATGTTGATAATAGAGGAATTAAGAAGTGATAGTTATAAGATTATTTTTATTTTTTATTCTACATCTAATAAAATAAAAATTTATTTAAACTATAAACATTAAATTAAATTTAAATCATTCAAAATCAATTTAATAATGAAGATGGGTGATGAGCACATTTTTACTCATCCAAGTGATGAGCATAAAATGTGCACCTGAAACTTTTGAAGTACCAAGACTCATTTTCTGTTTATTCTTTACGCGGTCAACTTTTGTCTCATCTTTTATTTATGTCTTTCATATTTAATAAATGAGATGTGGTGGCGTTTTACAACATGTAAAACATAAGTTGAGGGAAGATGAGATGTTTGGTTGGAATAAAAGAGAGTGGTTTAAGTGGAAAGATTGTGTGAAAAACCTAAAATACCTCTAACTTCACCAGAAGTTCAAGTTTGAACTTAACATTCTAGTTCGAACTTAACAACCCTAGTTCGAACTTGACCTCATCTTCATTATTCATCGTCTTCCTTATGGTATTGTTCATCATTTTAGCTTTCGACTCTGCTTTTCTTTCACATATGTTCATCCAATATGACCCACATGACAAACATACCAATTTATAAGCTTATACTAAATTAACCCACACATTTTCTGCATCTCTTCGGTTGTTCAACACACAACGCAGATAGGAAAAATATTGCCCACTTCACACCATAAACCACAACATAATCAGACCAACATTACCTTGATTCGAAGTTCTATTTCACACGCTGTTTGCCTCTTCCCTTTTCCAGACAAGCTTTCGACACTATACCAAATTGGTTCACCAAAGCCTTCCGCGGTTTGTGCCTCCGTCTTTTATCTATTTCATATTTTCAGGGGCATTTTTGTTCTACATTTTATCAGTCCTGGGAACATTTTGAAGTTCATCCCACTTTTACCATAACAGGAACAACTGGGTGAATCTGCATAAGAGCCCGCACTTCCTCAAAAAGTTCCGGCAAATCCCATTCCATATTAATAGTGTCGGACAAAAGATCTTCTTCTTCTATACAATCACCTCCGTTGGCAATGCCATTAAAACCAAGAAGGGAATCCTTGTAAGAAGTAGTATTTGCCTGAGGCAATTGTCGATAGGAGTGTTCATGTTCCATGGAGACATCAGTCACGGGAGAAAGTTCATCAGACGTAGCAGTGTCCATGTAGACGTGAGAAGAATTATTTCTTGTCTTTTTATTGCTACCACTAGCTAGGATATTGGAAAGCCGGTCCGGTGGAAGTTTTCGGTGGTTCTGGTTATCCATGTTGGACAAAAGGAAGGAAGAAGGTGCACTATTCAAGAGAGAGCAACCCTTTCACCGAAACTCAGATAACACTTTCAACATATACAATCTTTGAAGCGAAAAAATATGATAGGAAGTGAATGTTCCTGCAAAACAAATGTCAATGTCAAGAGATATATGTCAGAAGGTTGAAACGGACAAAAGAAACCCATGGAAAATGGGGAGAAGAGAGCAAGTCAACCAAGGCACATCAGAGTAGAACCAGTGGCACGAATATGACGTAAGAAGCGATTTCGGTCAAATCAAAAGGAAAAAAAAACAAAGCATGAAGAATGAAACTGTTAATCAAAGTGTGGAGAAAGAAAGAAAGATAAGAAGCCTGACACTAGAACGGCCCTATCACAAGACCAAGATTGATATTACCTTTATTATTAAATAGAGTAAATTGATATTACCATTTTTTTTTGAAAACGGGGCCAAAATCTCAAAAAAGATGAGAGAAAGAGATATGTTGGGATTCTCCTATACGATGGATACATGACATTGGGAATTTGGGAAATCACGGGAGCATTATATCCCAACGCTGTGCAAAATGATGTTTTCGAGAAGGAGTCTGCTTCTCTTCGTTGCCTAATTATCCGTTGCTGCTCCTTTTCTTTAAAATAAAACGCTGCCCATTGGTGAGTAAAACGACAAGAGGAAAGAACCATTGTGAAGGCTATGAATGGGAGACTGTCAATTAATGCTCTGTTAGTGGGATTATGGCTGACAGTTGGAGAATAAAAATTTAACAATGTTTAATGTTTATTATATTTATCTGAATCCACCACCCTCCACTAATAATATTTAAGATTCCAAATTCAACAAAAGATAGAGAGAAAATACTTTGAAAACTAATTATGCTGAAAATTTCCATATTCACAGTTTCTTAAAAATATTTTAAATTATCAATTTCGCTGTTAAATTTTTTAAATTCCAAATTTATTTTTAATTTTTATATTTGAAATTTGCATCTCTATAATTTTTTGATAAGAAGCTAATTTTATGAAAAAAAATTAAGTAAAATGATACGCAAACTATTAGGCCCCTTGCATCATGATAAATTCTTATAAAAATATAGGAGCCGAATGAAAAATCAAGAAGATGTCAAAAAACAAAAATATTCATAATAACTAATAACTATAGATTATGGGCTTGTGCCTCCATAGAGTTTGAATAAAAATTATACCACCTAAAAAGGGAAATATTTAAATAAAAAATTCATGAAACTCTAAGAAAATAAAAATTCATGTACAAATGGGAGAGAGTGCAGAGCAACCTCCCCTTTTCCCTTCCCTTCCCTTCCCATCCTTTTCTCTCTTCTCCCTTTTTAAACTCTTATATCAATATTTGAATGCTTAAGATTTAATCTTTTATAAAATTATTATTAAAATATTAAATTATAAAAAATTATTAATTAAATTTAAATGGATAAATTTAGATATGAATAATTTAATATCACAATAAATAAAATAAAAAAATATTTAGTATAAAATCAAATCTAAATCATTTAAATGTTGATATTATGGTTAGAAAAGGGAAGAGGAGAGGAGAGAATGGGAAGGAAAATTGAAATGTTCCACTCCCATACAAACCACACAAATATAATTAAATAGAGTTATTAAAGCACAAATATGATGAATTTCTATTTATTTTTTAAATTCAAAATGAAGTCATTTTGGGCTCAATGATAGAACTAGGGGACTGATGACTTGGTCACAGACTTATAATTAAAAATAAAAATTAAAAAAGCTCAAATTAAAATTCTCAACAGCTTACTATTTTCTTTATAATTAAAGATTTCGTTAAAAACATTAAATATAAAAATTACGTGAGGGTATTAATTGTTATATTCATATCACTTCAAAATAATTTGTTTTCTTACTTCTGGCTTGATTTGGAACTCCTAGGTAACAGTTGATCTCGGTTATCTTCACTCTAACCTTGTAAGGTTGGGGCTTTCCTTGTATGTGTCTGCATTTTACTGTGAAGTTTTGGATGATCTTTATCGAGCCTCAAAGATAGCTAAGGAGGTGTATATATATATGCTTCAAAAAAATCAATAAGCTTTGTGATCTTATTATAAAGCATCTGTCTTACATTTAGTATTTTTTTTTAAAAAAAAAAGGCTTATGAAGATGCTAATCAGCTGGAGGAGATTCTAGGAAAAGGACCTTATGAAGTGAGTGGCACAACAGTGCTCATGAAGTCTCTCAAAGAGAATCTTAAGGCTTAGGAGTCTGACGCCTCGGTAACTTGCCAATGAACTCAGGCTTGGTTATTTTTGGATCTAATCAAATAATTCCAATCAACTAAACAATTTTGGACATTATGCAAGAGGAGATACAAGATAGGCCATGACAACCCATTTCTTCATCACTTCTGAATAAGCAAAGGGTTAAGATAATATCCCATTATATATTATTTAACATAGCACTATGTAGTATAGGACTTTATATTTTAAGATCAAACTTATTTTACTCAGCTATTTGTTTATTCGAATGATATCCAACACTCTTGTTACTTTTGGAGTCAACTAGATGTGCATTCTAATTAATTTAATCTTTGGTATCAGAAAATTGGTATCAAAAGTTTGGTATAAGAGGTTTAGTATAAGAGTCAGCATGATTTAAATACGACTTCCATTTGAAGGACGTTCTCTATCTTTCATAGCTTTCGTCTTTCATAAAAAAATATCCTAAAAAGGGATCAATATCTCTATCTTATGCAAAAACTAGTGTGGTCTACAATAGAAATCCATCCCATTGTTGATCAAGTCCTACCACTCTATTCATATTTTTATAACTCACCTTAAGCCTCACTCCCCCTCGTTATGACTTGCTTCTTCTACGGTAAATAAATATGAGGAAAGAGGAGCACATATTTCCTATCTTTGGTATCAGAAGATTGATATAAGAGGTTTAGTATAGAAAGATTGGTATCATAGGGCTGGTATCAGAGAAACATATTTTTTAATATTGCTTCTATCAAAAGATTCAATGACGAACATATTTTAAGAGGAGGTAATAATGCATCTTTGGATTGAAGTGTGGATCAAATTTGGTCTAATGAATAACAAAGTTTTTACATATAAACAATCATACAAATGCCAACCCTAAAACAAAGTACCACAACTAACAATGCAAATGTGAACTTCATTTTCTTTCTTCTTATTTAATTAGACTCAATTTGGGTTCTTCTTATCCCTAAGACTCATTGTCTTTAGCAATTGGTTCTCTTCTAAATCAAGATGGTTGGCTCTTCGTACATAAGGTTTGGTATCAGACAATTAGTACTATATGTTTGGCATTAGAACCACCCCAAGTTCAAATATCATTTTCCATTACAAGGTAGGTATATAAATTAGATAAAAATACTTCTGATTAGATAACATTCTAATTAACTTAACGTTTGGTATCAAAAAATTGGTATCAAAACCAAAATGGGTTTGAACACCACTTTTGTTTTAAGGAATCTCTCTATCTTTCATGACTTTCGTCATCCAAAAAAAAAGCCTTAAAAGGTATAAATGTTTCTACCTTGTTAAGTTGGTAGAGAAGGCAAAAAGATGTGATGATTATATTTACTTCTAAGATAATAAATCTCTAAGCTTGATAATGGTGATTCAGAAAAACATCAAAATGATAATAGACTTAACACTAAAAACAACTGAAAATACATAAAATAGAGAAAAATGCTTAATAGTAAAAACTTTCTGCACTTTATATTATCAATGATTTGCCTCCTGCGATTAGAAAGACTCATTATCTTGCATTTCTCAATATCTAGGCGATTAAACTTCTGGCCAACAAGCCTAATGCCTTCCTCTAAAAGTTTTCCCATTGCCTTGAGCTTGTATAAAACAAATTTTAATTTACTGTATAAGAAAAATCACAGAATGTGAGTTGTTATCACGTTGAATCAAATACAAACAAAGGATAATGCAATGGTGATATTTCTAGATATGGGATTCAAGGAAAACAACTAAATATATGATTCCAAAGTAACAAAACTTGATTCATCAGAAAAAAATGGAAGATATGATTAGAATCTATGAGTATGACCAACAAAGAAAATAGCCGATTAAAAAAAGAAATAGAGAGAATATATAGTAGAGTGCGTTTATCTCATATAGTCTCTTTAGTCTAAGTTTGCATCAAGGAACTGATGAAAACTCAAATTGCGATCAAGAATCCTCCTGGCCATTTTTCTATTCCTCTTATCCACTATTAACTCTACTAAAAAGAGATAAGTCCTAGCAACACAAGAGTGGATAACAGCAGCTAACGTGACCCAAATAAATGACAAAAAAGTGACACAAATGCTTGGCCATTATAACCTACAGTGGTAATTGATATCACAGTAAGGTAGAGAGAATCTAACTAACTTGGGCTCTCTACATACTGTATCAAAATAAAAACAAAGACCACCAACAATGAGAAAACCAACTTAGTCCTAATTTTCACTCTACCCTTCCTCTTATCAACTATGTAGTTCTTACTGTACCTTGTCTTTGTTAACTTTAGAATGTAACCCTCTTGTATGTCAAGAAGATGGTTAACAATCCAACTTTGTAATATGCATGTAAAGGTAACACCTAGCAACACATAAAGAATATAAAACTTTGGTGGCGGTGTTATTTGGACAATGTCTCTATATCCTACTGTGTAGAGTGTCACTACACAGTGGTAAAATGCATTGACTTAAGGCCTGGTTTTAATTCCATTAAAATGATGGGAAGGGTGAAGGGAAACATATACGCCCAATAATAAATAGAGAAGAACTATAATGAAAGCTAGCCAAGAGTTAGAAATTTAACAACGATAAGGACCAGCGAGCTCATGGTCTCCATATTCATGAATGAAACCCATTGATGATGCTGTTACACTAGGAGGAACGAAACATGTCAAGTGAGGTAGTTCAGAAAAAGCTTCTCTTCTAGACATAATCGTAGGCCATAGCACTTTAACTAAAGCAGAAGGAGATCTAGTAGTTGTGGAGCCGGAGATATGGTTGTCTGATCGGATCTCTCCATCACTCACTAGAGTATATTATTCCAAGTTTAAAAATAACAAATATATATTATTTTTCATTTAGTAAATGAATATGAAGAGGGAGGAGCACATATTTACCACTTTGGCATCAGAAGATTTATATCCTATGTTTGGTATCAGAAGATTAGTATTAGAGGTTTGGTATCAGATGTTACTCACCTCCCTCTCTCCCTCGCCATATCTGAATCTTTTAACTTATATCGTAAGTACAACATCACTCTCCTTCTCACTCACTTCCCTATCTTTTATGCCATGCATTTTTCCCAAGGGGAGGCTCCGGAGGCATTAATGTCTCCAGTTGGAACAGGAGGAGGCCATTGACATTGCCCTCAAATATTACCTGAATGCGGCGGGAATATTTTTTTTCTACTTCTTTGCATCTCTTATTGTTCTTAGTATTTAAGGGCCTCGTCAATGGCCTTCTCCCGTTCCGCACCAAACTTGATCTCTGCCAAGTATCTATGGTAGTCTCCTAGCATCCTCTCATAGATAACCTTTGACTCTGAAGTATTAGCAGAGCCGGTCAAATAAATTTTCAAAAGCTTTATCATATTTCGACACTGTTAGTCAACTCAGACCGAACCCACGATTGGTATACGTTGGACAGAGCACGATTGGTGCCCTGCCCCTCTCCACAGAGAAAGACCTCTAGGGGGTTTAGAGGGATTCCACCACGTTTATGCGAGTGATGGAAAGGAGATTAAGCTCCACATGGGTGGGAATTACTTACCCTTCTTAATTTCACCTAAAACCCAAACCTTCTGAGAAAAAATAATTAAAATTAACAATTGGAATATGATGAAAAGTTACCAGTGAAATTGTGCGGTACGCTACGGAAGAAAGGGAGAGGAGGAGGTAAATTGCCTTTTTGGGTTCCCGCCCAAAATTTAAAAGGAAAAAGAGGGTAAATGTTGGGTTTCTCCCATCCAAAATTGTAATTTACCCTCTCCCCTGAAACCAAACTTACCCTGAATGTTTCAGCATTTTCCAGGACAGGCAGTAGGAACAAACCAAGTTTTTCGCTTAAGTTTAGGCACAAGCAAAATGGTATCAGAGGTTTGATATCAAAGGTCTGGTATCAGAAGATTGGTATAAGAGGTTTGGTATCATAAGATTGGTATCAGACATCACTCACTTTCCTATCTTTTATGCCCTGCATTTTTCCCAAGGGGAGGCTCCAGAGGCATCAATGTCTCCACTTGGAACAGGAGGAGGCCATTGACATTGCCCTCAAATATTACCTAAATGCAGTAGTAATATTTTTTTGTCTACTTCTTTGCATTTCTTATTGTTCTTAGTATTTAAGGGCCTTGTCAATGTCCTTCTCCCGTTCCGCACCAAACTTGATCTCTGCCAAGTATCTATGGTAGTCTCCTAGCATCCTCTCATAGGTAACCTTTGACTCTGAAGTATTAGCAGAGCCGGTCAAATAAATTTTCAAAAGCTTTATCATATTTTGACACTGTTAGTCAACTCAGACCGAACCCACGATTGGTATACGTTGGACAGAGCACGATTGGTGCCCTGCCCCTCTCCACAGAGAAAGACCTCTAGGGTGTTTAGAGGGATTCCACCACGTTTATGCGAGTGATGGAAAGGAGATTAAGCTCCACATGGGTGGGAATTACTTAACTAATATGCCAGAGAAGTTAGCAAGACACGAGGAGGCAGGTTATTTCATGTAGAGGTTGGTGCAGTCTATAAAAGAGACCTACCTTACGCTTGAGGAGCTTAATCTCCTCACCATCACTCATAAGAGCGCATTATTGAAACCTTAACAATCACTACATATGTATTATTTTTCTTTTGGAAAATGAATGTGAAGAGTGAGGAGTACACATTTTCCACCTTGGTATAAGATTGATATCAGAGGTTTGGTATCAGAGGACTGATATCAAAGCAACATAGGGTTAAATATGACTTCCATAAAAAAATTAGCAATCGCTACATGAGTGAGGAGCACACATTTACTACATTTAGTATTTGAAGATTGATTTTGAAGGGTTGGTATTAGAGCAGCATGAGGTTGAATACCACTTCTATCAAAAGCTGAACAATCACTACATGAGTGGGGAGCATACATTTGCCACCTTTGGTATCAAAAGATTGATATTAGAATTTTGGTATTATAAGATTGGTATCAAAGAAGTAGGGGTCAAATACTACTATCATTAAAAGGTTCCAGGACAAACATACTTGGATGTGGCAGTAATGTTTTTTTGTCTACTTCTTTGCATCTCTTATTGTTCTTAGTATTTAAGGGCCTCATCAATTGCCTCCTGCCGTTCCACACCAAACTTGATCTCTGCCAAGTATCTATGGTAGTCTCCTAGCATCCTCTGATAGATAACCTTTGACTCTAAAGTATTAGCAGAGCCGATCAAATAAATTTTCAGAAGCTTTATCATATTTTGACACTCTTAGTCAACTGAGACCGAACCTACGATTATATGTTGGACAAAGCACAATTGGTACCCTCCCCCTCCACAGAGAAAGACCTCCAGGGGGTTTGGAGGGATTCCACCACGTTTATGTGAGTGATAGAAAGGAGATTAAGCTCCACATGGGTGAGAGTTACTCACCCTTCTTAATTTCACCTAAAACCCAAACCTTCTGAGAAAAAAGAATTTAAATTAACAATAGGAAGCCGAAGAAAACTTACCAGTGAAATTGTGCGATACATTGCAGAAGAAAGGGAGGGGATAAAGCTTGTAGAGTTTAATCTACTCCCATTCGCTTATACTTAAGAGTCAAAGGTCATCTGTATGAGGATGCCAAGGAACTATCGAAGATACTTCGCAGAGGTCAAGGATCATATGGAACAAGAGAATATTGGCATTACCCTCAAATATTACCTGAACGCGACGGTAATATTCTTGGTTTTTGCTTATTTGCCTTACTTCCTGTTCTCAATAAGTTTGTTGCAGTCACCCATAATGGGTTTCCTTCTGTCAGCCATAACTTTAATTACTCTAGCACTTCTATTTCTTTCATATCATGCTGATAATTTGGAACTCCTAGGTAATCATTAATGATGATGATCTAATTGGTCCCTTTAATCATGTTAGGTTGGGGTTAGCCTGAGGGTGTGTTTGGTTTGAGGGGAGGGGAGGAGGTAAATTGCCTTTTTGGGTTTCCACCCAAAATTTAAAAGGAATAAGAGGGTAAATTTTGGGTTTCTCCCATCCAAAATTGTAATTTACCCTCTCTCCTCAAACCAAACAACCCTGAATGTTTCAACATTTTTCAGGATAGGCAGTAGGAACAAACCAAGTTTTTTGCTTAAGTTTAGGGCAAAATGGTATCAGAGGTTTGATATCAAAGGTTTGGTATCAGAAGATTGGTATAAGAGGTTTGGAATCAGAAGATTGGTATCAGACATCACTAACTTCCCTATCTTTTATGCCTTGCATTTTTTGCAAGTGGAGGCTCCGGAGGCATCAATGTCTCCACTTGGCTAAGAAGGTGGAGAAGGTAGCATGACAAGATAAGGTTGATTATTTTATGTAAATATTGGTCCGAGCTGTATGGAGGGCCTTCTCTTTTACAGGGAAAGGTGCCCTTTGTGCTATGTCCAACATATACCGATAGCAAGTTCAGTCTCAGCTCATGAAGTAGTGCTGCAATATGATAAAGCTTGTGGAGTTAAATCTGCTCCCCTTCACTTATACTCTCGTCAAAGGTCATCTCTCAAAGGATGCCAAGAGACTATTGCAGATTCTTGGCAAAAGTCAAGGCTAGTAAGGAATGGGAGGAGGCCATTGTCATTACCTCAATATTACTTGAACATGCCAATAATATTCTTTTTGTCTGCTTCTTTGCCTCATTTACCGTTCTTAGCATGTTTGTTGCAATCACATGATAGACTTCTTTCCTTTTGCCATAACTTTTAATTACTCTAGCACTTCTATTTCTTTTAATCACATGATAATTGCTCCCTCTAATCGCGTTAGGTTGGGGCTAGCCTGAATGTTTCAGCATGATAACAAGTGGCTTAAATCGTTTATCGGAATGTTCTAAAACCTTATGTAATTTAGTCAAATTTTTTTTTTAAAAAAAAGTGAATTGCATATCATGTGCTTAACTTGTTTCTTGATAAAAATCATATTATCGAGATTTAAAAAGTAAAAATTATCAATGCTGTTTTTTTTCCTTGAAACCAGAATTATCATTGTAATGTTTCACATTACTTTCTTATATAAAACTATAAAATTGTGAAAATAACCAAATGCTGATACATATTACCAAAAATATAATCATCATAGTATTTGTTTGGAATAGCGATTTGAGCCTTCAAAAGCAACTTTTCATCTGTGATTTACGTGAATAAGCACTTTTCGAATCCCAAAAGTGATCCAAAACAAGCACACTGAAAATTATATATATATATATATATATCTCTCTCTCTCTCTAAAAAAGCTTAAGTTGGTCATGTTTTTGGCAATATAAAACATCAAGCGATGTAGAATCTTCTGGAAAAGAAGTAGAGAAAGACTGAAGCGAACGCATAATAAGGTTATTGAGAGGGACCTTTTTAATTAATAATTTATCTAAATATTTTGTTTTCGATAAAAGTATCGTGTGATCCATATAGCTAACTGCACCTTGTGGGATAAAATTTTGTTGTTTTATTGTTTCCATTCAATTGTCAGGAAAATGAATACTACCTCTCCTCTATAATATGAAATCTATTTAATTAATGTGAGTAAATTAAAAAAATTAGTTTGATTAGTTATTTAATAAAAATGTATGCTCGTTTCCAAAAATACTCTCTTCACTCATTTGCTATATTGAAACTAGCCATTGACCCCTTGATTATAGCTCCCGCAAAATGGCGACCCACACACACCATTATTCAATCAAAGAATAATGAAAAAAAAATGATTTTTTTGTTATTTATCAATTCAATTCAATTAATTAATTAGAATTAATGCGTGATTTTAAAATTTAAATTAGTTTAAATTATTTTTAAATAAATCTGGATTATTCAATGAAATAATAAGAAAGTTATAAGATTTTTTTGGGTAAAATGATAAATTTTATATAAACAAAGGAGAGTGCTAAGTTGTAATTTAATTAGGGTTAGATTGCCCCGGAAGTTGTTACCAATGGGAAATTTTGGCTCCAAAGTTTTTTAGGAGGCAATTTTGCCTTGGAAATGTCAAAAATTGAGCAATTTTACCCTGGATGTTATCTTAGTTAATTTTTACCATTAGTTGACCAAATATGTTGAGTTAATAGTCCATATATCATCCGCGTTATTTTTGTTAAGGTACAAATTTGCCGCAGAAGTTCATGTGTCATCTACTTCAATTTTTTGAAAGTTAGATTTAAAACTTTCAGGTTAAATCTGTACCTTAACAAAAATGATACGGATGATATAAGGACTATCTTGATTAACTAAGGATCAAAATTAACTAGGATAACAGCTATAGCAAAATTACTCCCTTTTTGACACTTTCAAAACAAAATTACCCCATAATCCAATTATGTTTGTATCTCAAGTGGCTAGATCACTTCAGTTTGAAATCTTTTAAGAATTGTGTGGTTTTCAAAAAAAAAGAAAAAAAGTTTCTATTAGAAGAGCACTAAATGGCTTTAAGTATATTATAATTGACTACTGCTGATGTCACCTGGATGAATGGCTATGATACATTTGCTTCTCTCAGTTATATTTGCCATTTTCAATTTAAAACTTCATGCTTTATTACCTACAGGACTAGCCATGTGGTTTTAATTTTCTTGGGAAAATTTCACTTACCCCTCGTAGAAGATATTTTATTTCAATCAACCTAAAAAATATTGAAATTTTATTATCCTCTTGGGTCAAAATGAAATTTTGTTTTGTGAATGAAAACTCAATGATACTCTGACTCACGTTCAAGTTCAATTAGAATCAAGAATGATTTGAGATATTAAGGGTGATGAGGAGACCTGGCGTTTAAGAGTGGAGGAAGTCTGACTGATTTTTTCCTTTTTTTAATTTATAATAATAGTGTTTGTTTGGAATAGTGATTAGATCCATCAAAAGTAACTTTTTAATCGTGATTTATGATATACGGATAAATATATAAGAGGAATTTTGTTTTGATTTACTTGAATATGCACTTTTGGGATCCGAATCGTGATCCCAAACAAGCTTATAGTTATTTATGAACAAAACTTAATAATATTACTTTACTAAACTTTCATAAAACAACCTAGAAATAGCAAGTCTAACTATTGGTGGAGGAAGGTGGGGCCAAAGGAGCCACCAAGTCAAACATATTAATTTTTTAAACAATATAAAGGGCTATATATATTTTCTGCCCTCAAAATATATTTGTGTATGATTAACCTATTAAAATTCCTAACATGAAATTATTGACTCCAAGGAATTTGAAAGGTTCTATATGAAAAGAAAATATTCATTTTGATTTTTTATTAACGTTTTTTTCTTGTTTTTTCTTGACTGTCTATTTAGCTTAAATCAATATAATCATCAATATCATCACCAATATTATTTCTGTAGCAAATCACCAAATCTCTATAAATCAAGCAGTTATCATAAATTAAGGATAAATTAAGGAGTTATCATCATAATTTGAACTTATTTAGTTTTTGAACTATTTCATATTATTTCTCAAATAAATTGCTAAATATGAATTTGAACAAGTTAATAATACTAATATATTTGGTCATATATACACATATATATAAGTTTAGGTTGGTTTTTGGCAATATATATATATATATATATATGATTTTTTAGAACCTATAACACATAAACACAGAAAATTAAACATGATGAAAGCTTTAGAAGAAATGGAAAAATTAGAAAATACCAAAGAAAAGATATATAAACAAAACATGGATGAAAATGTAAGGCAAACAAGACTAATAGTAACAAGTAATGAAAGGACAGCAAATAATGAATAGTAATTTATGGACTATTAATGACAAACTTAATAACTTAGGAATTACAGAAGAAGAGAAAAATCAATTAATAGAATTAACAAAAGGAAAAGCTAAGAGAGAAAATTATGAAAGAAATGAAGAAATTGAGGAAGGAAGTAAAATTGCCGAGATAATATATTCTAGAAATATAATAGATATTTTTAAAATACACAACCCACAAATAAAAATGATGAATGTAATAGAAGATGATGATAATGATATTGAAACATTAATGGGATTAGAGGAACAAGAAATAGAACAAATTCAAAGAGATTTTAAAAATGCTACAGTTATAAAAGGAAATATAGATGAATATAAAGAATTAAATACGGGAATAAAAATGAACGAACCAGGAGATTCGAGTAAAAAAGAAGAAACAGAGTCATTTAAAATAAGAACAGAAACTGATTATAATAAACATAAGGAACAAAGAGAAGAGGAAATAGGAAAAGAAGAATTACCACATGATAAGAAAACAGAGAATCAAGAATTTGATATAAGATTTGAAATACCAAGAGGAAAAGGATTTACGCCAACACCTATAGATCAATATGAAAGTAAAAGTATACATGTATCCGGAATATGGTTAAATTTAGATTGTGTATTGGACCCTGAAAAAATAATTGAAGAATGGTCAAGAGCAACAATAATAGCATTAATAGGAAGAAATAATTTAGACTTTCAATCAACTAATTTACTTATAGAATCAAGTTTTTTTAGGAAACGTATATTATTGGTGGAGAAGCCAAGAAGAAAGTTGGAGAAATCAAATAAGACAAATAGCAAAAGAAGAATATAATAGTAGAAAAGAATATTATGTTAAATTAGTAAAAAGATATGAATATGTGCTTAGAACAGAATTTGTTGGGCGAAGTAGTACATTAAAAGAACATATAACGAGTACTGAAGCAATAAAAAGATTATATCAAATAGAAATATACTCACTAGAGCCAAAATACTTAAATCCTTATATATGTGAATTTCAGAAATATTATTATGAAATAAAGGAAAATCCAGAAATGAAAAGAATAAAATATTTAGAACTTTTTTTATAGAAAACTACCAAAACTAATAAGAGATGAAATAATAGATAATTATATGAAAACGTTTAAAGAAACTCCAGAATTAATGCCATATATAGATTCTTTAGGAAGAAGAATAGATTACTTAAGGAATTATTTATCTGAAAAATGTAAGCAAGCTTGGAGGAATATGAAATATTATAAACAACATAAATTAACCTTAAGATGTGCAGAATATGAAAGACCACATAGATGGGGATGTAAAGATGAAAATAAAAAGATGAGAAGAAAATATAGTAAAGGAAAATATAAGAATAAAAAATGGAAATCAATGAAAATATATAATAAATATAGGTATAAATTTAAAAAGTATCCAAAGGAGAAGTTTTATAAGAAATACAAGCCTAAGAAATATTTTAGAAAATATTTTAAGAAAGGAAATAAAATAGATTATAGTAAAAAACCTAGAAAATGTAGATGTTATAATTGTGGAAAATTAGGTCATATATCAACAGAATGCAAAGAACCAAAAGATAAAAAGTTTATGAATATATTAGAGCAAGCTCAAGAATATGAATTAGAACCTTTAGAATTTGATGAAGAAATATATAGTGATATAGAAAACCCTGATATAAAAATATATAAAATAAAAGTATTAAGTGAGTCAAGTGAAACAGAAGAAGAATCAGAATCAGAAATAGAATATTTAGAAAGCTCAGAAGAAGAATTTAAATTATATATGATGAAAGGAAAAGAAATAGAAGAGGTAAAAGAAGAAGATGAATATGAAACCTATGAAGTATGAAGAATATAGAAATACATCAGAAGGGAGTGTAGAAAAAAGATTAACATTTAATGCGAAACAATATGAAAAAAATAAAAGATATGAAATTAAATTTAAAACCCGACCAAATAGTTAATGAAAATTTTATGAGTAAAGTTAATAGAATATTAAAATCAAAAAAGGATATTAAAAGCCAATGTATAATATTACAAAAGAAACATCCTATAGAATCAACTTTAACAGAAGGAATATTAAGAATACCATTAATAAGTAAAGGATTAATAGAAAATGAAATATCTAAATTACCTTTTAAAGAAGAAGTCACTGAAATCTATATTGCAGGAGTACAATTATTAGTTAAAGCTTATTTTAAAGAAGGAATAGATTCACCTATAGAATTATTAATAACAGATGGGAGAATAATAAGTAGTGTACAAGACAGCGTATTAGGAATGTTAACAGATAATTTAATATATCAAAAATTAAAATTTACTTTAAATACTAATTTTGCAATATCCAGAAATGATGAACATATAGATCAATCAATAATGGTATATCATAAATTAAAAGGAATTAAATTATTAAAAGGAGCTAAAACTATAAGTATAACAGCAATGGTAGGATTAGTATTTATAAATGAACATAAAATATATAATAAATCAGTAGGAAGAGTAAGTATAGAAAAACAATTCATGCCTATATTAAAAGAAGTAAAAACAGATCCTATAAATATAACCTTACCAGAAATTTTGGAAATAGAATTAGACAAGACTGTAAGTATTCATGATAATAAGGGAAAAAAGGCTTATAGCAAACAATAATTTAGGCAACAGATCATTAAGAATAAATACATTAAATGAACCTTTACAAATAAATATAATGAATCCAAGGAAAAGTATTGATATAGCAAGTAGTAGCCGATTAGCTGAAATGTCCCTAATAAACCCTATAAATACAAAATTAGTTGAAATAAACCAAAAAATAACAAGTTTAGATATAACTAAAGAAAATGAACAGAATAAAATTATAATGGAAATTAAGAAGAATGGAATTTGGCAAGAAATAATAACATTAGTGGATGAACATGCAGAAAAAAGTAAAATAGAAATAGGATATATAGAAAATGATTGTGAAGAAACAGATGAAGGTATGAAAACAAATATAATATTAAGATTTAATAAAAGAGATGTAATATAATTAACTTTATGGGTGGAACAAGATTCAAATAGGTCATATAAAGTAACCTTAGGTAAAGACTTTTTAGAAAGAGTAAGACCTTATAGAAATAAAAAAGACAGAATAATCTTTAACATAAACCATCAGACAATTATAATCCAAAAGTTAATATGATGATAAATGTACACCAAACAGCAAGAGTAATGAGAGTAATATTATCAGAAGAAAATAAAGACTATTATTATATAGATGATGAAATAATAATAATACCAAAAGCTGATAAAGCAATGATGAACCATATAGTGCATAAAATAAATAAATGTAATGAAAAAGAAAAAAAGACAGTTAAGGTTAGTATACCATACACAACCACAGGATTTTGTAGAAGCCTATAATGCAGTAGTAAATAATATGATGTATAGGAATGAAATTAAAAAAGTATTAAAAGAAAGATTAAAAGTATTATCTAAAGTTTAGATGGATAGGAAGATAACATTATATGATGATAATAACTGGTATTATTTTAAGAATAATGAAGGAATAAGAATACCTAAAGTAGAAAAAGGATTAATGAGAAGTTTTATTAATAAATTAAGAAAATGGGAAGAAATTGAAGAACAAGCATTAAATCAAGTATTACAAGAAATAGGAGATAATGAAGAATTGAGATTTAGATTAATAGGATATACAGTAAGTAGAATATATCATAGAAAAGAAGTAAAAGATGAATTTAAGAAACAAATAAATCTGTTATCAAGAGCTTAATATGGGAGACATTCATATGTTAAATGAAGAATTAAGGAACAAAAGTAGACTAATAATAGATGGAGAAATTTGGGCATATAAAAAAAGAGAATATATAACTAAAATACCAAAAAATGATAAGAGTTTTTTAAGGATGGTAATTAAGAGATTAAGTAAAACCTATAAATGGGAAAATAGAAGATTATACTTTATTTATGATAATCACTATTTATTATATGAAGAAGAATATGCTAGAGTAATGAGAGAAAGAAAAGATAGAAAAGAAATTAAACGAACATTGAAAGAATGTTTAGAAGTTTTGTCTAGGATATGAGTAGACCATTATACTACATACTTATAAAATTTATATATGCAAAGTATAGATCTAGAAAATATCATGCTTTGGTTGATACTGGAGCAAACCTAACAGTAGCTAAATATAATGTATTACCACCAGAATTATGGAAAAGAAAAAACAAAATGTTAAGAATGGAAAGTGCAGCAAAGTAAATCCATATGTTAGAACTAGAAGCAAAAGATGTAAAAGTTCAAATAGGAAACTACGAATTAGTAATAAAAGAATTAAATCAATATAATGAACCTTCTTGTGATGTAATTTTAGGATTAGATTTTCTAGAACAATATTTCCCTATACATATTATTAGTAAAGCCTTAATATTAACAACACCTTGTAAACATGAAGCTTGGGGGTATAAGAATAACTAAACCATATAGAAGAAAAGATGAAAAATTTCAGAAAAAGAATAACGAACATGAGGTCCAATTCTTACAAAATAATAATCCCGTAGAAATTCAACATATGTTAGCAACTTTGAATATTATAGAAATAAAAACTATAGAATTATAGAAAATTATAGTGAAAATCCTCTAGTACATTGGGAGAAATCTAGACCTATGGCAAAAATAGAATTAAAAGATTATAGTAAAGAGATAAATTGTAAACCTTATGCATGGACAAAAGAAGATAAAAAAGAATTTATAATGCATATAGAAGAGATGAAAAAATATAATCTTATAAGGGAAAGTAGATCAGAATATTCATCACCAGCTATAATTGTGTCAAAATATAGTGAAGAAAAAAGAGGAAAAACTAGAATGGTTATAAATTATCAAAAATTAAATGAATTAGCCATAAGAAATAGATATCCAATACCTAAGATGGATTTGTTGTTTAACCTAATAAGAGGAAAAACTATATTTAGTAAATTTGACTGTAAATCAGGATTCTTCCAAATAAAACTTGAAGAAGATAGTAAGAAGTATACTGCTTTTAGTACCTCAGAAGGATTATATGAATGGAATGTGTTACCTATGGGATTTCATAATAGCCCTAGTATATTTCAAGAATATGTGTAAAAAATGTTATTACCTATAAGAGAATTTGCTGTAATTTATATAGATGATATATTAATATTTTCAAAAGATGAACAAGAACATGAAAAACATTTAGAACAATTTGTAAAAATTATAGAAGAAAAAGGATTAAATATATCACCCTCAAAAATTGAATTAAGAAAAGAGAAAGTAAACTTCTTAGGACAAATTTTGACAAAAAATGGAATAGAATTACAAGATCATATAAGTCAAAAAATATTACAGTTTAAAAAGATAAACAATAAAAAGGATTTACAATCATTCTTAGGATTAGTGAATCAGGCAAGGAATTATATACCCAACTTGTCAAAATTAACCTCTAAAATATCTAAGTTAGCAGGAGAAAAAACTATATGGAAATGGGATAATAATATAGAGAAAATTGTAGAAAATATAAAAACTTTGTGTAAAGATTTGCCAAAGTTGACCATACCTTTAAAATAAAAAATAAAATGGATTATATACACTGACGCCTCTGATAATTATTGGGGTGCAGCTTTGTATTATGAAGATGAAGATGGAATTGAAAAGATAACTAGATATACTAGTGGAAAGTTTAATGATTCACAGAGTAGGTATCATTCAAATTGGAAAGAATTATTAGCTGTTGTAAAAGCTATAGAGAAATTGGAATTATTTATTGTCAATAATAGATTTATAATAAGGACAGATAATACACAAGTGAAACATTGGTTGTCTAGAGGTATAAGATAAAATAAGTTAAGTAGTAAAATGTTGATTAAATGGCAAGCTGATTTATCTTATTATGATTATGATGTTGAATATATAAAAGGAAAGAATAACTTGATTGCTGATTATTTAAGCAAATGGAACCAGTAAGCCGATTTGGCAGAAAAAGCCCTGTAAATCAGACGAATAAGGAAGAAGAATCTTCCCCTGTGTTGAATCAACTTATAATGAAGATGAATATTCTTGAAATGAATATGAGTCTATTAAGTAGTCAAGTTAGTACCAGTATACAAGGGATAACAAGCTCTATATCTGGTATTAATGATTCTCTTAATGACATTTATATTCAGATCGAGAATCTAAAGCTCTGTAAGGTTGATGCCAATCCACTTATAAGGACTGAAGTCCAGAAAGATTCATGTAAGGAAAAAGAAGTTGATACTTCTAACCCAAAATTACCTATAATGGAGTCATATACTCAAGCCGAGTCATCTACTTGTAATACTCAAAGTTTAATCGAGTCATTTGGACTTGAATCACTTTTGACCTCAAACTCCTTGTTAACCTCAACACCTATAAGCCAGCCAGCACCAGAAACTTTAACTTTTTCTCAAATAATGTCAATCCAAGAAAAAGAAAAACCTTCCAATAATTCTCCTCCACCTAGAGAACCCAATAATGATCCTTTTGAAACTCCGAAGCTCTATAATTTCTACAAAGTCATTATTAAGAAATTAAACCATCTGTCATTGACCCATAAAACCATCAAGTATGTGTCTCATTATGCTTTTAATAAGGCCATTATATACCCAGGAACACCTCCAGGAATTGTAAGAACCTTATACCAATATGGGTTAATCCAAAGTATATACACTTCCAGAAATTTATCTGAAATATCTGAATTACCTGAAAAATTTGTAAAAGCTGTATGAGATTATTTTGACATTGTAACCCAAAATCAAGTATTCATAAGATGCTATTCAACTGTAGCAGAGATCACTCCAGATAAGTTTTACATGCCTATAAATCTTATCAGACTTGGAACCACTAAGAAGCCCTTAGAATATGAACCCGAGATAAAAGAAGATATAACAGATGATGATGATTTCCAGTTCCGTGTATCCAATATAAGAGCTCAGGATTATAATATAATCTTCCAAGAAATGAATCGTGTAAAGGTAGCAAATATGAATCCAGTTCCAGGAAAAGAAGAACAACCATGGGTGTATTACTCGACTGATAAAACTTGTATTTACTCCCTTGGAAAGAAGCCAAAGAATGAAAAACAATTTGGCTTGTGTTACGACATTATAAAGAAAAATAAAATGGATAATACTCCTGATACTAAGAGAAAGATCTGTCAAATAATTGGAGAATATCCAAATCATGAATGTGAATTTTGCCATGAAGTCCGAGGAAATGATAAAAGACCAAATATCACCTTGGATCCAAGCCTACTGTAAGGAAGTGTCGGCAGAAGTAAACAAATATGAAGTGTCGGCAGAAGCAGACAAGAACCAAAAAAGAAGATAATGGCCGACAAAGAAAAAGAAGAAAAGTCTTGTAAGGAATCTTATCGTCCTTTGTAAGATAAGGTGTCTTGTAGTTTTGTAATAATACTTATAAAAGTAACTCAAGTCAAGGTTACTAGAGTCAGATTCACTAGAGTTATGTAACTAGAGTCGATCCTTCGATTCTATATAAACCCCTATAAGCTCCTTGGTTGAGCACCACTCTTGTAACCACACATTGAATGCAAAGTAAAGATTTCCTAAATTCTCTGTTTAGCATTTCGGATCTGTGCGAGCAATTCTCTATGATAGCTGCAACCAACATTATCTTTAATCATCTGTTGTTGGAGAATAACCAGGTATCAGGGGCTAAACTTCTTTTAGGGATCTAAGGGGGAAATTTTATTCGATCATGAGGGAAGTGTTATAGATTATGTTACTGGGCAATATGTAAAAAAAAAAGTCTTTTTTAATGTCAGGATAAGATAAATAAAATTAGAATGAATACGCCTCCAGTAGGAAACGAAGGAAGGCTGTGCTAATATGGTCTAAAGGAAGAAGGTTGAGATTCCATATGATTGGATACTCTGTGTGAGATTCAAAAGGAATTCTCTCTAAATGGTCCATGTATGAAAGAGGACATGGTTCCTTCTATTTCTATATCTGACACTCCTAGTGAATTCATTATAGTTTTTACATTTGATTTTATTATTCTCAAATCCTCAGTATTACTATCTATTTTCTTTTTTAAATTATATATTCTTTCTTCTAAAGGCTGACTTAAAAATTCTAATCTTTCTTTCCTATTACTTGGTTTTTCTATTTTTACTTTTTCTTTTATATCTTCTGGAACCATTTCTAATATTTCATCTAAATTATATATTTCCATTAGATCATAAATATTCGGGTTTATATATGTTCCTAATTGTTTCATCATATACATATTATTCCAATTCATTAAGTTCCATGTATTATTTCCATTTCCTCCTGGCATAAAAGGTGTAAATATACATGTTTCTTCCTGATTACCTATTAATGATAAATGAGAACTTATTGGTAAATTATTTATTTCTACTTCATACATTCGGGGTTCTATTTTCTTTAT
Organism: Inga oerstediana; assembly: GCA_963210345.1. NCBI lineage: Eukaryota > Viridiplantae > Streptophyta > Magnoliopsida > Fabales > Fabaceae > Inga > Inga oerstediana. Next base: position 17,039,624 of record OY723400.1, read on the forward strand.
TATATTCATTTTATATTTCCGAAATTTTCAACTTTTAAGATTTAAACAAGCAACTAAACTAATTGATCACCAATTTATCACAAAATTTAAAGAGTTCTATCACAGCAGAGAAGATAACAAAAATAGTATGAGAATTAACAGGGATCTAAAAGTTCCATTTTATCAAACCATAAGCTCTGATACCATAGCTTATGCAGATCTGGGCAACATGCAATTTTTATGCAGAAAGATATAAACAAGGACACACTTGCAAAATCAACTTGCAAAATCAAAATCTGTACAGATATTTACTAGGAGGACTTGATAAATAATACTAGAATGAGCTTTGACCAATAATGATCCGGATCATAGAAGGAACCATGTCCTCTTTCATACATTGACCATTTACAGAGAATTCCTTTTGAATCTCACACAATATATATATATATATATATATATATATATATATATTCATGGTTTTCTTGTTTCCATTCAATAGGGAAAAAAATAAAAAGAAATGATTGTCACATAACACAATACATCAACATCTTAAACTCTATTGGCTCTACACTATAATTATTTTTTTGGTTCACCAGCATAATTCAAACTAAAATACAAATATCTATTATATTTTAGTTATACCATCTCAACTACTAAATATAAGTCTCAGTTGACTTTTTTTAAGAGATTAAGGAAGTTAAATAAGTTAGTTAATCATATAATATATTATGTATAATTAAATTATATATTAATTTATAACTCAGACAAATTGGTTTGACCATAAAAATGATAATTAAAAATATATTAAAATATTTTGATTAGATTTTTTAATCTCTTAAAAAAATCAACTGATCTTATATTTAAGATTAAGATCATGAATTCTATTCTCAGTTTGTAGTAGGCTGCTTTCCATTATTTTGACAAAAAAGATGGATGAAAACTATGACTTGACTTGACGTGGGGAAAGAGATTTAATAGTTAAGGTCAATGAACGTCTTTACTGTTGAATTAAGTAAATTTAATATTATATAAAAATATTAATATAATATAAATCTCAATTATTAAAACTTAATCTAAGAGAGACATTTAACAAAAAGAAATGGGGACATTCTTTCCTTTCATGCGGTCTAGACTATAGAGTAGCTCTCCTATTAGTATAGCTTGCTGGTGGTAAATAAATAATGGATAATTTTGTCAATATAATAATTGAATTTATTAATTTTAAATTATAATTCAGGGGTTAGAATTGTTAGAATTATTTTAAAAATCCTGAGTTTTTTTAAATAGTATATGATAATAAAACAATATATATATACATATATATATATACATATATATGTATATACATATATGTGTATATATATATATATATGTATTCATTTTACTTTCTCGCCCTTTATTTTCTGTAATTCTGCAAAATAACGCAAATACTCAGAATTCATGACAGCAGAAATATCGAATCTGAACAAAACCGAGAGTAGGGCTGGAAATAGATTAGGCTAAGTTAGGCTTTACTTAAATAGGTCTGGGCCTACAACAGAGATTCAAAACCTGAGCTTAGACCTAAGCCTGTATGTAGGCTTTTTTTTTAGACATGAGTTTGGGCCTTCAAAAGGCCTAAGAAGGCCTGAAGCCTGTTTAAAGACCTACTTAAATAATATAGGCTTTTAAATAACATTTAAAGCTTATGCCTCCAAATTCATTTATAACCCTTTATAGTTATATACAATAATACATTATGTTTTAAAAGTCTAATATCCATTCTCATAGTAATATTAGGGTTTAGTAAGGAAAAGAAAAGAATGTCTAATGACAACAATTGTCCGAGTAAATAGGAATAAAAAAAACTAATCATTTGTTGACTAATGAGATATATTTTCTAAAATTGACTAAGCATAACAAATAACATGTAAAACTAGAATTTATTTCTTTTACCTTTCCCACGTAAATTGGGACAAACTCATTTTACTTATATTATAACATTTCATCTGACACTAAAATAAACTCATAACAATTATCATGCTTCAATGGAGGATGCAAATTAGGGGAGAGTGAGTGAGTTAGTGTTGTCATGTCGAGCAATCAAAGAGAAGAAAGTCAAGGTTGAATGATTTATGCAAAAATAATGGTTTAGTGTAATGACAATGAGATTTGAAATTTAGAATTAAGGTTAAGTTGGTAATTTTATAAATAATTTATAAAATTATTTAGATTATATTATATATACTTATGTAATAGTATACATTAAAAAAAAAAGCTAAATAGGCCAGGCCTGTAGGCTTATAGGCTAGACCTTATGAAAATAGGCTTGGCCTGTTTATCTAAATAGGCATAGCAATATTCTTGAACTTGAGCCTGACCTATTTACTAAATAGGCTAGGCTATGTTTTATGTAGGCTAGACCGTAGGCTCTGGCCTATTTTCATCCCTAGTCGGGAGAGAATATAAACTTAGGGCACATTTGGTATGATGGAATTGGGGCGTGTGGAATTGGAATTGGATCTCAATTTCATGTCTAAGTTTGTTTAGTACAATGGAGTTGGAATTTTTTTCAATTTCATGTGAAAGCCAAATCTCCCCGATTCTATCAAACTGGCTTCCACCCAAAAAGTTCAGATTTACAACTCCATGTACCTAGTTCCGACCTTACCCTCTCTGTATTTTCTATCATCACCGTCATGCTCGACCACCCTTCAAGTTGCTTGCGTTCCCTTTGCCTTTCACATCACCGCCGCTCGAGCACAACTCACCCCTAGGGCCAAACCGCCATTAGTTAGTACGGTGCAAATCCTCCTTCAAAGACCTCCACCGCCGGCAAATTGCAGATGACGGCAAGGACGAGTGGCAAGGATTCTTTTGGAATGAAAAACACCCATCATAAAGCTTGTGATTTTTGATATGGAATCTTGAGCTTTAGATATGCAAATTTGGGTTGTGGGAGCACCAGATGAAGAAGGAGAGGAAGAAGGGGAGGGAGGAGAGAGAACGATGATTCTGGGAAGTGTTTTTTTCAAAGATGAAGATGGATGTTCAGTTTTTTTTTTATTGATGGGATGTGCAGTTTTGGGAAGGTGCTTTTTTTATTTAGGAGGGTATTTTGGTATCTTGATGTAAAAATTAAGTCTCATTTTCATGTCATACCAAACATACTTTTAAAACTCATTTTCATCTCCATATCCATTTTCATTTCCATCTCCATCTCCATCAAAATCAATTCTATCATATCAAACGAGCCTCAGTGGCTGCTTTCCATTACGTTGAGACAATGCAACCAGGAATTCATAGAGTTAACTGTTAGGAGAAGGATGAAAGCTATGACTTGACTTGGAGAGGGACATTTAACTGTTAGGAGAAGGATGAAAGCTATGACTTGACTTGGAGAGGGACATTTAGTTGTGAAGGGATATCTGTAATCATATCGTATACTATCGCCGTTATTATTTACTATTACCCTGCACACTTCATTATGAATAACAGACTCACCTTAATATCAACATGACATGGAATATTGGGAGTATGTGTGAAAAGAGAGGGAACGTTATTCAGATTCAATGTAAGATCTATTTGATTTTTTTAAATAGATTAAAGAAATTATTTTAAAATATTTAAATTTATCATTTTTACATCAAACTAATTTAAACTAATTTGTGTGACTCATAAAATAATTTATAATATAATAATATATAACATATGCTATGCTATGATTAAATTATTTATTTAGCTTCCTTAATCCCAAAAAAAAAAAATCAACTGAGCCTTATATTAAGTAAGAGATAGAGTATAAAATTGAATTCAAAGTTTGAGCATATAGTAAGCTAGCCACAAGTGTTGCGTCTTTTTTTTTAAAGTTTCCTCACCTCCTTGAAAATTAATTAAAAAAGATATCAAAATGACAATAAAGACAATTGGAAATTGGAAATGCATCAAAACAGAGATAAAGATGTGACACTAAAAACATCCGGCACTTTGTATTATCAATGATTTGAGCTCATGGGATTAGCAATATCCAGACTGTCAAACTTCCGGTCAACAAGGGTTATCAAACTTCCAGCCAACAAGCCTCATATCTTCCTCCGAAAGTTTTCTCATCTCCTTGAGCTTGTGTAAAATAAATTCAGATTTACTACATAAAAGAAAATCACAGGATGTGAGTTGTCATCTCATTAGATCAAATAGTGCAATTGTGATATTTCTAGATATGGGATTTAAAGAAAACAATTGAATATATGATTTAAAAGATACAAAACCTATCAGAAAAATTGAAAGATATAATCAGAATCTGAGTATGACCAACAAAGAAAATAACCGTGTAAAAATAGAAATAGAGAGAACAAATAGCAGAGTGTATTTACCTCACAGAGTCACTTTGGTCTAAGTTGGCATCAAGGATATGAGGAACACTCAAAGTTGCGATAAAAAATCCTCCTGACCATTTCTCTAGCTAAACCGAAAAAAACCCTAACAACCCCAAGAGTGGATAAAAACAGCCAAATTGACCTAAATAAATGGCAAAAAATTGACTTAAATGCTTGGTTACCATAACCCGCAGTGATAATATCACAGTATAGAGAATCTACCCAACTTAGGCTCTCTACATAGTGTATGAACAAAACACCCGCCACACAAAAAAGAAAGACCAATATTAATGACAAAACCACATTCATTTATCCTAATATTCACTCTACCCTCCCTCTCATCAACTACGTAAGAACTCTTACCATAACTCCTATTCGTTGATTTCAGAAAGTGACCCTCTTGCAAGTTAAAAAGATGGCTAAGCGTGACACCGAGTAATAAGCCTACGAAACCCACTCCGACGGAGTAATCAACGATGAAGCTGTTCTTGGCAAAGTCATGGTGATTCTCTCCCTCTATGACAGTGTCCAACGGTTGACGATGGTTACTCTGCATCTCCGTTGTGGAATGGGTTAGAAGAGAAGGAAACCAATTGCATATATGACGGCTAAGATTATAATAAAACGGTCAAGATTTAATTTTTAAAGATGCTGAGAGTCGCTGAGAAAAGTTGCCGGTTAGAGGATCCAGACCCCGCCGGTGAAGGCGAAAGCTCTCAGGCGGCCACTGCGAATGATTTGAGAAACAAGCGTTTGGATTTATAGAACAAAAAGAGAGAGGAAAAGAGAGAGGACATGGTGATCTCTTAGTGGCTCGTTTAGTTTAGTCGTTTTCCACTGGGGCTATTTCTGATTTGTCCTATTATAGCCATGATGACCTCTGAATGATTTAGCACGAAGAAGAAAACACACAGACTGATGAAACAAAAGGAGGGAGAAGAAGATGCAACAACTACGAAAAATAACGTTAACGTACTTTCTTTCTTATGTGGATTTTTTACTTCCCCTCCAGCTCATCCATTAACATTTTTCAATGTAACAAATTGAATTTCTTGTCATTTACTTTCGCAACAACGAATAAAACTCTTGTCAAGATCGTGGCGGTTAATAGAGGAGCAGATAGACTCGTCCACCTAGGCATGAATATATCAGCCATCATGGTACACATCTTGGACTTTTCAACCAAAAAAATAAGGGCCATTTTTGACAGCTTCATGGTTTTTTTTTTGGCTAATCATAGAGGTAATATTATTCGAGACACTTTCGGACACTAAATGTAGACATCTATCTCTCTAAGCTGGAATTCGAACATTAATTCGTCATGTTGTGTGAGGAATTAGTGCCTTCCGCTAAACCCATGAGACAAATATATATATGAGACAAATGCTTAAACTAACTAATAATCACGGCGCCTTTCTAATTTGGAGATATATATATGTGTATGCGTGCGCGCATGCCAGTCAAAAACAATAAGTTACTTTATATTTCTGATAATGATCAAATTGAAACCATTAATTTCAATCAGATAGTCCTACAACTTCTTTGGCTTCAATGGCTTTTGTTGTTCATGTCTGGTCGTCCAGGTCTATCATGTCTGTTGTTGGTCAACAAATAGTCTTCGAATTTAACGATTGATTTCATCATCGTGCCATCCCACCATTTATTGCTCCTAATTTGGTTTATTTTCTATTTATGATTAATGATGCGTATGTTCTCATAGATCTATAGTTGGAGAAGATGGGAAAACCAGGCCAACATAGCAGCTGAAGGAAATCTACCAAATACATGATGAGCAAATGAATCCCTACAATGACTGAAACCTTTATTCTGCATTAAATTTGTGTTTTAATTCTAAAGCTTTTTCCACTTTTCTGTTACTTAATTGTATTTTTTCTGGTTTATGTTACACTAGTAAATTTGAGACCTTCCTCATAAAACCACGTCAAAAGAAATTTAGTACTCTTTGGGGCTTCCCAGTTTCCATTGTGCATCCTTGAGCAGATTAAGATCAAATTATCTCTTTCAAGAAATATATAGTTTTCTATATTATCATGCATTGCAAACCTTTTAAATTTGATCAATTAACATGATAACATTCTGGAGATAAGTTTTGACTTTTTTGAGGCATTCCCATCATACATCCTTGAAGAAGCAATTTAAGATCAAATTATCCTGGTCTTTGCTTCTTCTATCAATTTTATCAATAAGGAGTATAGATAGAACATTGTAGATTGGGTTGGGCAGTTTTGGTGGTAAGTCTGTTTACATTTATGAATAGCAAAATAAGATCATATCAAAATAGACTAAGCATGCAATGAAAGCATTGTCAACTACATCTTCTAACTGATGTCCAGACTTCACTTTTAGTGTCTCTATAATATTTTGGTACTTCATCGTGTCCTTACCATATATAAGATATATTTGGGAATTAATCTTCGGTCTAAATATAAGTTATAATTTTCATATTTGTCAATCTTTTTTTAATTTACCTCTATTAATGTTCTCTCAATAATAATCAAAGATGAATATGAGAATTAAAAAAAGATGATTAGAGTGTTTTAGAGAATACATCATACTAACTAAATTAACTAATTTCCCTAATCTAATCAAATTAGATAAATATGTCTTATATTAAAGACCGAAGAGAGTAATTGGTTGGAATGACCCATTTTCTATTCAAGTTACATGCACTATTGAACTATTATAGGCCTTTTTAAAGGATAATTGTTCCTACTTTACTTTACAAAAATACTGTCTTCTTTGTTAAGGGCCTTATTGAGCTCCTCTTTATTTCGTTTATTGGTTCATGCATGTCTTCTCCATATTGTATTGATAATTTGTTGATATATAAGTTAGTGCTTGGTCATTGTTTTATTTCAAGTACAGGAATTTCAAAAGATTTGACACACAGAGTGAAGACTCAACTATCGCGCTTGATCAAGAATAAAAAATTATTCTTAGACGCTCATGAATTGTTATTGAGGAATTTTTTTATTGATAGAATTTATTTTAGAATTAAAAAAATTATAAGACAATGTTTTGCATAGGAAGTGATCAAATGATATTGATATCTTCCAAATTGTATGATGTTTATCTACAATCAACGAATTGGGTTTCAAATTTTGTAAATATAATTTTGTTAATTCTCTTGTTATTATTCAATGATAATATTGTATATTCATAACAAATATTAATGGTAAAACAATAAAAATAATGATTGAAAATAACTATATAAAATTAAGAGTAAAATACTCTAACATCCCTTATGTTTTACCTTAATTATACAGACCTCCCCTCTATTTTGAAAATATACACTTAAATCCAAATCGTTAATTTTGTTAAGGATTTTTATTTTTTAATTAAAATTTATATTAAAATAAATTTTATTTACTAATTTATCCTTCATCATTACTAATTTCTTAATTTTGACTAAAATTGTTTAAGAAATTTAAGAGATTTTTTTTTCTTTTTCTTAACTTATTTTTTACTTTTGTAAATAGTTATATGTTAAATTTTTTTCATATTAAGATAAATACTTAATTAATTTAATTAATGTAGACATAGAAAACTTAATTAAAAATATGATTAATCCAATTAATAGATGCATACTAAAATAAATATGTTTATAAATGTTTGTGCAAAAAATATATTTAAAAATTTAAAATTTGAAATTAATATAAGTCATATACTATATAAAATTTACATTATTAATAACATATTGTAAATAAAACATATTTCTTTCTTTTTTTTTTTACCTTTCATTTGATAGGCATATTTTTTAGTCATTTAAAAGAATACTAAATAAGTAAGTTTCAATAAATTTAAAATTTAAAATTTAAAACTTTTTTCATATATTGAGACTTACTTATTTAGTATTAAAATTTTATAATATAATAAAAATTAAAAAAAATTATAATATATTGGAAATTTTGAACATACATGTATTAGAATTATTTTTCATATAAAAATTTATTTTTAGAAAAATATAAATATTTATTTATTTGTTGAAAAAGGGATATTTTAGTCAAATTTAACTTTCAACTAATGGTTGGGTGGATGAAAATGAAATATCAAATATATAAGGAAAGTTTTTGTAACTTGCATTTTAATTTTAAGGGAGATCTATATACGTTTTCAAAATAGAGGGGAGGTTTGTGTAATTTAGATAAAACATAGGAGTAATCAATGTATTTTACTCTTAAATTAATGGTAAAACAATAAAAAGAACGATTGAAAATAACTATATAAAATTAAATAAAATTATTGCATTTGACATTTTGTTTAAAGGTTAATTTTGTCCTGAAAGTTTTCACCAAAAGACAATTTTGCCCTAGAGAACCTAGACTCCGCCGGTGAACGCCAGGCTTCAGGCCACTGCGAATTTTTTGAGAAACAAGCGTTTGGATTTATAGAACAAAGAAATAGGGAAAGAGAGAGGACATAGTGATCTCTGAGAGGCTCCTTGAGTTTGGTCGTCTTCCAATGGGTCTATTTTTGATTCGTCCACTTATAGCCATAATGACCTCTTAATAAGTTAGTATGAAGAAGAAAACACAGAGACTGATGAAACAAAAGGAGGGAGAAGAAGATGCAACAACTATAAAGAAAACGCTAATGCATTGTGACTAGCGCCTGGTGACGCGATGATCATTAGGTGGCTTTTAAGGTCACTGCCTCCACCCCTCACGGATTCCACCCATTATGTGGATTATGTGGATTTTTTACTGTCCCCAGCTCATCCATTAACATTTTTCAATGTAATAAATTGAATTTATTGTCCTTCTGTGACCCAATGGGGGCAACTTTTTAACCTTTTTCATCTGGGGACAACTTTTCTTTTGGTTAAAAACCAATGGACATCTCCTTTTCTTTCGGTTTAACAGTGAAACTTATGGAGCAGAGCTAGGGGAACTATTGAAGGGTTGCAACTGTGTTGGGAGAAGGGTTTAACAGGTGAAAGTTAAATGCTATGCTAAACAAGTGGTTGAAGAAATCAATGTGGGTAATATGGTAGCAGGATGTCATTTACTTTCTGATAATGATCAAATTGAAACCATTAATTTCAATCAGATAGTCCAACAACTTTTGCATACTTCTTTTGCTTCAATGGCTTTTGTTGTTTATGTCTAATCCTTCAAGTCTATCATGTCTGTTGTTGTTCAACAAATAGTCTTCGAATTTAACGATTGATTTCATCATCATGCTATCCAACCATTAATTAATTGCTCCTAATTTGGTTTATTTTCTATTTTTGATTAATGATGTGTATGTTCTCATAGATGTATAGTTGGAGAAGACAGGAAAACCAGGCCAACATAGTAGCTGAAGAAAATCTACTAGATAACATGATGAGCAAATGAATCCCTACAATAACAGAAAGGAGAAAGGAGGAGAACACAAATTCAAATCTCGAAAAATATATTTATTAAAAGAGGTGAGAACCCTTTCCCTTCTAAACCTCGAGGGGTAAACCCTTTACAATTAAATTTGTGTTTTAATGCTAAAGCCACTTTTAGGATCACTATTTAACATGATCCTAAACACACTAATAACGATTAAACTATGAGCCCCAACAATATATTTTATTGCTATTGTCTCATTGTTCTTTTCAGTCGCATGTTCTATGACTTCAGGATCACTATTTAACATGATCCCAAACACACTAATAACGATTAAACTATGAGCCCCAACAATATATTTTATTGCTATTGTCTCATTGTTCTTTTTTTTTTTTTTTTATTACATCTCATTGTTCTTTTTAGTCGCATGTTCTATGACTTCCATCTTTTAATATTTAAATTTAATTTCCGGTAATTATGATGTTTCATTTTTTATGCTTGTGGTGATCACTTATTTATCTTTATGTTTATGAGTATGATTTATCAACAATGAAAAGGAACAAAAATTTCCTACTGCAAATAATTAAAAAAAAAATCAATCTTGAAAGTTCATTCAAAACTTATCCACACTAGGTACTTTGATATTGTGAGAGCATCAAATGGGAAAATAGAAGTATTTTCTTCAAATATTAACAGACACGATAAGGTAACATGTAAGACACCTCAAATACTTACAAGATAAGTTTAGTATTGTGAAATTGGCTAATCCATAGTTATATTCTAAAATAAAGAAATCGATTAAAAAATTTTTATACCATGTTTGGAATTGAAGTTGTTAGAATAATGCAGTTATGTGACATTCTCCTTGATTTGTTCGTTATTTGGCATCATTGAATTCTACATTGCAATCATGTAGTGTCATTATGTTAATTATGCAGTTTGCAACTTTGATTGGCTTGAACACATAACGAGTTCTAGTGCTCCTTTGTGTGATTTTATAATATGTGAATTGACTTTATTTTCTACTCTAATTTTTTTCCCATAAAAGTTCAACTGCCATGTCGGCCCGTATGGATTTTCAAAGCTTTGTTTAAGGTTCTGGTTATGTGACATTCTCCTTGATTTGTTTGTTGTTTGGCATCATTAAATATACTCCACATTGCAATCATGCTGCGTCATTATCTTAATTATGCAGGTTGCAACTTTTATTGACTTGAATACGTAATGAGTTCTGGTTACTATATAGTCCTTTGTGTGAATTTGTAAAATGTGAATTGACATGATTTCCTACTCCTTTTTTTTCAACAAGAGTTCAACTGCCATGTCACCCCATATGGATTTTCAAAGCTGTTTAAGGTTTTGATGTGCTTTTTGACCTTTTAGCATGATTTTTAAGGTTTACACTTGCATGTAAATGTATTATTCCAAGTGGTACCATATTATGCTTTGTTATTTTAAAAATCTCATGCAGTTAAAAGAAACGTTTTAAAGACATTTCTCTTTAAGAGGTTTGTAACCTAGTGATATGATAACTCTTCTTTAAGTGGAAGGTTATGGGCTCGATCCCCTCTTGTAACATTAGACCATCAGTGCCTGCCCTTTTAATTAAAAAAAAAACATTTCTCTTTTACGTTTAACAACGAAAGCAAAAAGAAAAACTTTAAGGTATGATAGATTGCTATAATTCTTCTTAACAATATGGTGAGATTTGAAAGTATGTTTACATTTGTACCACAAAGTGAAATGAATCTTTCGCTAGTCCAAATCATAATATGGACATTTTTATGCATGCATACTCGCTATTTAGGAAAATAGGCTTGTTGAGGTTAAGTTATGTTAAATGCAAACCAATCTTTTACTCCCGGTAAATGGTTAAAGATTTTAAGATAGACTATTACAAATATGATTGAGGCACATAATAGCTGTGAAGAAGTTGAAAAGTATGACAGATTATATGTGTAAACAAGAGCAATCAAAAAAGAAAATATTTGTAATGTTCGATAATCGCCATATTGGATCATACCATATATAGTTTCACCCAATACATTTGTTTCCAAAAGCATATTCTTTTGTGCAAACCAATATGGTACATCTAAGTTTTGGGTACATTCAAAGGTAAAGATTTCCTGAGGAATCTTTCACCTTGATCATGTTATATTCAGTATTAGAGTTCATGTTGACAACATTAGAAGGAGGGCTAATCCAAATTCTGAGAAAAACTACTTTTTTTTTCTTTTTTTCTTTTCCCTTTTGTCGTACATGACTCTATAAGTTCTTATATCTTTTCAGTAAACAGCAATGTCTTTTTATGGTTATCTTCTTTCTTTAAACTGTAAGAGTTTTTTGTTTCAATGGGAATTTATTCTTATGTTTTTAAGTTTTAAATTTGATCTATAAAAGAAGTTTCTTTTGATTATTTTTATTATTCTAAAAAATAGATTATAATTATTATCAACAACAAACTTAATAATTTGTAATCTTATTCTCATCAAAATTAATTTGTAATCCTATTGCAGGTAGAAAAAAATCACCAAAATAGCGTGAAGTTTGAATATGACATCCATTTTATTTTTTTAACAGATTGTTATCTTTATTTGAATGTAAGCACATTTATGAAAGATGGCCTTTTTGTCCCAACGAAATAGTTCTTAAATTCCTTCATGGAATGTTAATCAATTGTGTTATTAGTTGGTGTAAAACAGATTTAAAATATGCCAATATCATGACTCATGTAGAAGTTTATTTATTGGTATTAGGATTAGAACTTTTTCATCATAGATGATATTCTGTGGCAGCCCACACAGGAAAAGGCTAAGATTAAGAAAATAAACAATTAAAGAAGTACATCAATATGACATAGTAGGACAGTAGAATATGTTATAATCTATGATAATATATGCTATAATTAATACTTGAAATTTTTTTTTAAAACAATAATACAGGGAGAGATTTATAGCCTTGTAATAAAATATTACTTAACATATCCTACCTCCGGTCCTAAATATAATATCCAGATGACTTTTTTTGGAGAGATTAAGGAAGTTAATTAAGTTACTTTAAAGTATTTATATTTATCATTTTTATCTAAATTAATTTGTATGACTTGTAACTAATATATAATTTAATCAATTAATTTATTTAGTTTCCTTAACATATCTAAAAAAGTCAATTGGATTTCATATTTAAGACCAGAAAGAAGATATAATAAGTGATGAATAATAGTTATATGGGTAAAATAGAAATACATATATTCCCTTTGGTCAATAATATGGGGCACTTAAAAAAATCTTTCTTTCATTGACCTTTATAATTTGTTTGTTGTTATTATTATTCCTGGTAAGCAAAGTACATATTAAGGAACCTTTTTCCATACATACTCAAATAATTGTCTTTCATATTTTTGTTCATAATTTGTTCCTTTCTCTGCCTAGACAAGTAATGGTTTATCGCAATGTTCTAAAATCTTACGTAATTTAGACGAATACTCTTTTCTTTTCTTTTCTTTTTTTTTTAAAAAAAGTGGATTGCATATCGTGCGCTTAATTTTTTTCTTGATAAAATCATATTATCAAGATTTAAAAAGTCAAAATTTTCAGTGCTGTTTTTTTTTTTTTTTTGGTTAAAACCTGAATTATCACTGTGATGTTTCACAGTACTTTCTTATATTAAACTATTAAAGTGTGAAAATAATCGAGTGATGATATATATTACCAAAAAACACACACATAAGTTTAGGTTGGTCATGTTTTTGGCCATATAAAACAGAAAGCAATATAGAATCTTCTTAAAAAAAGGCAAAGGAAGAATGAAACGAACACATAATAAGGATATTGAACGTGATCTTTTTGTTAATAATTTATCTAAAGATTTAGTTTTTAGTAGAAGCATAGTACAATTCATATAGCTAACTCCACCTAGTATGATAAGACTTTGTTATTTTATTGTGTCCATTCCACTGTCAAGAAAATAAATACTACCTCCCCTCCATAATATGAAATCTATTTAACTATTTTGAGTAAATTAATAAAATTACTTTAATTAGTTGTTTGTTTAAAATATGTGTTAGTTTTCTAAAAATATTCTTTTAAATCATTTGCTACACTGAAATTACCCATTGACCCTTGATGCAAACTCTCATAACAAGAGTGCAACCAAAAGGGATAATTCATTAAGAAAAAACAATTTTATATGGAAAAAAAGTAGATTGAAGTCATATTTCATCAGGATTAAATCCAACCCCAACTAACTTTTATTTTAGGAATCCAAGTTGGTAATAAACTATTGTTAAAATAACACTACTCATCCTTTTTTTTTTTGGTTGCCAACGGAATAGTACACTATACTGTCGTTGAATTATTGATATTAATGTGTCATACAAATTAAGAAAGTGGTTAAAATATAAGCTGTGTTAAATTTTTTTTTCTAAACACAAATATCTTTATTGGAGACAATCCTACTTAAAAAAGTGTTAAGCACCACTCTTAGTGGAATATTGGTTCGTCGCATTATAAAAGACTAAGGGCCTGTTTGATATTGTTTTTAAAAACTGTTTTTTTGTTTTTAAAAACAAAAAAACCTGTTTGATAATTTATTTTCACTCCATTGTTCTAAAAAACAAAAAAACAGAAATTTATTTTTAAAAACAAAAAACAGAAAACAACTTTAATATGTTTTCTGTTTTTTGTTTTTTTATTTCCTAATCTCAAAACTCTCAGGTCTCACAAGCCTCGACTCGAACTCCTCAATTGCGACTCCGACCTTTCTTCCATGGCGGCATGACTATGAGAGCACCTTGAACAGTAGCCGCCAAAGTTCAACCTGCGCTCGGTGTCCGCTGGGTCTAGTCTCTCCTTCGCTGGCTCCAAGCTCACCTACCCCTCACCCTCCGCTCATTGTTCGCTGGCTCAAATCTTTCCTCAGTCCTCAATCGGTAAGTGATTCTTCAGATCAATTCTTCACCTTGAACAGAGCAATTCTTGTTGGTTTCTTTGAAATGTTTTGGGTAGCCTAAATGAAAATCGTTTGAGGGATAAGCTGCATTTTTATTCTTCTGTATTGTTGAAGGCTTTTGACTACTCAGTTGAAGTGATTCTTCAGATTTGTAAGGAAAAGCTATTTGGACATTTCTCATCCCTCAGGAAAGAAATTTACCTGTAAGTGTATGAAATCCATATCCATCTGAGATGATATTTTCTGTCTTTAGCTAATTCTGCAATCTGTATATTTTTTCTTTCTGTGTATTAAATTTCTGTCTGTGTTAATACACTTTGCTATTTCTGCGTTTTATTCCTTTCCTTTGTTTATAAGACTCTGATGGCTGAGATTGTATAAACTCCTTGTCTTGTTTTATAAAGCAATCTAAAGCTAAATTATCTTCCCTAACCTCAGAGGAGAATGGAGTGATTCTAGAAGATAACTAGGATCATCACCATATCAGGAACTCATCTATTAAAACTCCCTCTAAACTAGTTGGACTTATTATCCTCCAATTAATTGTTAGGTCTTTCAGGCAAGAATAGCTCATTTCTTGGAACTGCTTAGCAGAGTTTCATCTTTGCCATTTCCTAGTTTGAATAGGATTTTAGATATTATTTTAGTATTTTAGATGAAATTTAGATTTCCTAGTTTGAATTTTGAATTAGATTTTTATCTCTCTTTGTATTCCTCAGAAAGATTGTAAGGAGTTAAGTAGTAATTAGTACTTCAGAAAGTCAACACCCTTCCATTCTCCTTTCAAGGTCAAATATGGATCAAACAGAATTAGGCATGAAGAAAACACTATTAACGTAAGTATGACTATGCAGTTCATGTTACCTTAACTCTATCAAACTTACCTTTTGAACAAGGAAACATTTGAAAGTCCTCACACTGGTTTCTCTTGGCATCTGGGGTCCACTTCCTGGCAAGATTGCTCGATTGTCATCGCTGGAAATAGTTAATATGAATTCAAATTTTCTATATGGTGTCATCCCTCAGGAGCTTTCATTACTGTCAAATCTTCAAACACTCATTCTTGATGACAACAAGCTTTCTGGTGAGCTTCCAGATTGGCTTGATTCTCTTCCAGCCTTAACAGTGTTAAATCTGAAAAATAATCTGTTCAATGGGTCTGTTCCTGATTCTGTGGGTAGCTTGGAAAATCTGAGAATTCTTTCACTTTCTCACAATCACTTTTATGGACCAGTACCCGATTTAAGGCATTTGACAAATCTTCAAGTGCTGGAATTGGATGATAATGCTTTTGGACCTCAGTTTCCTCGACTTGGTACCAAGTTGGTCACACTTGTTCTAAGAAACAATAGTTTCAGATCCAGTGTCCCTGCTGAAGTGACCACGTTTCATCAGCTTGAGAGATTTGATATCTCATCAAATTCATTTGTGGGACCATTCCACCCTGCATTGTTATCTCTTCCATCTATCACTTATCTCAACATTTCTGGAAACCAACTCACTGGAATGCTTTTTGAAAATCTAACCTGCAGTTCTGAACTCCAATTAATTGTTGTCTATGCATCCTCGTTCTTTTCAAACCACAGTAGTTCCTTACCATTACTGTCTAATAGCCAGTAATGGGATCTAGGAGTCTGTTTCTTAAATATCATCTTTATTTTAATGGATATTTCTTCATCATCTTGTTCTAAGTTTTGTGACCTTCTGAATTTTCTCAATTTCTACTCTTGGGGCATAGAGGAATCAGAATACAGCCCCAAGACGTCAGCATCTTGGCTTCATGATCATGAAGAATTTGTCCAGACACATCAAGCAATAAAATACATCGCATATAAAAATTTATCCATAGATAGTTCAGAACACAACCATTACAATCTCACTGTCCCTTGTTCCTTCTTGTATGTTTGTATTCTTAGCTGGATTGCCTGAACTTTTATTATAGCTTTCGATGTTTGCTATCATTTGTTATCGTAATATTTCTTATAATGAAGTCAAGTTGTTCTGTTTCTGTTTTTTTTTTGGTATACTGTTGTAATAAAGTCATGTTGTTCTATTTCTTTAGTTTGTTGTTCCATCAAAGCCCCAAATAAGTATGCACAATGGATGTAGATGGTAACTCATCGAGTATTGAAATGGACAGCCTTGAGGGATCTATATCTTCATCAGGATCAAGTGAGGATGACTTTGAGCTCTTAGATTTAATGTTGATTAATATGATAAGTGAATATGAAAAGAAGTTTCTTAATAAGATTCTAGTTCGTACATCTGCACTTACCGGTCAGGAATTTGTTAATGAGCTTATGCAAGGATCAGGAACTATTTGTTATGAATTGTTGAGAATGGAGAAAGCATGTTTTATTAGTTTTTGCAATGAGTTAAAGACTAAATGTTATTTAGAAGATTCAAGAGAAGTGCAGTTAGAAGAGAAGGTTGCAATGTTCCTATATATTATAGGTCATAATATTGGACAAAGGGTAGTTGCAGATCGTTTTCAACATTCTACCGAAACAGTTTCACGCTATTTTAAGGAAGTGTTAAGATCAGTATGTCAGTTGGGAAAAGAGCTTATAAAACGAGATACAATAGAGTTGGCACCTGTGCATGTTAGAGATAACCCAAAGTACTTTCCTTGGTTTAAAGTAAGTCTCAATCTTAATTATTGATATTTATGTCTTAGTTATTATTAGTTTTTTCTCATAACTTTGTGTGTTTCTAATGTAGGATTGTGTAGGTGCAATTGATGGTACACATATAAGTGCTTGTGTACCTTCTGAAAAGCAAGCATCATGTAGAGGAAGAAAGGCAATCGTCACACAAAATGTTATGTGCATATGTGACTTCAATATGATGTTCACTTATGTCTATTCAGGATGGGAAGGTAGTGCCCATGATGCGAAAGTTTTGTTAGATGCTATTACTAATCCTGAAGCAAATTTCCCATGGCCTCCTAGAGGTATGATTCATAATAAAATCCTTCTCATATGTCATTTATCCTTTTCTAAATCAATGTTTTGCAATTATTGTAGGATCATTTTATCTTGTAGACTCTGGATATTCTTGCACCGGTGGCTTTCTTCCACCATATAGAGGAGAAAGATATCATGCACAAGAATATCAAGGTAGAGGTCGTCAAGCTAGAAATGCTAAAGAGCTTTTTAATTATAGGCATTCTTCATTAAGAATGACGATTGAACGCTGTTTTGGAGTTTTAAAAGCTCGGTTTCCAATTCTGAAATTAATGCCATCATACAAGCCTTCAAGACAACGTCTTATAATTGTGGCATGTTGTGATATTCATAACTACATACGCAAGTGGAATCGACGTGATTTGTTGTTTACAGAATGGGAGAATATGGATCCGACACAAGTGGAGGATTTAACCTTAAACACAAACTTAGAAGTAGAAAGTTTGACAGGAAACAGAAATGCAGAAAGTACATCGAGTTATAATTTGGACAACTTGTCTAGACTATCTGACCAAAGCGCAGCAGAGATGTCAGCACTTCGTGATCAAATTTCTACTAGGATGTGGTCACATCATCGCAATTCTACCAATTAGATGTTATTTGATATAATTAGATGTTATTTTTTAGACTCTGTTTAAAACAATATTCATTTAAATTTTAGCCATATTATTTTTGTTAGTAGTAAATCTTTTTTTTCTTAATTAATATAATAAGATGTTAGGTATTTATAATAAATAAATCAGGCCAAAAAACTAATTATAATAAATAATGTTAATATCAATTATATAAAATAAGGGAATTAAATAAATTGATGTTAAAAGAATTGGCTCAAACAAATTGATATAAGAAATAACCATCCAATTAGATTTTTTTTTTTAAAAAAAATATTCAAATAGTTTTTTTCTTCAAAACTTGTTTTCAAAAACAATTATCCAAACGAGTTTTTTTGTTTTCTTGTTTTTGAAATTTGTTTTCAAAAACAATTATCCAAACGAGGTTTTTTGTTTTTTTGTTTTCAAAACTTGTTTTCAAAAACAATTTTATAAAATTGTTTTAGAGAACAAAAAACAGAAAATAGAATCAAACAGGCCCTAATTTATTCCCATATACTTAACTCTGGTTAGTTATCATTGGGGTTAACCTAACAGTAGATGAAATATTTAGCTAAGAATATAAGGAAATCGTGCTTGCTTAGTTGTATCTTGTATTTTCTAATTATTATGATATGCTGTGTATTGGGATGCAGAAGTATGTTACAAAAGAAAAGAATATACGAAAGCAACAAAGAGACATTTAGAGGATAAGAATAAAGTGACTAGCGAGGACCAGAAAAAGCAAATCAAAACTGCCAAAAATGTTGAGTCATAAGAATTAGTTACGGCAACCACTTTGGTTCTTAATAAACCACGCATATTAATGCCTGTAATGGATACGTTGTTGAATAAACCCAGTCAACAAATATTGATGGCCAGTCCATATAGTTATGACCAAAACCTGTGAGAACATATAACAAATAAGCCCAGCCCATTACATAAGGCCCAGTACCTGCATAGCCTAAACACAAATACTTTATATGAAAATACACAGTACACCTGAACATATACATGTACGCGCGCTCGATTCTTCCCGGCTTCATCCGTGTTCTTGGTGACGCTTGGTGGCTTTCCTTTGGTTGCTGCGAATCTTCTTATGTGCAGAAGCCTTTCGCTGCTTCGTTTTTCTTTGCTTTTCCTATATGTGTGTTGATTTTAAAAAATGCATATCACGTTAATTAATTTTATTAATCTAATTAAATGCGATAAATATATCTTATATTAAAAAAAGGAAGGAGTATTACTAACATAGAGTCGGTCTAACGGTGTAAGATTTCGTTGAATCTTTTTAAATCTTGAGTTCAAGTTTTAGAATAATTATGTTGAGAGGGTGAGTCACGAATCCTAAATCAATTACTTGATGATAACATAAAAAGTGAAAACAGGAACGAGTACTTGATTATTGATTATTGCTCCTTATCAATTCAATTCAATTGATTAATTAAAATTAGTGTGAGACTACACACCATTATTCAATTAAAGAATAATGGAAAAATAAATGAATTTGTGTTATTTATCAATTCAATTCAATTAATTAATTAGAATTAGTTGTTATGGAAGTTGTTACCGAAGGTAATTTTAACCTGAAAGCTTTTTAGGGTGTAATTGTACTTAGAAAGTGTTAAAAAATAGCAATTTTGTCTTGATTATTGTCTCAGTTAATTTTGACTGTTAGTTAACCAAATATATTAAGCTGGCAGTCCACATGTTATCCACGTTATTTTTGTTAAAGTACAAATTTACCTGAAAATCCGTGTGTCATCTAAATTTATCTCTGAAGTCCATGTGTGATATACTTCATTTTTTAAAGTTAGATTTAAAACTTCCAGGTCAAAAATTTGCACTTTAACAAAAATAACATTAATGATATATAGACTGTCTTGATCAACTAACAATCAAAATTAACTAAAATTATGGATAGGATAAAATTGCCACCTTTTTAACATATTTAGATAAAATTGCCCTCACACCCTTTTCGTTACCTTTGTTTCTCAAGTAGACCACTTCAGTTTGACTGATGCTGATGTCACCCGGCCCCCTCCTCTCTCATTGTACATAATACCATCATTATTACGGGGGATTGGGTTAAAGGAATGTGTCATGATCCTAGATTTTATTATGGGCCAAGAAGCTTAAGAGGCCCAGTGCATAGGACGTTGAGTTTGATACTTAACTTCTCCGTCTTCTACCATGAAATTCTCAAGAAACCTTGTAAAGCATCTGGGACGGCTAAAAAGGTAAAAAAAAATCTATCTTTTCTTTATTTCCCGTTTATTTTATGCTTGCGGAGCTTATTTTCATTTTTGATAGGCTCATGAAGAGGCAGCAGACGAGCTGGTGAAAACTTTTGGAAGAGGACCTTATGAAGAAAGCAGCAGTTGTAAATGAAAAAATAAGAAATGACATTTATGTTGGACTGGATATGGGTTCATGGTGTAATCCTTCCCCTAAATGGACCAAAAAGAAATGGCACATCAACTAGTTCAGTTATCTGTATTTGCATTAAGTTCATGCAACATTTGAGTGATGAAGCATTGGCTTATAGTACACTCTGAAGATTACAGCTGAATATGTAAATTTTGTGTTCCATATTAAGTCTTATTTAATTTTGAAACCGTGACATTCCTCTAATTTTAATAAAGTTAGCATTTCACACTAGAATGCCTGGAGATTAACTAATTGAAAATGGAATCTAATTGGAATGGCTAAAGTCAACCTTGTAAGAATATGACATATAAGAAAGAAGCTTTGGGAATGTGTAAAATCAGATATATATGCTTATAACAAATAACAAACTAAAGGATAAGCTGAGGCAGAGAATATTGGTCTTTGAACTTAATAAATCTTCTTCAGCTTACTTGTCTTCTGTGGTTAGCTCTAAAAGTACAGAAGAACTTGAAAGGATATCTACTTTGGGAAATAGTGCTTTTTACATCATTAATCAATATATTCATGTTGTCTGTCTCTGTTCACTGTATGATCAGGAACCTCAATTATTAGTTTTCCTATTTGTGTTGCCAACTTTTTGACTGAACTGACTTCATTTAATAGTTTATGTGTGTTTGCAGTGGCCTTCGTAAAATGAAGTGAGAAAACAATTATAACCAAACAATGATATGGACAATGCATACTACTGATCTTATGGTTATTCAGTATGTCATTATACATTTGCATACTAACTATATTAGTGCAGGTTTTAGGTTGCTTGTGGCGGAAATTAAATGGTGCTACTACTGTTTCTGCATCCGCTAAATAAGACTACATATATTTTTCTTTTAACAATATGGTATATATTTAATTTTCTGCCCTTCAAATTGTTTTTTATTCCTACAGAATGCAGTCGCTCCCTTTCGAGCACATATTCAAATAAGTAAAATATAAAATACATCTCACAGAAAGAATAAAACTTTCAAGCAAAAGTCACAAAGATTATATATTTCCAGTCAAAAATCGAAATGATATTTTTAGCGTATACATTTTTTGTGGAAATTTTTGTTCATCACCATGTTACTATTTTATTGAAAAGGGCCTTGAAGTTTGCAGAGTATTGATGGCAGCATTGTAAAGCTAGATGAAAGGAAAGACAAGTTTGTGCATTTGAAATTTAGTGAAAAGGACCATAGATATTTATGAGAGGGTAGCTTTTCTGCAATTGCAAAGAACGAGCAATGTTTTTTTTTTCTTGTAAGCACCCGGTATCACAGGCTAGACCATCTATTAAATATATCAATGGGCCCAAATTAATCCAGATTGAGGCATGACAGAAACCATTAAAGTTGGCATCCCTAACCCTTAGGATGTTGCATTACCACGTCTCGAACTCAAAACCCGTGATTAAGTTAGAACAGCCCCAACCAGCTGATCTAACCCTTCGAGGTTAGAACAAGCAAAGTTATTTTGTATTAACAATCAAGTTATTTTTAATGTGAAAACAAGACAATGGTTTTAACCGGGATACCCTATGCAATGCAACATTCTGAGGCCATCATCTTAATTAATTAGTTGTATTATGAGGATGTATATAGATTTGATTAAAACTTATAGTCATCTTTAAATATTATAGAATCAAATAGAAGACACACTTGCTAAAGCTCGTTTATCATCTTCACCAATACTTGAAACCTGCCCGAGTCACCTAGAGGCTTCGTGTTTTTTTTGTTTTTTGTTTTTTGTTTTTTTTGAGAGATTGGGATTTAATTCCCCACTAATATAATTTTTTATGCTTTCGGCTTAGTGCCTGTTAAAGCATAAAAACCGTCCATACACTCAACCCATCCAGCAAGGCCCAAGTCCACCAATTTTATTCTAGAATACTCCTTTAGGGCTACGTGTATACTAATTTATACGGCGCACACACTATTCTGAATATATAAATACATAGCTGTATTGCACAATTATCAATGCCATGGGATTATTCAATATTTTGTTTCCCTTGAGGTTTCTGTGACCCCTTTAATGCCTTGCTTTGTACCAAAAAAAGAAAATCAAACAAACAAACAACAAAAAGATAAAGTGGATAAGAAGGTATGTGGGCACTGGGCTCACCGAAAGCCACCTTGCTTGGACATGGCCTTCTGCATGGTTTTGAGCTTAGAGAAAAGATGACGGCAGCGGAGAAGCCCCTCAAATCTTCTCCAAATTCAATTTGGTTCAATTTAGAAGTAGAAATGACTTTCTTTTAATATGACTTTTATAAATTTAAAATAGAATAAAAGTCATATTGTAAATGTGATTTATATTTAGATTGACAGTAATAATAGTTTTTTCTTAAAAATAGCTTTAAGCCTAAAAGCCCATATGAAAAAATTCCAACTCAAATACCTCATTTTACTTCCATTGTGCGTTTTCTTTTCCTACCCGCTATTGTCTTCCCAAACCGGCCCTAAGATGTACTTTTTATAATTCTTGTTTTTATTCCTTCTTTTTTAATTCCAATGCCGTAACATAAGACTATAACTGCTTTTAAATATATATTGTCTTTGTATAAAAAAAAAGTACTTCTATGTTGATAATAGAGGAATTAAGAAGTGATAGTTATAAGATTATCTTTATTTTTTTATTCTACATCTAATAAAATAAAAATTTATTTAAAATATAAACATTAAATTAAATTTTAATAATTCAAAATCAATTTAATAATGAAGATGGGTGATGAGCACATTTTTACTCATCCAAGTGATGAGCATAAAATGTGCACCTGAAACTTTTGATGTACGAAGACTCATTTTCTATTTATTCTTTAGGCGGTCAACTTTTGTCTCATCTTTTATTTATGTCTTTCATATTTAATAAATGAGATGTAGTGGCATTTTACAACATGGGAAACATAGGTTGAGGGAAGATGAGATGTTTGGTTGGAATAAAAGAGAGTGGTTTAAGTGGAAATACAACAACAACAACAAAGCCTTTATCCTACTAGGTGGGGTCCGCTACATGGATCGCATGACGTCATTGTGCTCTGTCGAAAACCAAATTTTTTGGTATATTATTAATCAAAAAGTCTCTCTCTATGACTTCATTAAGCGTACGCTTCGGCCTTCCACGACCTTGTTTTACAGGACTCCATACGGCTTGATCCACCCTCCTCACTGGTGCATTCAACGGCCTTCGTTGAACATGTCCAAACCACCTCAAACGACTTTCTACCATTTTTCCTTCAATAGAGGCCACTCCAACTCGTTCACGTATATGATTATTACGAATCTTGTCTTTTCTTGTATGACCACACATCTATCTCAACATCCTCATCTCGGCCACCCCCATTTTATGCTCATGTAATCCCTTTAAAGCCCAACACTCACTACCATAAAGCATTGCTGGTCTTATAGCAGTGCGGTAGAACTTCCCTTTTACCTTATTAGGCACTTTTCGATCACAAATAACTCCAGTAGCTTTTCTCCATTTACACCATCCAGCTTGAATTCTGTGATTGATATCACCATCAATTTCACCATCTTGTTGTATAATTGATCCAAAATACCGAAATTTTGTCATTTGCGGAATGACTTGCCCTCCCAATTTAACTTCCACTTCATTTCGACCTTGTCTCTTATCATACTTACAATGCATATATTCAGTTTTGCTTCTACTCAAACGGAAACCCTTCACTTCCAAAGTCTGTCTCCATATCTCAAGTTTAGAATTAATTTCCTCTCTGGATTCAGCCAACAGAACTATATTATTCGCAAAAAGCATGCATTTAGGGATCTCCTATCTTATAGGCTCAGTTAGAACATCTACCACTAGGTTAAACAAATAAGGGCTCAAAGCTGATCCCTGATATAGGCCAATCCTTATAGGAAATTCCTTTGTTACACCTCCAAGCATTCTAACATTGGTTGTAACCCCCTCATACATGTCCTGAATGGCTTTGATATATGCAAACCACACCCCTTTCTTTTCCAAGGCTTTCCATAGTATATCTCTTGACACACGGTCATATGCTTTTCCAAATCGATGAAAACCATATGCAAATCTCTTTCTTTACTCCTATAATTCTCCATACACCCCCTTAATAAATAAATCACTTATGTTGTAGACCTTCCTAGCATGAATCCAAATTGATTTTCCGCAATTTCAGTCTCCAACCTCAACCGGCGTTCAATCACCTTTTCCCATAATTTCATTGTATGACTCATAAACTTAATTCCTCTATAGTTTGCACAATTTTGAATATCCCTTTTATTCTTATAAATAGGAATCAAAGTACTTTTCCTCCACTCATCCGGCATTTTCTTGAATCGTGAAATCTCATTAAATAATTTTGTGAGCCACAAAACACCTTCTTAAGAGCTTTTCCAAACTTCAATAGGAATCCCATCAGGCCCAACAGCTTTACCATTTTCCATTTTCTTAAGAGCTTCCCTAACCTTGCCAACTCGAATCCTGTGGTAAAATGACAAATTTAGATCACCTTCTTAAGTTGTCAAATCTTCGCAATCACAAGGCCCTCCCCCTCCATCATTGAACAACTTAAAAAAGTATGCTTTCCACCTATTCTTAATATCTCCATCAGTAACCAAAACCTTGGTTTAAGTGGAAATATTGTGTGAAAAACCTAAAATACCCCTAATTTCACCAGAAGTTCAAGTTTGAACTTAACATTCTAGTTCAAACTTAACAACCCTAGTTCGAACTTGACCTCATCTTCATTATTCATCGTCTTCCTTGTGGTATTGTTCATCATTTTAGCTTTCGACTTTGCTTTTCTTTCACATCTGTTCATCCAATACGACCCACATCACAAACATACCAATTTATAAGCTTATACTAAATTAACCCACACATTTTCTGCATCTCTTCGGTTGTTCAACACACAATGCAGATAGGAAAAATATTGCCCACTTCACGCCATAAACCACAACATAATCATACCAACATTACCTTGATTCGGAGTTCTATTTCACACACTGTTCACCTCTTCCCTTTTCCAGACAAGCTTTTGACACTATACCAAGTTGGTTCACCAAAGCCTTTCGCGGTTTGTGCCTCCGCCTTTTATCTATTCATATTCTCAGGGGCATTTTTGTCCTACATTTTATCAGTCTTGGGAACATTTTGAAGTTCATCCCACTTTTACCATAACAGGAACAACTGGGTGAATCTGCATAAGAGCTCGCACTTCCTTAAAAAGTTCCGGCAAATCCCATTCCATATTAATAGTGTCCGACAAAAGATCTTCTTCTTCCATACAATCACCTCCGTTGGCAATGCCATTAAAACCAAGAAGGGAATCCTTGTAAGAAGTAGTATTTGCCTGAGGCAACTGTCGATAGGAGTCTTCATGCTCCATGGAGACATCAGTCACGGGAGAAAGTTCATCAGACGTAGCAGTGTCCATGGAGACGTGAGAAGAATTATTTCTTATCTTTTTATTGCTACCACTAGCTAGGATATCGGAAAGCCGGTCCGGTGGAAGTTTCCGGTGGTTCTGATCATCCATGTTGGACAAAAGGAAGGAAGAAGGCGCACTATTCAAGAGAGAGCAACCCTTTCACCGAAACTCATATAACACTTTCAACATATACAATCTTTGAAGCGTAAAAATACGATAGGAAGTGAATGTTCCCGCAAAACAAATGTCAATGTCAAGAGATATATGTCAGAAGGTTGAAACGGCAAAAGAAACCCATGAAAAATAGGGAGAAGAGAGCAAGTCATCCAAGGCATATTAGAGCAGAACTACTGGCACAAATATGACGTAAGAAGCGATTTCGGTCAAATCGAAAGGAAAAAAAACAAAGTATGAAGAATGAAACTGTTAATCAAAGTGTGGAGAAAGAAAGAAAGATGAGAAGCCTGACACTAGAACGGCCCTATCACAAGACCAAGATTGATATTACCTTTATTATTAAATAGAGTAAATTGATATTACCTTTTTGTTTGGAAAACGGGGCCAAAATCTCAAAAGAGATGAGAGAAAGAGATATGTTGGGATTCTCCTATACGATGGATACATGACATTGGGAATTTGGGAAATCACGGGAGCATTATATCCCAACGCAGTGCAAAACAATGTTTTCGAGAAGGAGTCTGCTTCTCTCCGTTGCCTAATTATCCGTTGCTGCTCCTTTTCTTTAAAACGCTGCCCATTGGTGAGTAAAACGACAAGAGGAAAGAACCATTGTGAAGGCTGTGAATGGGAGACTGTCAATTAATGCTCTGTTAGTGGGATTATGGCTGACAGTTGGAGAATAAAAATTTAACAATGTTTAATGTTTATTATATTTATCTGAATCCACTACCCTCCACTAATATATATTTAAGATTCCAAATTCAACAAAAGATAGAGAGAAAATACTTTGAAAACTAATTATGCTGAAAATTTCCATATTCACGGTTTCTTAAAAATATTTTAAATTATCAATTTCACTGTTAAATTTTTTAAATTCCAAATTTCTTTTTAATTTTTATATTTGAAATTTGCATCTCTATAATTTTTTGATAAGAAGCTAATTTTATGAAAAAATTAAGTAAAATGATACGCAAACCATTAGGCCCCTTGCATCATGATAAATTCTTATAAAAATATAGGAGCCGAATGAAAATCAAGAAGATGTCAAAAAACAAAAATATTCATAATAACTAATAACTATAGATTATGGGCTTGTACCTCCATAGTGTTTGAATAAAAATTATACCACCTAAAAAGGGAAATATTTAAATAAAAAAGTCATGAAACTCTAAGAAAATAAAAATTCATGTACAAATGGGAGAGAGTGCAGAGCAACCTTCCCTTTTCCCTTCCCTTCCCATCCTTTTCTCTCTTCTCCCTTTTTAAACTCTTATATCAATATTTGAAAACTTCAGATTTAATCTTTTATAAAATTATTATTAAAATATTAAATTATAAAAAATTATTAATTAAATTTAAATGGATAAATTTAGATATGAATAATTTAATATCACAATAAAGAAACTAAAAAAATATTTAGTATAAAATCAAATCTAAATCATTTAAATGTTGATATTATGGTTAGAAAAGGGAAGAGGAGAGGAGAGAATGGGAAGGAAAATTGAAATGTTCCACTCCCATACAAACCACACAAATATAATTAAATAGAGTTATTAAAGCACAAATATGATGAATTTCTATTTATTTTTTAAATTCAAAATGAAGTCATTTTGGGCTCAATGATAGAACTAGGGGACTGATGACTTGGTCATAGACTTATAATTAAAAACACAAATTAAAAAAAACTCATTAAAATTCTCAATAGCTTACTATTTTCTTTATAATTAAAGATTTCGTTAAAAAAATTGAATATAAAAACTACGTGAGGGTATTAATTGTTATATTCATATCACTTCAAAATAATTTGTTTTCTTACTTCTGGCTTGATTTAGAACTCCTAGGTAACAGTTGATCTCGGTTATCTTCACTCTAACCTTGTAAGGTTGGGGCTTTCCTTGTATGTGTCAGCATTTTACTGTGAAGTTTTGGATGACCTTTATCGAGCCTCAAAGATAGCTAAGGAGGTGTATGTATATATGCTTCAAAAAAATCAATAAGCTTTGTGATCTTATTATAAAGCATCTGTCTTACATTTAGTATTTTTTTTAAAAAAAAGGCTTAAGAAGATGCTAATCAGCCGGAGGAGATTCTAGGAAAAGGACCTTATTAAGTGAGTGGCACAACAGTGCTCATGAAGTCTCTCAAAGAGAATCTTAAGGCTTGGGAGTCTGACGCCTCGGTAACTTGCCAATGAACTCAGACTTGGTTATTTTTGGACCTAATCAAATAATTCTAATCAACTAAACAATTTTGGACATTATGCAAGAGGAGATACAAGATAGGCCATGGGAACCTATTTCTTCATCACTTCTGAATAAGCAAAGGGTTAAGATAATATCCCATTATATATTATTTAACATAGTACTATGTAGTATAGGACTTTATATTTTAGGATCAAACTTATTTTACTCAGCTATTTGTTTATTCGAATGATATCCAACACTTTTGTTACTTTTGGAGTCAACTAGATGTACATTCTAATTAATTTAATCTTTGGTATCAGAAAATTGGTATCAAAAGTTTGGTATAAGAGGTTTAGTATAAGAGTTAGCATGATTTAAATACGACTTCCATTTGAAGGACTCTCTCTATCTTTCATAGCTTTCGTCTTTCATAAAAAAATATCCTAAAAAGGGATCAATATCTCTACCGGCCTTATGCAAAAACTAGTGTGGTCTACAATAGAAATCCATCCTATTGTTGATCACGTCCTACCACTCTATTCATATTTTTATAACTCACCTTAAGCGTCACTCCCCCTCGTTATGACTTGCTTCTTCCACGGTAAATAAATATGAGGATAGAGGAGCACATATTAAGCAAATGGAACCAGTAAGCCGATTTGGCAGAAAAAGCCCTGTAAATCAGACGAATAAGGAAGAAGAATCTTCCCCTGTGTTGAATCAACTTATAATGAAGATGAATATTCTTGAAATGAATATGAGTCTATTAAGTAGTCAAGTTAGTACCAGTATACAAGGGATAACAAGCTCTATATCTGGTATTAATGATTCTCTTAATGACATTTATATTCAGATCGAGAATCTAAAGCTCTGTAAGGTTGATGCCAATCCACTTATAAGGACTGAAGTCCAGAAAGATTCATGTAAGGAAAAAGAAGTTGATACTTCTAACCCAAAATTACCTATAATGGAGTCATATACTCAAGCCGAGTCATCTACTTGTAATACTCAAAGTTTAATCGAGTCATTTGGACTTGAATCACTTTTGACCTCAAACTCCTTGTTAACCTCAACACCTATAAGCCAGCCAGCACCAGAAACTTTAACTTTTTCTCAAATAATGTCAATCCAAGAAAAAGAAAAACCTTCCAATAATTCTCCTCCACCTAGAGAACCCAATAATGATCCTTTTGAAACTCCGAAGCTCTATAATTTCTACAAAGTCATTATTAAGAAATTAAACCATCTGTCATTGACCCATAAAACCATCAAGTATGTGTCTCATTATGCTTTTAATAAGGCCATTATATACCCAGGAACACCTCCAGGAATTGTAAGAACCTTATACCAATATGGGTTAATCCAAAGTATATACACTTCCAGAAATTTATCTGAAATATCTGAATTACCTGAAAAATTTGTAAAAGCTGTATGAGATTATTTTGACATTGTAACCCAAAATCAAGTATTCATAAGATGCTATTCAACTGTAGCAGAGATCACTCCAGATAAGTTTTACATGCCTATAAATCTTATCAGACTTGGAACCACTAAGAAGCCCTTAGAATATGAACCCGAGATAAAAGAAGATATAACAGATGATGATGATTTCCAGTTCCGTGTATCCAATATAAGAGCTCAGGATTATAATATAATCTTCCAAGAAATGAATCGTGTAAAGGTAGCAAATATGAATCCAGTTCCAGGAAAAGAAGAACAACCATGGGTGTATTACTCGACTGATAAAACTTGTATTTACTCCCTTGGAAAGAAGCCAAAGAATGAAAAACAATTTGGCTTGTGTTACGACATTATAAAGAAAAATAAAATGGATAATACTCCTGATACTAAGAGAAAGATCTGTCAAATAATTGGAGAATATCCAAATCATGAATGTGAATTTTGCCATGAAGTCCGAGGAAATGATAAAAGACCAAATATCACCTTGGATCCAAGCCTACTGTAAGGAAGTGTCGGCAGAAGTAAACAAATATGAAGTGTCGGCAGAAGCAGACAAGAACCAAAAAAGAAGATAATGGCCGACAAAGAAAAAGAAGAAAAGTCTTGTAAGGAATCTTATCGTCCTTTGTAAGATAAGGTGTCTTGTAGTTTTGTAATAATACTTATAAAAGTAACTCAAGTCAAGGTTACTAGAGTCAGATTCACTAGAGTTATGTAACTAGAGTCGATCCTTCGATTCTATATAAACCCCTATAAGCTCCTTGGTTGAGCACCACTCTTGTAACCACACATTGAATGCAAAGTAAAGATTTCCTAAATTCTCTGTTTAGCATTTCGGATCTGTGCGAGCAATTCTCTATGATAGCTGCAACCAACATTATCTTTAATCATCTGTTGTTGGAGAATAACCAGGTATCAGGGGCTAAACTTCTTTTAGGGATCTAAGGGGGAAATTTTATTCGATCATGAGGGAAGTGTTATAGATTATGTTACTGGGCAATATGTAAAAAAAAAAAAGTCTTTTTTAATGTCAGGATAAGATAAATAAAATTAGAATGAATACGCCTCCAGTAGGAAACGAAGGAAGGCTGTGCTAATATGGTCTAAAGGAAGAAGGTTGAGATTCCATATGATTGGATACTCTGTGTGAGATTCAAAAGGAATTCTCTCTAAATGGTCCATGTATGAAAGAGGACATGGTTCCTTCTATTTCTATATCTGACACTCCTAGTGAATTCATTATAGTTTTTACATTTGATTTTATTATTCTCAAATCCTCAGTATTACTATCTATTTTCTTTTTTAAATTATATATTCTTTCTTCTAAAGGCTGACTTAAAAATTCTAATCTTTCTTTCCTATTACTTGGTTTTTCTATTTTTACTTTTTCTTTTATATCTTCTGGAACCATTTCTAATATTTCATCTAAATTATATATTTCCATTAGATCATAAATATTCGGGTTTATATATATTCCTAATTGTTTCATCATATACATATTATTCCAATTCATTAAGTTCCATGTATTATTTCCATTTCCTCCTGGCATAAAAGGTGTAAATATACATGTTTCTTCCTGATTACCTATTAATGATAAATGAGAACTTATTGGTAAATTATTTATTTCTACTTCATACATTCGGGGTTCTATTTTCTTTATTATATTCATTTTATATTTCCGAAATTTTCAACTTTTAAGATTTAAACAAGCAACTAAACTAATTGATCACCAATTTATCACAAAATTTAAAGAGTTCTATCACAGCAGAGAAGATAACAAAAATAGTATGAGAATTAACAGGGATCTAAAAGTTCCATTTTATCAAACCATAAGCTCTGATACCATAGCTTATGCAGA
Source organism: Inga oerstediana (assembly GCA_963210345.1). NCBI lineage: Eukaryota > Viridiplantae > Streptophyta > Magnoliopsida > Fabales > Fabaceae > Inga > Inga oerstediana. The sequence continues at coordinate 17,071,322 of OY723400.1, forward strand.
TCTGGGCAACATGCAATTTTTATGCAGAAAGATATAAACAAGGACACACTTGCAAAATCAACTTGCAAAATCAAAATCTGTACAGATATTTACTAGGAGGACTTGATAAATAATACTAGAATGAGCTTTGACCAATAATGATCCGGATCATAGAAGGAACCATGTCCTCTTTCATACATTGACCATTTACAGAGAATTCCTTTTGAATCTCACACAATATATATATATATATATATATATATATATTCATGGTTTTCTTGTTTCCATTCAATAGGGAAAAAAATAAAAAGAAATGATTGTCACATAACACAATACATCAACATCTTAAACTCTATTGGCTCTACACTATAATTATTTTTTTGGTTCACCAGCATAATTCAAACTAAAATACAAATATCTATTATATTTTAGTTATACCATCTCAACTACTAAATATAAGTCTCAGTTGACTTTTTTTAAGAGATTAAGGAAGTTAAATAAGTTAGTTAATCATATAATATATTATGTATAATTAAATTATATATTAATTTATAACTCAGACAAATTGGTTTGACCATAAAAATGATAATTAAAAATATATTAAAATATTTTGATTAGATTTTTTAATCTCTTAAAAAAATCAACTGATCTTATATTTAAGATTAAGATCATGAATTCTATTCTCAGTTTGTAGTAGGCTGCTTTCCATTATTTTGACAAAAAAGATGGATGAAAACTATGACTTGACTTGACGTGGGGAAAGAGATTTAATAGTTAAGGTCAATGAACGTCTTTACTGTTGAATTAAGTAAATTTAATATTATATAAAAATATTAATATAATATAAATCTCAATTATTAAAACTTAATCTAAGAGAGACATTTAACAAAAAGAAATGGGGACATTCTTTCCTTTCATGCGGTCTAGACTATAGAGTAGCTCTCCTATTAGTATAGCTTGCTGGTGGTAAATAAATAATGGATAATTTTGTCAATATAATAATTGAATTTATTAATTTTAAATTATAATTCAGGGGTTAGAATTGTTAGAATTATTTTAAAAATCCTGAGTTTTTTTAAATAGTATATGATAATAAAACAATATATATATACATATATATGTATATACATATATGTGTATATATATATATATATATGTATTCATTTTACTTTCTCGCCCTTTATTTTCTGTAATTCTGCAAAATAACGCAAATACTCAGAATTCATGACAGCAGAAATATCGAATCTGAACAAAACCGAGAGTAGGGCTGGAAATAGATTAGGCTAAGTTAGGCTTTACTTAAATAGGTCTGGGCCTACAACAGAGATTCAAAACCTGAGCTTAGACCTAAGCCTGTATGTAGGCTTTTTTTTTAGACATGAGTTTGGGCCTTCAAAAGGCCTAAGAAGGCCTGAAGCCTGTTTAAAGACCTACTTAAATAATATAGGCTTTTAAATAACATTTAAAGCTTATGCCTCCAAATTCATTTATAACCCTTTATAGTTATATACAATAATACATTATGTTTTAAAAGTCTAATATCCATTCTCATAGTAATATTAGGGTTTAGTAAGGAAAAGAAAAGAATGTCTAATGACAACAATTGTCCGAGTAAATAGGAATAAAAAAAACTAATCATTTGTTGACTAATGAGATATATTTTCTAAAATTGACTAAGCATAACAAATAACATGTAAAACTAGAATTTATTTCTTTTACCTTTCCCACGTAAATTGGGACAAACTCATTTTACTTATATTATAACATTTCATCTGACACTAAAATAAACTCATAACAATTATCATGCTTCAATGGAGGATGCAAATTAGGGGAGAGTGAGTGAGTTAGTGTTGTCATGTCGAGCAATCAAAGAGAAGAAAGTCAAGGTTGAATGATTTATGCAAAAATAATGGTTTAGTGTAATGACAATGAGATTTGAAATTTAGAATTAAGGTTAAGTTGGTAATTTTATAAATAATTTATAAAATTATTTAGATTATATTATATATACTTATGTAATAGTATACATTAAAAAAAAAAGCTAAATAGGCCAGGCCTGTAGGCTTATAGGCTAGACCTTATGAAAATAGGCTTGGCCTGTTTATCTAAATAGGCATAGCAATATTCTTGAACTTGAGCCTGACCTATTTACTAAATAGGCTAGGCTATGTTTTATGTAGGCTAGACCGTAGGCTCTGGCCTATTTTCATCCCTAGTCGGGAGAGAATATAAACTTAGGGCACATTTGGTATGATGGAATTGGGGCGTGTGGAATTGGAATTGGATCTCAATTTCATGTCTAAGTTTGTTTAGTACAATGGAGTTGGAATTTTTTTCAATTTCATGTGAAAGCCAAATCTCCCCGATTCTATCAAACTGGCTTCCACCCAAAAAGTTCAGATTTACAACTCCATGTACCTAGTTCCGACCTTACCCTCTCTGTATTTTCTATCATCACCGTCATGCTCGACCACCCTTCAAGTTGCTTGCGTTCCCTTTGCCTTTCACATCACCGCCGCTCGAGCACAACTCACCCCTAGGGCCAAACCGCCATTAGTTAGTACGGTGCAAATCCTCCTTCAAAGACCTCCACCGCCGGCAAATTGCAGATGACGGCAAGGACGAGTGGCAAGGATTCTTTTGGAATGAAAAACACCCATCATAAAGCTTGTGATTTTTGATATGGAATCTTGAGCTTTAGATATGCAAATTTGGGTTGTGGGAGCACCAGATGAAGAAGGAGAGGAAGAAGGGGAGGGAGGAGAGAGAACGATGATTCTGGGAAGTGTTTTTTTCAAAGATGAAGATGGATGTTCAGTTTTTTTTTTATTGATGGGATGTGCAGTTTTGGGAAGGTGCTTTTTTTATTTAGGAGGGTATTTTGGTATCTTGATGTAAAAATTAAGTCTCATTTTCATGTCATACCAAACATACTTTTAAAACTCATTTTCATCTCCATATCCATTTTCATTTCCATCTCCATCTCCATCAAAATCAATTCTATCATATCAAACGAGCCTCAGTGGCTGCTTTCCATTACGTTGAGACAATGCAACCAGGAATTCATAGAGTTAACTGTTAGGAGAAGGATGAAAGCTATGACTTGACTTGGAGAGGGACATTTAACTGTTAGGAGAAGGATGAAAGCTATGACTTGACTTGGAGAGGGACATTTAGTTGTGAAGGGATATCTGTAATCATATCGTATACTATCGCCGTTATTATTTACTATTACCCTGCACACTTCATTATGAATAACAGACTCACCTTAATATCAACATGACATGGAATATTGGGAGTATGTGTGAAAAGAGAGGGAACGTTATTCAGATTCAATGTAAGATCTATTTGATTTTTTTAAATAGATTAAAGAAATTATTTTAAAATATTTAAATTTATCATTTTTACATCAAACTAATTTAAACTAATTTGTGTGACTCATAAAATAATTTATAATATAATAATATATAACATATGCTATGCTATGATTAAATTATTTATTTAGCTTCCTTAATCCCAAAAAAAAAAAATCAACTGAGCCTTATATTAAGTAAGAGATAGAGTATAAAATTGAATTCAAAGTTTGAGCATATAGTAAGCTAGCCACAAGTGTTGCGTCTTTTTTTTTAAAGTTTCCTCACCTCCTTGAAAATTAATTAAAAAAGATATCAAAATGACAATAAAGACAATTGGAAATTGGAAATGCATCAAAACAGAGATAAAGATGTGACACTAAAAACATCCGGCACTTTGTATTATCAATGATTTGAGCTCATGGGATTAGCAATATCCAGACTGTCAAACTTCCGGTCAACAAGGGTTATCAAACTTCCAGCCAACAAGCCTCATATCTTCCTCCGAAAGTTTTCTCATCTCCTTGAGCTTGTGTAAAATAAATTCAGATTTACTACATAAAAGAAAATCACAGGATGTGAGTTGTCATCTCATTAGATCAAATAGTGCAATTGTGATATTTCTAGATATGGGATTTAAAGAAAACAATTGAATATATGATTTAAAAGATACAAAACCTATCAGAAAAATTGAAAGATATAATCAGAATCTGAGTATGACCAACAAAGAAAATAACCGTGTAAAAATAGAAATAGAGAGAACAAATAGCAGAGTGTATTTACCTCACAGAGTCACTTTGGTCTAAGTTGGCATCAAGGATATGAGGAACACTCAAAGTTGCGATAAAAAATCCTCCTGACCATTTCTCTAGCTAAACCGAAAAAAACCCTAACAACCCCAAGAGTGGATAAAAACAGCCAAATTGACCTAAATAAATGGCAAAAAATTGACTTAAATGCTTGGTTACCATAACCCGCAGTGATAATATCACAGTATAGAGAATCTACCCAACTTAGGCTCTCTACATAGTGTATGAACAAAACACCCGCCACACAAAAAAGAAAGACCAATATTAATGACAAAACCACATTCATTTATCCTAATATTCACTCTACCCTCCCTCTCATCAACTACGTAAGAACTCTTACCATAACTCCTATTCGTTGATTTCAGAAAGTGACCCTCTTGCAAGTTAAAAAGATGGCTAAGCGTGACACCGAGTAATAAGCCTACGAAACCCACTCCGACGGAGTAATCAACGATGAAGCTGTTCTTGGCAAAGTCATGGTGATTCTCTCCCTCTATGACAGTGTCCAACGGTTGACGATGGTTACTCTGCATCTCCGTTGTGGAATGGGTTAGAAGAGAAGGAAACCAATTGCATATATGACGGCTAAGATTATAATAAAACGGTCAAGATTTAATTTTTAAAGATGCTGAGAGTCGCTGAGAAAAGTTGCCGGTTAGAGGATCCAGACCCCGCCGGTGAAGGCGAAAGCTCTCAGGCGGCCACTGCGAATGATTTGAGAAACAAGCGTTTGGATTTATAGAACAAAAAGAGAGAGGAAAAGAGAGAGGACATGGTGATCTCTTAGTGGCTCGTTTAGTTTAGTCGTTTTCCACTGGGGCTATTTCTGATTTGTCCTATTATAGCCATGATGACCTCTGAATGATTTAGCACGAAGAAGAAAACACACAGACTGATGAAACAAAAGGAGGGAGAAGAAGATGCAACAACTACGAAAAATAACGTTAACGTACTTTCTTTCTTATGTGGATTTTTTACTTCCCCTCCAGCTCATCCATTAACATTTTTCAATGTAACAAATTGAATTTCTTGTCATTTACTTTCGCAACAACGAATAAAACTCTTGTCAAGATCGTGGCGGTTAATAGAGGAGCAGATAGACTCGTCCACCTAGGCATGAATATATCAGCCATCATGGTACACATCTTGGACTTTTCAACCAAAAAAATAAGGGCCATTTTTGACAGCTTCATGGTTTTTTTTTTGGCTAATCATAGAGGTAATATTATTCGAGACACTTTCGGACACTAAATGTAGACATCTATCTCTCTAAGCTGGAATTCGAACATTAATTCGTCATGTTGTGTGAGGAATTAGTGCCTTCCGCTAAACCCATGAGACAAATATATATATGAGACAAATGCTTAAACTAACTAATAATCACGGCGCCTTTCTAATTTGGAGATATATATATGTGTATGCGTGCGCGCATGCCAGTCAAAAACAATAAGTTACTTTATATTTCTGATAATGATCAAATTGAAACCATTAATTTCAATCAGATAGTCCTACAACTTCTTTGGCTTCAATGGCTTTTGTTGTTCATGTCTGGTCGTCCAGGTCTATCATGTCTGTTGTTGGTCAACAAATAGTCTTCGAATTTAACGATTGATTTCATCATCGTGCCATCCCACCATTTATTGCTCCTAATTTGGTTTATTTTCTATTTATGATTAATGATGCGTATGTTCTCATAGATCTATAGTTGGAGAAGATGGGAAAACCAGGCCAACATAGCAGCTGAAGGAAATCTACCAAATACATGATGAGCAAATGAATCCCTACAATGACTGAAACCTTTATTCTGCATTAAATTTGTGTTTTAATTCTAAAGCTTTTTCCACTTTTCTGTTACTTAATTGTATTTTTTCTGGTTTATGTTACACTAGTAAATTTGAGACCTTCCTCATAAAACCACGTCAAAAGAAATTTAGTACTCTTTGGGGCTTCCCAGTTTCCATTGTGCATCCTTGAGCAGATTAAGATCAAATTATCTCTTTCAAGAAATATATAGTTTTCTATATTATCATGCATTGCAAACCTTTTAAATTTGATCAATTAACATGATAACATTCTGGAGATAAGTTTTGACTTTTTTGAGGCATTCCCATCATACATCCTTGAAGAAGCAATTTAAGATCAAATTATCCTGGTCTTTGCTTCTTCTATCAATTTTATCAATAAGGAGTATAGATAGAACATTGTAGATTGGGTTGGGCAGTTTTGGTGGTAAGTCTGTTTACATTTATGAATAGCAAAATAAGATCATATCAAAATAGACTAAGCATGCAATGAAAGCATTGTCAACTACATCTTCTAACTGATGTCCAGACTTCACTTTTAGTGTCTCTATAATATTTTGGTACTTCATCGTGTCCTTACCATATATAAGATATATTTGGGAATTAATCTTCGGTCTAAATATAAGTTATAATTTTCATATTTGTCAATCTTTTTTTAATTTACCTCTATTAATGTTCTCTCAATAATAATCAAAGATGAATATGAGAATTAAAAAAAGATGATTAGAGTGTTTTAGAGAATACATCATACTAACTAAATTAACTAATTTCCCTAATCTAATCAAATTAGATAAATATGTCTTATATTAAAGACCGAAGAGAGTAATTGGTTGGAATGACCCATTTTCTATTCAAGTTACATGCACTATTGAACTATTATAGGCCTTTTTAAAGGATAATTGTTCCTACTTTACTTTACAAAAATACTGTCTTCTTTGTTAAGGGCCTTATTGAGCTCCTCTTTATTTCGTTTATTGGTTCATGCATGTCTTCTCCATATTGTATTGATAATTTGTTGATATATAAGTTAGTGCTTGGTCATTGTTTTATTTCAAGTACAGGAATTTCAAAAGATTTGACACACAGAGTGAAGACTCAACTATCGCGCTTGATCAAGAATAAAAAATTATTCTTAGACGCTCATGAATTGTTATTGAGGAATTTTTTTATTGATAGAATTTATTTTAGAATTAAAAAAATTATAAGACAATGTTTTGCATAGGAAGTGATCAAATGATATTGATATCTTCCAAATTGTATGATGTTTATCTACAATCAACGAATTGGGTTTCAAATTTTGTAAATATAATTTTGTTAATTCTCTTGTTATTATTCAATGATAATATTGTATATTCATAACAAATATTAATGGTAAAACAATAAAAATAATGATTGAAAATAACTATATAAAATTAAGAGTAAAATACTCTAACATCCCTTATGTTTTACCTTAATTATACAGACCTCCCCTCTATTTTGAAAATATACACTTAAATCCAAATCGTTAATTTTGTTAAGGATTTTTATTTTTTAATTAAAATTTATATTAAAATAAATTTTATTTACTAATTTATCCTTCATCATTACTAATTTCTTAATTTTGACTAAAATTGTTTAAGAAATTTAAGAGATTTTTTTTTCTTTTTCTTAACTTATTTTTTACTTTTGTAAATAGTTATATGTTAAATTTTTTTCATATTAAGATAAATACTTAATTAATTTAATTAATGTAGACATAGAAAACTTAATTAAAAATATGATTAATCCAATTAATAGATGCATACTAAAATAAATATGTTTATAAATGTTTGTGCAAAAAATATATTTAAAAATTTAAAATTTGAAATTAATATAAGTCATATACTATATAAAATTTACATTATTAATAACATATTGTAAATAAAACATATTTCTTTCTTTTTTTTTTTACCTTTCATTTGATAGGCATATTTTTTAGTCATTTAAAAGAATACTAAATAAGTAAGTTTCAATAAATTTAAAATTTAAAATTTAAAACTTTTTTCATATATTGAGACTTACTTATTTAGTATTAAAATTTTATAATATAATAAAAATTAAAAAAAATTATAATATATTGGAAATTTTGAACATACATGTATTAGAATTATTTTTCATATAAAAATTTATTTTTAGAAAAATATAAATATTTATTTATTTGTTGAAAAAGGGATATTTTAGTCAAATTTAACTTTCAACTAATGGTTGGGTGGATGAAAATGAAATATCAAATATATAAGGAAAGTTTTTGTAACTTGCATTTTAATTTTAAGGGAGATCTATATACGTTTTCAAAATAGAGGGGAGGTTTGTGTAATTTAGATAAAACATAGGAGTAATCAATGTATTTTACTCTTAAATTAATGGTAAAACAATAAAAAGAACGATTGAAAATAACTATATAAAATTAAATAAAATTATTGCATTTGACATTTTGTTTAAAGGTTAATTTTGTCCTGAAAGTTTTCACCAAAAGACAATTTTGCCCTAGAGAACCTAGACTCCGCCGGTGAACGCCAGGCTTCAGGCCACTGCGAATTTTTTGAGAAACAAGCGTTTGGATTTATAGAACAAAGAAATAGGGAAAGAGAGAGGACATAGTGATCTCTGAGAGGCTCCTTGAGTTTGGTCGTCTTCCAATGGGTCTATTTTTGATTCGTCCACTTATAGCCATAATGACCTCTTAATAAGTTAGTATGAAGAAGAAAACACAGAGACTGATGAAACAAAAGGAGGGAGAAGAAGATGCAACAACTATAAAGAAAACGCTAATGCATTGTGACTAGCGCCTGGTGACGCGATGATCATTAGGTGGCTTTTAAGGTCACTGCCTCCACCCCTCACGGATTCCACCCATTATGTGGATTATGTGGATTTTTTACTGTCCCCAGCTCATCCATTAACATTTTTCAATGTAATAAATTGAATTTATTGTCCTTCTGTGACCCAATGGGGGCAACTTTTTAACCTTTTTCATCTGGGGACAACTTTTCTTTTGGTTAAAAACCAATGGACATCTCCTTTTCTTTCGGTTTAACAGTGAAACTTATGGAGCAGAGCTAGGGGAACTATTGAAGGGTTGCAACTGTGTTGGGAGAAGGGTTTAACAGGTGAAAGTTAAATGCTATGCTAAACAAGTGGTTGAAGAAATCAATGTGGGTAATATGGTAGCAGGATGTCATTTACTTTCTGATAATGATCAAATTGAAACCATTAATTTCAATCAGATAGTCCAACAACTTTTGCATACTTCTTTTGCTTCAATGGCTTTTGTTGTTTATGTCTAATCCTTCAAGTCTATCATGTCTGTTGTTGTTCAACAAATAGTCTTCGAATTTAACGATTGATTTCATCATCATGCTATCCAACCATTAATTAATTGCTCCTAATTTGGTTTATTTTCTATTTTTGATTAATGATGTGTATGTTCTCATAGATGTATAGTTGGAGAAGACAGGAAAACCAGGCCAACATAGTAGCTGAAGAAAATCTACTAGATAACATGATGAGCAAATGAATCCCTACAATAACAGAAAGGAGAAAGGAGGAGAACACAAATTCAAATCTCGAAAAATATATTTATTAAAAGAGGTGAGAACCCTTTCCCTTCTAAACCTCGAGGGGTAAACCCTTTACAATTAAATTTGTGTTTTAATGCTAAAGCCACTTTTAGGATCACTATTTAACATGATCCTAAACACACTAATAACGATTAAACTATGAGCCCCAACAATATATTTTATTGCTATTGTCTCATTGTTCTTTTCAGTCGCATGTTCTATGACTTCAGGATCACTATTTAACATGATCCCAAACACACTAATAACGATTAAACTATGAGCCCCAACAATATATTTTATTGCTATTGTCTCATTGTTCTTTTTTTTTTTTTTTTATTACATCTCATTGTTCTTTTTAGTCGCATGTTCTATGACTTCCATCTTTTAATATTTAAATTTAATTTCCGGTAATTATGATGTTTCATTTTTTATGCTTGTGGTGATCACTTATTTATCTTTATGTTTATGAGTATGATTTATCAACAATGAAAAGGAACAAAAATTTCCTACTGCAAATAATTAAAAAAAAAATCAATCTTGAAAGTTCATTCAAAACTTATCCACACTAGGTACTTTGATATTGTGAGAGCATCAAATGGGAAAATAGAAGTATTTTCTTCAAATATTAACAGACACGATAAGGTAACATGTAAGACACCTCAAATACTTACAAGATAAGTTTAGTATTGTGAAATTGGCTAATCCATAGTTATATTCTAAAATAAAGAAATCGATTAAAAAATTTTTATACCATGTTTGGAATTGAAGTTGTTAGAATAATGCAGTTATGTGACATTCTCCTTGATTTGTTCGTTATTTGGCATCATTGAATTCTACATTGCAATCATGTAGTGTCATTATGTTAATTATGCAGTTTGCAACTTTGATTGGCTTGAACACATAACGAGTTCTAGTGCTCCTTTGTGTGATTTTATAATATGTGAATTGACTTTATTTTCTACTCTAATTTTTTTCCCATAAAAGTTCAACTGCCATGTCGGCCCGTATGGATTTTCAAAGCTTTGTTTAAGGTTCTGGTTATGTGACATTCTCCTTGATTTGTTTGTTGTTTGGCATCATTAAATATACTCCACATTGCAATCATGCTGCGTCATTATCTTAATTATGCAGGTTGCAACTTTTATTGACTTGAATACGTAATGAGTTCTGGTTACTATATAGTCCTTTGTGTGAATTTGTAAAATGTGAATTGACATGATTTCCTACTCCTTTTTTTTCAACAAGAGTTCAACTGCCATGTCACCCCATATGGATTTTCAAAGCTGTTTAAGGTTTTGATGTGCTTTTTGACCTTTTAGCATGATTTTTAAGGTTTACACTTGCATGTAAATGTATTATTCCAAGTGGTACCATATTATGCTTTGTTATTTTAAAAATCTCATGCAGTTAAAAGAAACGTTTTAAAGACATTTCTCTTTAAGAGGTTTGTAACCTAGTGATATGATAACTCTTCTTTAAGTGGAAGGTTATGGGCTCGATCCCCTCTTGTAACATTAGACCATCAGTGCCTGCCCTTTTAATTAAAAAAAAAACATTTCTCTTTTACGTTTAACAACGAAAGCAAAAAGAAAAACTTTAAGGTATGATAGATTGCTATAATTCTTCTTAACAATATGGTGAGATTTGAAAGTATGTTTACATTTGTACCACAAAGTGAAATGAATCTTTCGCTAGTCCAAATCATAATATGGACATTTTTATGCATGCATACTCGCTATTTAGGAAAATAGGCTTGTTGAGGTTAAGTTATGTTAAATGCAAACCAATCTTTTACTCCCGGTAAATGGTTAAAGATTTTAAGATAGACTATTACAAATATGATTGAGGCACATAATAGCTGTGAAGAAGTTGAAAAGTATGACAGATTATATGTGTAAACAAGAGCAATCAAAAAAGAAAATATTTGTAATGTTCGATAATCGCCATATTGGATCATACCATATATAGTTTCACCCAATACATTTGTTTCCAAAAGCATATTCTTTTGTGCAAACCAATATGGTACATCTAAGTTTTGGGTACATTCAAAGGTAAAGATTTCCTGAGGAATCTTTCACCTTGATCATGTTATATTCAGTATTAGAGTTCATGTTGACAACATTAGAAGGAGGGCTAATCCAAATTCTGAGAAAAACTACTTTTTTTTTCTTTTTTTCTTTTCCCTTTTGTCGTACATGACTCTATAAGTTCTTATATCTTTTCAGTAAACAGCAATGTCTTTTTATGGTTATCTTCTTTCTTTAAACTGTAAGAGTTTTTTGTTTCAATGGGAATTTATTCTTATGTTTTTAAGTTTTAAATTTGATCTATAAAAGAAGTTTCTTTTGATTATTTTTATTATTCTAAAAAATAGATTATAATTATTATCAACAACAAACTTAATAATTTGTAATCTTATTCTCATCAAAATTAATTTGTAATCCTATTGCAGGTAGAAAAAAATCACCAAAATAGCGTGAAGTTTGAATATGACATCCATTTTATTTTTTTAACAGATTGTTATCTTTATTTGAATGTAAGCACATTTATGAAAGATGGCCTTTTTGTCCCAACGAAATAGTTCTTAAATTCCTTCATGGAATGTTAATCAATTGTGTTATTAGTTGGTGTAAAACAGATTTAAAATATGCCAATATCATGACTCATGTAGAAGTTTATTTATTGGTATTAGGATTAGAACTTTTTCATCATAGATGATATTCTGTGGCAGCCCACACAGGAAAAGGCTAAGATTAAGAAAATAAACAATTAAAGAAGTACATCAATATGACATAGTAGGACAGTAGAATATGTTATAATCTATGATAATATATGCTATAATTAATACTTGAAATTTTTTTTTAAAACAATAATACAGGGAGAGATTTATAGCCTTGTAATAAAATATTACTTAACATATCCTACCTCCGGTCCTAAATATAATATCCAGATGACTTTTTTTGGAGAGATTAAGGAAGTTAATTAAGTTACTTTAAAGTATTTATATTTATCATTTTTATCTAAATTAATTTGTATGACTTGTAACTAATATATAATTTAATCAATTAATTTATTTAGTTTCCTTAACATATCTAAAAAAGTCAATTGGATTTCATATTTAAGACCAGAAAGAAGATATAATAAGTGATGAATAATAGTTATATGGGTAAAATAGAAATACATATATTCCCTTTGGTCAATAATATGGGGCACTTAAAAAAATCTTTCTTTCATTGACCTTTATAATTTGTTTGTTGTTATTATTATTCCTGGTAAGCAAAGTACATATTAAGGAACCTTTTTCCATACATACTCAAATAATTGTCTTTCATATTTTTGTTCATAATTTGTTCCTTTCTCTGCCTAGACAAGTAATGGTTTATCGCAATGTTCTAAAATCTTACGTAATTTAGACGAATACTCTTTTCTTTTCTTTTCTTTTTTTTTTAAAAAAAGTGGATTGCATATCGTGCGCTTAATTTTTTTCTTGATAAAATCATATTATCAAGATTTAAAAAGTCAAAATTTTCAGTGCTGTTTTTTTTTTTTTTTTGGTTAAAACCTGAATTATCACTGTGATGTTTCACAGTACTTTCTTATATTAAACTATTAAAGTGTGAAAATAATCGAGTGATGATATATATTACCAAAAAACACACACATAAGTTTAGGTTGGTCATGTTTTTGGCCATATAAAACAGAAAGCAATATAGAATCTTCTTAAAAAAAGGCAAAGGAAGAATGAAACGAACACATAATAAGGATATTGAACGTGATCTTTTTGTTAATAATTTATCTAAAGATTTAGTTTTTAGTAGAAGCATAGTACAATTCATATAGCTAACTCCACCTAGTATGATAAGACTTTGTTATTTTATTGTGTCCATTCCACTGTCAAGAAAATAAATACTACCTCCCCTCCATAATATGAAATCTATTTAACTATTTTGAGTAAATTAATAAAATTACTTTAATTAGTTGTTTGTTTAAAATATGTGTTAGTTTTCTAAAAATATTCTTTTAAATCATTTGCTACACTGAAATTACCCATTGACCCTTGATGCAAACTCTCATAACAAGAGTGCAACCAAAAGGGATAATTCATTAAGAAAAAACAATTTTATATGGAAAAAAAGTAGATTGAAGTCATATTTCATCAGGATTAAATCCAACCCCAACTAACTTTTATTTTAGGAATCCAAGTTGGTAATAAACTATTGTTAAAATAACACTACTCATCCTTTTTTTTTTTGGTTGCCAACGGAATAGTACACTATACTGTCGTTGAATTATTGATATTAATGTGTCATACAAATTAAGAAAGTGGTTAAAATATAAGCTGTGTTAAATTTTTTTTTCTAAACACAAATATCTTTATTGGAGACAATCCTACTTAAAAAAGTGTTAAGCACCACTCTTAGTGGAATATTGGTTCGTCGCATTATAAAAGACTAAGGGCCTGTTTGATATTGTTTTTAAAAACTGTTTTTTTGTTTTTAAAAACAAAAAAACCTGTTTGATAATTTATTTTCACTCCATTGTTCTAAAAAACAAAAAAACAGAAATTTATTTTTAAAAACAAAAAACAGAAAACAACTTTAATATGTTTTCTGTTTTTTGTTTTTTTATTTCCTAATCTCAAAACTCTCAGGTCTCACAAGCCTCGACTCGAACTCCTCAATTGCGACTCCGACCTTTCTTCCATGGCGGCATGACTATGAGAGCACCTTGAACAGTAGCCGCCAAAGTTCAACCTGCGCTCGGTGTCCGCTGGGTCTAGTCTCTCCTTCGCTGGCTCCAAGCTCACCTACCCCTCACCCTCCGCTCATTGTTCGCTGGCTCAAATCTTTCCTCAGTCCTCAATCGGTAAGTGATTCTTCAGATCAATTCTTCACCTTGAACAGAGCAATTCTTGTTGGTTTCTTTGAAATGTTTTGGGTAGCCTAAATGAAAATCGTTTGAGGGATAAGCTGCATTTTTATTCTTCTGTATTGTTGAAGGCTTTTGACTACTCAGTTGAAGTGATTCTTCAGATTTGTAAGGAAAAGCTATTTGGACATTTCTCATCCCTCAGGAAAGAAATTTACCTGTAAGTGTATGAAATCCATATCCATCTGAGATGATATTTTCTGTCTTTAGCTAATTCTGCAATCTGTATATTTTTTCTTTCTGTGTATTAAATTTCTGTCTGTGTTAATACACTTTGCTATTTCTGCGTTTTATTCCTTTCCTTTGTTTATAAGACTCTGATGGCTGAGATTGTATAAACTCCTTGTCTTGTTTTATAAAGCAATCTAAAGCTAAATTATCTTCCCTAACCTCAGAGGAGAATGGAGTGATTCTAGAAGATAACTAGGATCATCACCATATCAGGAACTCATCTATTAAAACTCCCTCTAAACTAGTTGGACTTATTATCCTCCAATTAATTGTTAGGTCTTTCAGGCAAGAATAGCTCATTTCTTGGAACTGCTTAGCAGAGTTTCATCTTTGCCATTTCCTAGTTTGAATAGGATTTTAGATATTATTTTAGTATTTTAGATGAAATTTAGATTTCCTAGTTTGAATTTTGAATTAGATTTTTATCTCTCTTTGTATTCCTCAGAAAGATTGTAAGGAGTTAAGTAGTAATTAGTACTTCAGAAAGTCAACACCCTTCCATTCTCCTTTCAAGGTCAAATATGGATCAAACAGAATTAGGCATGAAGAAAACACTATTAACGTAAGTATGACTATGCAGTTCATGTTACCTTAACTCTATCAAACTTACCTTTTGAACAAGGAAACATTTGAAAGTCCTCACACTGGTTTCTCTTGGCATCTGGGGTCCACTTCCTGGCAAGATTGCTCGATTGTCATCGCTGGAAATAGTTAATATGAATTCAAATTTTCTATATGGTGTCATCCCTCAGGAGCTTTCATTACTGTCAAATCTTCAAACACTCATTCTTGATGACAACAAGCTTTCTGGTGAGCTTCCAGATTGGCTTGATTCTCTTCCAGCCTTAACAGTGTTAAATCTGAAAAATAATCTGTTCAATGGGTCTGTTCCTGATTCTGTGGGTAGCTTGGAAAATCTGAGAATTCTTTCACTTTCTCACAATCACTTTTATGGACCAGTACCCGATTTAAGGCATTTGACAAATCTTCAAGTGCTGGAATTGGATGATAATGCTTTTGGACCTCAGTTTCCTCGACTTGGTACCAAGTTGGTCACACTTGTTCTAAGAAACAATAGTTTCAGATCCAGTGTCCCTGCTGAAGTGACCACGTTTCATCAGCTTGAGAGATTTGATATCTCATCAAATTCATTTGTGGGACCATTCCACCCTGCATTGTTATCTCTTCCATCTATCACTTATCTCAACATTTCTGGAAACCAACTCACTGGAATGCTTTTTGAAAATCTAACCTGCAGTTCTGAACTCCAATTAATTGTTGTCTATGCATCCTCGTTCTTTTCAAACCACAGTAGTTCCTTACCATTACTGTCTAATAGCCAGTAATGGGATCTAGGAGTCTGTTTCTTAAATATCATCTTTATTTTAATGGATATTTCTTCATCATCTTGTTCTAAGTTTTGTGACCTTCTGAATTTTCTCAATTTCTACTCTTGGGGCATAGAGGAATCAGAATACAGCCCCAAGACGTCAGCATCTTGGCTTCATGATCATGAAGAATTTGTCCAGACACATCAAGCAATAAAATACATCGCATATAAAAATTTATCCATAGATAGTTCAGAACACAACCATTACAATCTCACTGTCCCTTGTTCCTTCTTGTATGTTTGTATTCTTAGCTGGATTGCCTGAACTTTTATTATAGCTTTCGATGTTTGCTATCATTTGTTATCGTAATATTTCTTATAATGAAGTCAAGTTGTTCTGTTTCTGTTTTTTTTTTTGGTATACTGTTGTAATAAAGTCATGTTGTTCTATTTCTTTAGTTTGTTGTTCCATCAAAGCCCCAAATAAGTATGCACAATGGATGTAGATGGTAACTCATCGAGTATTGAAATGGACAGCCTTGAGGGATCTATATCTTCATCAGGATCAAGTGAGGATGACTTTGAGCTCTTAGATTTAATGTTGATTAATATGATAAGTGAATATGAAAAGAAGTTTCTTAATAAGATTCTAGTTCGTACATCTGCACTTACCGGTCAGGAATTTGTTAATGAGCTTATGCAAGGATCAGGAACTATTTGTTATGAATTGTTGAGAATGGAGAAAGCATGTTTTATTAGTTTTTGCAATGAGTTAAAGACTAAATGTTATTTAGAAGATTCAAGAGAAGTGCAGTTAGAAGAGAAGGTTGCAATGTTCCTATATATTATAGGTCATAATATTGGACAAAGGGTAGTTGCAGATCGTTTTCAACATTCTACCGAAACAGTTTCACGCTATTTTAAGGAAGTGTTAAGATCAGTATGTCAGTTGGGAAAAGAGCTTATAAAACGAGATACAATAGAGTTGGCACCTGTGCATGTTAGAGATAACCCAAAGTACTTTCCTTGGTTTAAAGTAAGTCTCAATCTTAATTATTGATATTTATGTCTTAGTTATTATTAGTTTTTTCTCATAACTTTGTGTGTTTCTAATGTAGGATTGTGTAGGTGCAATTGATGGTACACATATAAGTGCTTGTGTACCTTCTGAAAAGCAAGCATCATGTAGAGGAAGAAAGGCAATCGTCACACAAAATGTTATGTGCATATGTGACTTCAATATGATGTTCACTTATGTCTATTCAGGATGGGAAGGTAGTGCCCATGATGCGAAAGTTTTGTTAGATGCTATTACTAATCCTGAAGCAAATTTCCCATGGCCTCCTAGAGGTATGATTCATAATAAAATCCTTCTCATATGTCATTTATCCTTTTCTAAATCAATGTTTTGCAATTATTGTAGGATCATTTTATCTTGTAGACTCTGGATATTCTTGCACCGGTGGCTTTCTTCCACCATATAGAGGAGAAAGATATCATGCACAAGAATATCAAGGTAGAGGTCGTCAAGCTAGAAATGCTAAAGAGCTTTTTAATTATAGGCATTCTTCATTAAGAATGACGATTGAACGCTGTTTTGGAGTTTTAAAAGCTCGGTTTCCAATTCTGAAATTAATGCCATCATACAAGCCTTCAAGACAACGTCTTATAATTGTGGCATGTTGTGCTATTCATAACTACATACGCAAGTGGAATCGACGTGATTTGTTGTTTACAGAATGGGAGAATATGGATCCGACACAAGTGGAGGATTTAACCTTAAACACAAACTTAGAAGTAGAAAGTTTGACAGGAAACAGAAATGCAGAAAGTACATCGAGTTATAATTTGGACAACTTGTCTAGACTATCTGACCAAAGCGCAGCAGAGATGTCAGCACTTCGTGATCAAATTTCTACTAGGATGTGGTCACATCATCGCAATTCTACCAATTAGATGTTATTTGATATAATTAGATGTTATTTTTTAGACTCTGTTTAAAACAATATTCATTTAAATTTTAGCCATATTATTTTTGTTAGTAGTAAATCTTTTTTTTCTTAATTAATATAATAAGATGTTAGGTATTTATAATAAATAAATCAGGCCAAAAAACTAATTATAATAAATAATGTTAATATCAATTATATAAAATAAGGGAATTAAATAAATTGATGTTAAAAGAATTGGCTCAAACAAATTGATATAAGAAATAACCATCCAATTAGATTTTTTTTTTTAAAAAAAATATTCAAATAGTTTTTTTCTTCAAAACTTGTTTTCAAAAACAATTATCCAAACGAGTTTTTTTGTTTTCTTGTTTTTGAAATTTGTTTTCAAAAACAATTATCCAAACGAGGTTTTTTGTTTTTTTGTTTTCAAAACTTGTTTTCAAAAACAATTTTATAAAATTGTTTTAGAGAACAAAAAACAGAAAATAGAATCAAACAGGCCCTAATTTATTCCCATATACTTAACTCTGGTTAGTTATCATTGGGGTTAACCTAACAGTAGATGAAATATTTAGCTAAGAATATAAGGAAATCGTGCTTGCTTAGTTGTATCTTGTATTTTCTAATTATTATGATATGCTGTGTATTGGGATGCAGAAGTATGTTACAAAAGAAAAGAATATACGAAAGCAACAAAGAGACATTTAGAGGATAAGAATAAAGTGACTAGCGAGGACCAGAAAAAGCAAATCAAAACTGCCAAAAATGTTGAGTCATAAGAATTAGTTACGGCAACCACTTTGGTTCTTAATAAACCACGCATATTAATGCCTGTAATGGATACGTTGTTGAATAAACCCAGTCAACAAATATTGATGGCCAGTCCATATAGTTATGACCAAAACCTGTGAGAACATATAACAAATAAGCCCAGCCCATTACATAAGGCCCAGTACCTGCATAGCCTAAACACAAATACTTTATATGAAAATACACAGTACACCTGAACATATACATGTACGCGCGCTCGATTCTTCCCGGCTTCATCCGTGTTCTTGGTGACGCTTGGTGGCTTTCCTTTGGTTGCTGCGAATCTTCTTATGTGCAGAAGCCTTTCGCTGCTTCGTTTTTCTTTGCTTTTCCTATATGTGTGTTGATTTTAAAAAATGCATATCACGTTAATTAATTTTATTAATTTTATTAATCTAATTAAATGCGATAAATATATCTTATATTAAAAAAAGGAAGGAGTATTACTAACATAGAGTCGGTCTAACGGTGTAAGATTTCGTTGAATCTTTTTAAATCTTGAGTTCAAGTTTTAGAATAATTATGTTGAGAGGGTGAGTCACGAATCCTAAATCAATTACTTGATGATAACATAAAAAGTGAAAACAGGAACGAGTACTTGATTATTGATTATTGCTCCTTATCAATTCAATTCAATTGATTAATTAAAATTAGTGTGAGACTACACACCATTATTCAATTAAAGAATAATGGAAAAATAAATGAATTTGTGTTATTTATCAATTCAATTCAATTAATTAATTAGAATTAGTTGTTATGGAAGTTGTTACCGAAGGTAATTTTAACCTGAAAGCTTTTTAGGGTGTAATTGTACTTAGAAAGTGTTAAAAAATAGCAATTTTGTCTTGATTATTGTCTCAGTTAATTTTGACTGTTAGTTAACCAAATATATTAAGCTGGCAGTCCACATGTTATCCACGTTATTTTTGTTAAAGTACAAATTTACCTGAAAATCCGTGTGTCATCTAAATTTATCTCTGAAGTCCATGTGTGATATACTTCATTTTTTAAAGTTAGATTTAAAACTTCCAGGTCAAAAATTTGCACTTTAACAAAAATAACATTAATGATATATAGACTGTCTTGATCAACTAACAATCAAAATTAACTAAAATTATGGATAGGATAAAATTGCCACCTTTTTAACATATTTAGATAAAATTGCCCTCACACCCTTTTCGTTACCTTTGTTTCTCAAGTAGACCACTTCAGTTTGACTGATGCTGATGTCACCCGGCCCCCTCCTCTCTCATTGTACATAATACCATCATTATTACGGGGGATTGGGTTAAAGGAATGTGTCATGATCCTAGATTTTATTATGGGCCAAGAAGCTTAAGAGGCCCAGTGCATAGGACGTTGAGTTTGATACTTAACTTCTCCGTCTTCTACCATGAAATTCTCAAGAAACCTTGTAAAGCATCTGGGACGGCTAAAAAGGTAAAAAAAAATCTATCTTTTCTTTATTTCCCGTTTATTTTATGCTTGCGGAGCTTATTTTCATTTTTGATAGGCTCATGAAGAGGCAGCAGACGAGCTGGTGAAAACTTTTGGAAGAGGACCTTATGAAGAAAGCAGCAGTTGTAAATGAAAAAATAAGAAATGACATTTATGTTGGACTGGATATGGGTTCATGGTGTAATCCTTCCCCTAAATGGACCAAAAAGAAATGGCACATCAACTAGTTCAGTTATCTGTATTTGCATTAAGTTCATGCAACATTTGAGTGATGAAGCATTGGCTTATAGTACACTCTGAAGATTACAGCTGAATATGTAAATTTTGTGTTCCATATTAAGTCTTATTTAATTTTGAAACCGTGACATTCCTCTAATTTTAATAAAGTTAGCATTTCACACTAGAATGCCTGGAGATTAACTAATTGAAAATGGAATCTAATTGGAATGGCTAAAGTCAACCTTGTAAGAATATGACATATAAGAAAGAAGCTTTGGGAATGTGTAAAATCAGATATATATGCTTATAACAAATAACAAACTAAAGGATAAGCTGAGGCAGAGAATATTGGTCTTTGAACTTAATAAATCTTCTTCAGCTTACTTGTCTTCTGTGGTTAGCTCTAAAAGTACAGAAGAACTTGAAAGGATATCTACTTTGGGAAATAGTGCTTTTTACATCATTAATCAATATATTCATGTTGTCTGTCTCTGTTCACTGTATGATCAGGAACCTCAATTATTAGTTTTCCTATTTGTGTTGCCAACTTTTTGACTGAACTGACTTCATTTAATAGTTTATGTGTGTTTGCAGTGGCCTTCGTAAAATGAAGTGAGAAAACAATTATAACCAAACAATGATATGGACAATGCATACTACTGATCTTATGGTTATTCAGTATGTCATTATACATTTGCATACTAACTATATTAGTGCAGGTTTTAGGTTGCTTGTGGCGGAAATTAAATGGTGCTACTACTGTTTCTGCATCCGCTAAATAAGACTACATATATTTTTCTTTTAACAATATGGTATATATTTAATTTTCTGCCCTTCAAATTGTTTTTTATTCCTACAGAATGCAGTCGCTCCCTTTCGAGCACATATTCAAATAAGTAAAATATAAAATACATCTCACAGAAAGAATAAAACTTTCAAGCAAAAGTCACAAAGATTATATATTTCCAGTCAAAAATCGAAATGATATTTTTAGCGTATACATTTTTTGTGGAAATTTTTGTTCATCACCATGTTACTATTTTATTGAAAAGGGCCTTGAAGTTTGCAGAGTATTGATGGCAGCATTGTAAAGCTAGATGAAAGGAAAGACAAGTTTGTGCATTTGAAATTTAGTGAAAAGGACCATAGATATTTATGAGAGGGTAGCTTTTCTGCAATTGCAAAGAACGAGCAATGTTTTTTTTTTCTTGTAAGCACCCGGTATCACAGGCTAGACCATCTATTAAATATATCAATGGGCCCAAATTAATCCAGATTGAGGCATGACAGAAACCATTAAAGTTGGCATCCCTAACCCTTAGGATGTTGCATTACCACGTCTCGAACTCAAAACCCGTGATTAAGTTAGAACAGCCCCAACCAGCTGATCTAACCCTTCGAGGTTAGAACAAGCAAAGTTATTTTGTATTAACAATCAAGTTATTTTTAATGTGAAAACAAGACAATGGTTTTAACCGGGATACCCTATGCAATGCAACATTCTGAGGCCATCATCTTAATTAATTAGTTGTATTATGAGGATGTATATAGATTTGATTAAAACTTATAGTCATCTTTAAATATTATAGAATCAAATAGAAGACGCACTTGCTAAAGCTCGTTTATCATCTTCACCAATACTTGAAACCTGCCCGAGTCACCTAGAGGCTTCGTGTTTTTTTTGTTTTTTGTTTTTTTTTTTTTTTGAGAGATTGGGATTTAATTCCCCACTAATATAATTTTTTAT
This sequence comes from Inga oerstediana, assembly GCA_963210345.1. NCBI lineage: Eukaryota > Viridiplantae > Streptophyta > Magnoliopsida > Fabales > Fabaceae > Inga > Inga oerstediana. The sequence continues at coordinate 17,093,519 of OY723400.1, forward strand.
GCTTTCGGCTTAGTGCCTGTTAAAGCATAAAAACCGTCCATACACTCAACCCATCCAGCAAGGCCCAAGTCCACCAATTTTATTCTAGAATACTCCTTTAGGGCTACGTGTATACTAATTTATACGGCGCACACACTATTCTGAATATATAAATACATAGCTGTATTGCACAATTATCAATGCCATGGGATTATTCAATATTTTGTTTCCCTTGAGGTTTCTGTGACCCCTTTAATGCCTTGCTTTGTACCAAAAAAAGAAAATCAAACAAACAAACAACAAAAAGATAAAGTGGATAAGAAGGTATGTGGGCACTGGGCTCACCGAAAGCCACCTTGCTTGGACATGGCCTTCTGCATGGTTTTGAGCTTAGAGAAAAGATGACGGCAGCGGAGAAGCCCCTCAAATCTTCTCCAAATTCAATTTGGTTCAATTTAGAAGTAGAAATGACTTTCTTTTAATATGACTTTTATAAATTTAAAATAGAATAAAAGTCATATTGTAAATGTGATTTATATTTAGATTGACAGTAATAATAGTTTTTTCTTAAAAATAGCTTTAAGCCTAAAAGCCCATATGAAAAAATTCCAACTCAAATACCTCATTTTACTTCCATTGTGCGTTTTCTTTTCCTACCCGCTATTGTCTTCCCAAACCGGCCCTAAGATGTACTTTTTATAATTCTTGTTTTTATTCCTTCTTTTTTAATTCCAATGCCGTAACATAAGACTATAACTGCTTTTAAATATATATTGTCTTTGTATAAAAAAAAAGTACTTCTATGTTGATAATAGAGGAATTAAGAAGTGATAGTTATAAGATTATCTTTATTTTTTTATTCTACATCTAATAAAATAAAAATTTATTTAAAATATAAACATTAAATTAAATTTTAATAATTCAAAATCAATTTAATAATGAAGATGGGTGATGAGCACATTTTTACTCATCCAAGTGATGAGCATAAAATGTGCACCTGAAACTTTTGATGTACGAAGACTCATTTTCTATTTATTCTTTAGGCGGTCAACTTTTGTCTCATCTTTTATTTATGTCTTTCATATTTAATAAATGAGATGTAGTGGCATTTTACAACATGGGAAACATAGGTTGAGGGAAGATGAGATGTTTGGTTGGAATAAAAGAGAGTGGTTTAAGTGGAAATACAACAACAACAACAAAGCCTTTATCCTACTAGGTGGGGTCCGCTACATGGATCGCATGACGTCATTGTGCTCTGTCGAAAACCAAATTTTTTGGTATATTATTAATCAAAAAGTCTCTCTCTATGACTTCATTAAGCGTACGCTTCGGCCTTCCACGACCTTGTTTTACAGGACTCCATACGGCTTGATCCACCCTCCTCACTGGTGCATTCAACGGCCTTCGTTGAACATGTCCAAACCACCTCAAACGACTTTCTACCATTTTTCCTTCAATAGAGGCCACTCCAACTCGTTCACGTATATGATTATTACGAATCTTGTCTTTTCTTGTATGACCACACATCTATCTCAACATCCTCATCTCGGCCACCCCCATTTTATGCTCATGTAATCCCTTTAAAGCCCAACACTCACTACCATAAAGCATTGCTGGTCTTATAGCAGTGCGGTAGAACTTCCCTTTTACCTTATTAGGCACTTTTCGATCACAAATAACTCCAGTAGCTTTTCTCCATTTACACCATCCAGCTTGAATTCTGTGATTGATATCACCATCAATTTCACCATCTTGTTGTATAATTGATCCAAAATACCGAAATTTTGTCATTTGCGGAATGACTTGCCCTCCCAATTTAACTTCCACTTCATTTCGACCTTGTCTCTTATCATACTTACAATGCATATATTCAGTTTTGCTTCTACTCAAACGGAAACCCTTCACTTCCAAAGTCTGTCTCCATATCTCAAGTTTAGAATTAATTTCCTCTCTGGATTCAGCCAACAGAACTATATTATTCGCAAAAAGCATGCATTTAGGGATCTCCTATCTTATAGGCTCAGTTAGAACATCTACCACTAGGTTAAACAAATAAGGGCTCAAAGCTGATCCCTGATATAGGCCAATCCTTATAGGAAATTCCTTTGTTACACCTCCAAGCATTCTAACATTGGTTGTAACCCCCTCATACATGTCCTGAATGGCTTTGATATATGCAAACCACACCCCTTTCTTTTCCAAGGCTTTCCATAGTATATCTCTTGACACACGGTCATATGCTTTTCCAAATCGATGAAAACCATATGCAAATCTCTTTCTTTACTCCTATAATTCTCCATACACCCCCTTAATAAATAAATCACTTATGTTGTAGACCTTCCTAGCATGAATCCAAATTGATTTTCCGCAATTTCAGTCTCCAACCTCAACCGGCGTTCAATCACCTTTTCCCATAATTTCATTGTATGACTCATAAACTTAATTCCTCTATAGTTTGCACAATTTTGAATATCCCTTTTATTCTTATAAATAGGAATCAAAGTACTTTTCCTCCACTCATCCGGCATTTTCTTGAATCGTGAAATCTCATTAAATAATTTTGTGAGCCACAAAACACCTTCTTAAGAGCTTTTCCAAACTTCAATAGGAATCCCATCAGGCCCAACAGCTTTACCATTTTCCATTTTCTTAAGAGCTTCCCTAACCTTGCCAACTCGAATCCTGTGGTAAAATGACAAATTTAGATCACCTTCTTAAGTTGTCAAATCTTCGCAATCACAAGGCCCTCCCCCTCCATCATTGAACAACTTAAAAAAGTATGCTTTCCACCTATTCTTAATATCTCCATCAGTAACCAAAACCTTGGTTTAAGTGGAAATATTGTGTGAAAAACCTAAAATACCCCTAATTTCACCAGAAGTTCAAGTTTGAACTTAACATTCTAGTTCAAACTTAACAACCCTAGTTCGAACTTGACCTCATCTTCATTATTCATCGTCTTCCTTGTGGTATTGTTCATCATTTTAGCTTTCGACTTTGCTTTTCTTTCACATCTGTTCATCCAATACGACCCACATCACAAACATACCAATTTATAAGCTTATACTAAATTAACCCACACATTTTCTGCATCTCTTCGGTTGTTCAACACACAATGCAGATAGGAAAAATATTGCCCACTTCACGCCATAAACCACAACATAATCATACCAACATTACCTTGATTCGGAGTTCTATTTCACACACTGTTCACCTCTTCCCTTTTCCAGACAAGCTTTTGACACTATACCAAGTTGGTTCACCAAAGCCTTTCGCGGTTTGTGCCTCCGCCTTTTATCTATTCATATTCTCAGGGGCATTTTTGTCCTACATTTTATCAGTCTTGGGAACATTTTGAAGTTCATCCCACTTTTACCATAACAGGAACAACTGGGTGAATCTGCATAAGAGCTCGCACTTCCTTAAAAAGTTCCGGCAAATCCCATTCCATATTAATAGTGTCCGACAAAAGATCTTCTTCTTCCATACAATCACCTCCGTTGGCAATGCCATTAAAACCAAGAAGGGAATCCTTGTAAGAAGTAGTATTTGCCTGAGGCAACTGTCGATAGGAGTCTTCATGCTCCATGGAGACATCAGTCACGGGAGAAAGTTCATCAGACGTAGCAGTGTCCATGGAGACGTGAGAAGAATTATTTCTTATCTTTTTATTGCTACCACTAGCTAGGATATCGGAAAGCCGGTCCGGTGGAAGTTTCCGGTGGTTCTGATCATCCATGTTGGACAAAAGGAAGGAAGAAGGCGCACTATTCAAGAGAGAGCAACCCTTTCACCGAAACTCATATAACACTTTCAACATATACAATCTTTGAAGCGTAAAAATACGATAGGAAGTGAATGTTCCCGCAAAACAAATGTCAATGTCAAGAGATATATGTCAGAAGGTTGAAACGGCAAAAGAAACCCATGAAAAATAGGGAGAAGAGAGCAAGTCATCCAAGGCATATTAGAGCAGAACTACTGGCACAAATATGACGTAAGAAGCGATTTCGGTCAAATCGAAAGGAAAAAAAACAAAGTATGAAGAATGAAACTGTTAATCAAAGTGTGGAGAAAGAAAGAAAGATGAGAAGCCTGACACTAGAACGGCCCTATCACAAGACCAAGATTGATATTACCTTTATTATTAAATAGAGTAAATTGATATTACCTTTTTGTTTGGAAAACGGGGCCAAAATCTCAAAAGAGATGAGAGAAAGAGATATGTTGGGATTCTCCTATACGATGGATACATGACATTGGGAATTTGGGAAATCACGGGAGCATTATATCCCAACGCAGTGCAAAACAATGTTTTCGAGAAGGAGTCTGCTTCTCTCCGTTGCCTAATTATCCGTTGCTGCTCCTTTTCTTTAAAACGCTGCCCATTGGTGAGTAAAACGACAAGAGGAAAGAACCATTGTGAAGGCTGTGAATGGGAGACTGTCAATTAATGCTCTGTTAGTGGGATTATGGCTGACAGTTGGAGAATAAAAATTTAACAATGTTTAATGTTTATTATATTTATCTGAATCCACTACCCTCCACTAATATATATTTAAGATTCCAAATTCAACAAAAGATAGAGAGAAAATACTTTGAAAACTAATTATGCTGAAAATTTCCATATTCACGGTTTCTTAAAAATATTTTAAATTATCAATTTCACTGTTAAATTTTTTAAATTCCAAATTTCTTTTTAATTTTTATATTTGAAATTTGCATCTCTATAATTTTTTGATAAGAAGCTAATTTTATGAAAAAATTAAGTAAAATGATACGCAAACCATTAGGCCCCTTGCATCATGATAAATTCTTATAAAAATATAGGAGCCGAATGAAAATCAAGAAGATGTCAAAAAACAAAAATATTCATAATAACTAATAACTATAGATTATGGGCTTGTACCTCCATAGTGTTTGAATAAAAATTATACCACCTAAAAAGGGAAATATTTAAATAAAAAAGTCATGAAACTCTAAGAAAATAAAAATTCATGTACAAATGGGAGAGAGTGCAGAGCAACCTTCCCTTTTCCCTTCCCTTCCCATCCTTTTCTCTCTTCTCCCTTTTTAAACTCTTATATCAATATTTGAAAACTTCAGATTTAATCTTTTATAAAATTATTATTAAAATATTAAATTATAAAAAATTATTAATTAAATTTAAATGGATAAATTTAGATATGAATAATTTAATATCACAATAAAGAAACTAAAAAAATATTTAGTATAAAATCAAATCTAAATCATTTAAATGTTGATATTATGGTTAGAAAAGGGAAGAGGAGAGGAGAGAATGGGAAGGAAAATTGAAATGTTCCACTCCCATACAAACCACACAAATATAATTAAATAGAGTTATTAAAGCACAAATATGATGAATTTCTATTTATTTTTTAAATTCAAAATGAAGTCATTTTGGGCTCAATGATAGAACTAGGGGACTGATGACTTGGTCATAGACTTATAATTAAAAACACAAATTAAAAAAAACTCATTAAAATTCTCAATAGCTTACTATTTTCTTTATAATTAAAGATTTCGTTAAAAAAATTGAATATAAAAACTACGTGAGGGTATTAATTGTTATATTCATATCACTTCAAAATAATTTGTTTTCTTACTTCTGGCTTGATTTAGAACTCCTAGGTAACAGTTGATCTCGGTTATCTTCACTCTAACCTTGTAAGGTTGGGGCTTTCCTTGTATGTGTCAGCATTTTACTGTGAAGTTTTGGATGACCTTTATCGAGCCTCAAAGATAGCTAAGGAGGTGTATGTATATATGCTTCAAAAAAATCAATAAGCTTTGTGATCTTATTATAAAGCATCTGTCTTACATTTAGTATTTTTTTAAAAAAAAAGGCTTAAGAATATGCTAATCAGCCGGAGGAGATTCTAGGAAAAGGACCTTATTAAGTGAGTGGCACAACAGTGCTCATGAAGTCTCTCAAAGAGAATCTTAAGGCTTGGGAGTCTGACGCCTCGGTAACTTGCCAATGAACTCAGACTTGGTTATTTTTGGACCTAATCAAATAATTCTAATCAACTAAACAATTTTGGACATTATGCAAGAGGAGATACAAGATAGGCCATGGGAACCTATTTCTTCATCACTTCTGAATAAGCAAAGGGTTAAGATAATATCCCATTATATATTATTTAACATAGTACTATGTAGTATAGGACTTTATATTTTAGGATCAAACTTATTTTACTCAGCTATTTGTTTATTCGAATGATATCCAACACTTTTGTTACTTTTGGAGTCAACTAGATGTACATTCTAATTAATTTAATCTTTGGTATCAGAAAATTGGTATCAAAAGTTTGGTATAAGAGGCTTAGTATAAGAGTTAGCATGATTTAAATACGACTTCCATTTGAAGGACTCTCTCTATCTTTCATAGCTTTCGTCTTTCATAAAAAAATATCCTAAAAAGGGATCAATATCTCTACCGGCCTTATGCAAAAACTAGTGTGGTCTACAATAGAAATCCATCCTATTGTTGATCACGTCCTACCACTCTATTCATATTTTTATAACTCACCTTAAGCGTCACTCCCCCTCGTTATGACTTGCTTCTTCCACGGTAAATAAATATGAGGATAGAGGAGCACATATTAAGCAAATGGAACCAGTAAGCCGATTTGGCAGAAAAAGCCCTGTAAATCAGACGAATAAGGAAGAAGAATCTTCCCCTGTGTTGAATCAACTTATAATGAAGATGAATATTCTTGAAATGAATATGAGTCTATTAAGTAGTCAAGTTAGTACCAGTATACAAGGGATAACAAGCTCTATATCTGGTATTAATGATTCTCTTAATGACATTTATATTCAGATCGAGAATCTAAAGCTCTGTAAGGTTGATGCCAATCCACTTATAAGGACTGAAGTCCAGAAAGATTCATGTAAGGAAAAAGAAGTTGATACTTCTAACCCAAAATTACCTATAATGGAGTCATATACTCAAGCCGAGTCATCTACTTGTAATACTCAAAGTTTAATCGAGTCATTTGGACTTGAATCACTTTTGACCTCAAACTCCTTGTTAACCTCAACACCTATAAGCCAGCCAGCACCAGAAACTTTAACTTTTTCTCAAATAATGTCAATCCAAGAAAAAGAAAAACCTTCCAATAATTCTCCTCCACCTAGAGAACCCAATAATGATCCTTTTGAAACTCCGAAGCTCTATAATTTCTACAAAGTCATTATTAAGAAATTAAACCATCTGTCATTGACCCATAAAACCATCAAGTATGTGTCTCATTATGCTTTTAATAAGGCCATTATATACCCAGGAACACCTCCAGGAATTGTAAGAACCTTATACCAATATGGGTTAATCCAAAGTATATACACTTCCAGAAATTTATCTGAAATATCTGAATTACCTGAAAAATTTGTAAAAGCTGTATGAGATTATTTTGACATTGTAACCCAAAATCAAGTATTCATAAGATGCTATTCAACTGTAGCAGAGATCACTCCAGATAAGTTTTACATGCCTATAAATCTTATCAGACTTGGAACCACTAAGAAGCCCTTAGAATATGAACCCGAGATAAAAGAAGATATAACAGATGATGATGATTTCCAGTTCCGTGTATCCAATATAAGAGCTCAGGATTATAATATAATCTTCCAAGAAATGAATCGTGTAAAGGTAGCAAATATGAATCCAGTTCCAGGAAAAGAAGAACAACCATGGGTGTATTACTCGACTGATAAAACTTGTATTTACTCCCTTGGAAAGAAGCCAAAGAATGAAAAACAATTTGGCTTGTGTTACGACATTATAAAGAAAAATAAAATGGATAATACTCCTGATACTAAGAGAAAGATCTGTCAAATAATTGGAGAATATCCAAATCATGAATGTGAATTTTGCCATGAAGTCCGAGGAAATGATAAAAGACCAAATATCACCTTGGATCCAAGCCTACTGTAAGGAAGTGTCGGCAGAAGTAAACAAATATGAAGTGTCGGCAGAAGCAGACAAGAACCAAAAAAGAAGATAATGGCCGACAAAGAAAAAGAAGAAAAGTCTTGTAAGGAATCTTATCGTCCTTTGTAAGATAAGGTGTCTTGTAGTTTTGTAATAATACTTATAAAAGTAACTCAAGTCAAGGTTACTAGAGTCAGATTCACTAGAGTTATGTAACTAGAGTCGA